>OZ018317.1:39435011-40035011 GCA_963969495.1 Ceratothoa steindachneri
GAAACATGAGTTCATTTATCCTGAAAATCCATCATCAAACGACATTACATACTACGATGTGTATTGGTAAGGAACATAGACTCGAAACACTCTCTCCTTTCTTTAGTTTAATATCTGATGGATGTCTACAATGAGATTCATACAATCAGAGCCAAAGAGTGAGTTACAAGAAGATACAGAAGAAATAAATACCCCAAAAGTTGAAAGGCGTTTGTCACACAACCGAGCACTCGCCTAATCGAACTACTTCTTCTTGAAATCTGTTTATGTTTACAGCCAACGTCTAACCTAGTTTGATCTCGTCCGCAAACTTTGTGATTTGGTTCACAAATCCTTCATCAGTAGCGTTGATGTGTATTGCGAAGTAGAAGAGTGGCGAGGACTGAGCGTTGAGGAAGATTATCCGTGAGCAAGAACTAGTTTCAGACTTAACCACCAACCCAAATCCTCGCCAATTATCTATCTATTTGGCTACTTTACCTCTAATTCTCTACAATTGCATCTTCACCGTACGCTTTTAATCGAATGTATTTTGAAAATACAAGTAAAGTATCTTCACCTGTCGAATTGGTCGTACTGGGTCCTATCTCATGAGACCATCAAGCAGAAACTTTTGACGAAACCAATGTTGAGAATCTCTAACCAAGTTATTCGAATTGAAGTGTTCCAAAATTCGATAACAGCTAAATGGGCCCAGCATTTTGCAGAATATAAACGTTACACTAAAAGACCCGTAGTTCTCCATTTTTCGATCGCCAGTGTAGTAGCACTTCGCTGCTTTCAAAGCACGCGTAGAAACTATCGGCAGGGAGAAGGGCTACCTCATCCTTAACCTAAGGCACAACCTTAGGCAAAAACCCACCCTTTTACTAATGAATTGGATACGTTTAGCTGCCCCCCCCCTAGTTCCAACTTCTTAGTCGGTTGTGCTCAATTCCTATAGCGGGTCGGCTCTGATTCCAAACTTACCTTGGGTAATGAAATGTCGCCAAGGCGTTCGTGGACGGGTATCGTAAAATGCCACTTAACCCAGATGGTAGGTCGTTGACCTAGGAGAGTACATGCCCGAAATTTGTTGATATGCGAGTGGGGTTGCTGTAGCGAACGTCCAGTCCAAGTAAGTAAGAGATGTCTATGTCATAAGAATGGTGTGACGAGGCAGCAAATGGGATTGTTCTGGTGGTGTGGGCATGTAAGAAAGATGAGAGTGAAAAATATACAAGTCTGAGTGTTAGTGTTCGCAAAAGAGTAGAAGGCTGCGTAAAATGTGGTTTGATTATATTAATGAATGTTTAAGAGAGAATGGATAATAAATGTGCAGGGAGGATGTTTATGATGAGGTGTGGTTGGGCATCTCTTCCCAAGGACGAACCTTGAACGAACCGCTTTCGCACATAGTACCCCGCCGCTATGATGGGCCATATCGATGTTGGTGGGTTATAAATGGGTGGGAAGCAGCGTGGTTGTAGTGTCGTTGATCAGTGCCAAACCCACTTTGTGGAAATGGTCGATGTTAAAGTTGAATAATACTAATAGCATAATAATACTAATAGTATAATACTACTAATACTAATATATCTATAAGAGATCATATTCTTAGTAAAGGGCTATTTTGTATTTTACAAATAAAAATGAGAAACTCTTCAACGCAAACCCAATCTGCATCTATTTGCTATGTTTGACAATGGATGGAATTCGAACGATGAGTCTTTGTCTAAATGAATTTGCTTGGCTTGATATCAGGTGGAATTCGAACTATGTATTTGCTTTTTAAAAAGGAACTAGAGAATGCAAAATACAGACTCAAAGAGAAAATGAACTAAAAAATACAAAATAAAGATTCAAGATGAAGAAAAAAAGAAGTTGAACAAGAAAAAGATGAATAAGAAAAAGAGAATACAGAATAAAGTCTCAAGTTGAATAGGAAGGTGAAGAAGAACTCACGGTAAAGGTGAAAAATAATAGCCTGGACGATAAAATAGAAACTCAAGGTAGAGAAGAAGAAATAAAAAGTGACGAAGAAGAAGGTGATAAACAACTACAGAAAACAGAATAAAGGTTCAAGGTAAAAAAGAAGATGAAAAAGAAAGAAAGCATACAGAATAAGGGCTCATGGTAGAGAAGAAAAAAAAAGAAAATGATAAAAGATATAGAAAATAGGCAATAAAGACAAGTTAAAGAAGAAGGTGAGGAATAAATAGCTGGAATTTAAAATAAAGGTGAAGAAGAAGAAGGCGAAAAGAACTAGGCAATGCAGAATAAAGACGTGAGGTAAAGAAGATGAAGAACAAGAAGCTGGACTACTAAATTAAGAGTAAATGTAAAGAAGAAGATAACTAAGAAGTAGAAAAATCAAAGGCTAATACTGAAGAAGATGGAAAGGAAGAACTAGAGACTAAATAATAAAGGCTCAAGATGAAAAAGAATAAGATGAAGAATAACTAAAGAATAGAGAATAGGGACTCAAGGTGGAAAAGAACAAGGTGACTAAGAAGAAGGGAAAGAAGAATTAGAGACTACAGAATAACGCATCAATGTAAAGAAGAAGAAGAATGGGAGGAAGAAGAAAGTGAAGTAAAGTAGAGAATACAGAATAAAGTACACTATATATCATCAACACTATACTAATCCTCGTCTAAAACTCCACTTAAACTCATCTAAAATTGCAATAAACTTCATTTAAAACTACGATAAACCTCATCTGGAACTAAAATAAATCTCAACTAAAACTGCACCAGTAAATCTCATCTAAAACTACATGAAACTACATCGAAAATTACACTTATCATTATCTAAAATTACGCTAAACTTCATCTAAAACTACACTACACCTCATGTAAAACTACACTAAACTTCATCGAAAATTACACTAAACCTCACTTAAAACTACAGTAAACCTCATATAAAACTACAGAAAACCTCATATACGAGGGGCGGTCAATAAGTTTTGCAATTCGGATATAGGGAAACGAGATATGAGGAAAAGTGTTTTATTATTTTTCAATATAACTACCCTCGACTTCAATGCACTTACACCACTTGTCCCTGAGGCTTCGAATTCCCGACAACTAGAAATCTCCCGACTGCTGTTCAATCCACTCCTGGACGGCGAGCTGGACATCTTTATCGTCCCCAAACAGGCGTCCACGCAGTGCAGCCTTGAGCTCGCGGAATAAAAAGTAGTCGCTAGGGGCCAGATCTAGACTGTAGAGGGGGTGGTTGAGCTCCTCGAATCCGCACTCGCGCAGGGCAGCTTGTGCACCTCTGGCCTTGTGGACAAGGGCATTGTCGTGGAGGAGCAGGACACCGCGTGTCAACTTGCCGCGCGCTTCTGACGGATGCACTTCTTCAATCCAGTCAGTTCCTCGGCGTAATATTTGCCTGTGATGGTCCTTTCACGAGGCGAAAAGTCCACCATCCCTACTCCCTCAGAATCCCAGAAGATAGTGGCCATGATCTTCCCGGCTGAGGGTTGGGTCCGGAACTTGATGGGGATCGGTGAGCCCCTGTGCTTCCAGGCCATGCTTTCGAGCTTGGTGTTGGGATCCCAGTGATGGACTCAGGTTTCATCAACGGTCATTATGCGTGACTCGAATCCCGCCGGGTGTTGGTTGTATAGGAGTAGCAGTTCCTCCAAATTTTGACGACGTTGAAGTCGATCATGGGGCGTAAGGTTTCTAGGGACCCAACGGGCAGAGACCTTGGTCATGACCAAATTGTCGTGGATGATGTCCATAACACTTCCATGTGATATTACAAGTTCTCGTGGATTTCTTCAACCTTCACCCGTCGATTTTCGAGGATCATCCTCTCCACACGGGCCATATTGTTCTCGTTGGTCACGTCTAACGGGCGTCATCTTCAAGGGACTCACGACCATGGCGGAACTCCCTATTCCAGCGAGCAATGGTTACATAGGAAGGGGCAGTGTCGGTATACACTGCAACCATGCGTTCATGGATCTCTTTTGCATTCTTGCCTTCCTTGGTCAAAATTTGATCACTGCGCGGTGCTCAACCTTCTCCATTGTTAAAATATTTGTGACTGACGATCTGCGAACAGCTACTGCTTCTTAAATAGACGAGGCAGGAGCGTGTGGCTGTAGGTCCTAATTTGTTATAACTTGTCCGAACACCCCCACAAACAGCCATCCCCCTTCCTCTGTTTTGCCCTACCGATTCGCAAAACTTATTGACCGCCCCTCGTATGATTACAATAAACCACATCTAAAAATAAAAAAAACTCTTCTAGAAATACACTAGACTGAATCTAAAACTACAATTAACCTCCTATAAAACTCAACTAAATATCATCTAAAACTATCTTAAAACTCATCCAAAATTAAATTAAACTTCAGTTCAAACTAAATAAACCTAAATCTATACAGAACTTCATCTAAAACCAGACTATACTTCAACTAAAATAAATAAATCTTATTTAAAATTACACTAACCGTCATTTAAAACCAATAAGCCCTATCGAGAAGGCAACTCTAACGTCATTTCTCATATAATCGATTGTCGGAGAGAATTTGATGTTACCCCAAATCGATTTCTTCGCTTCTTTTAAATAGCTGTTCAATTTTTTTTTAGGGGGGGGGGGGCGCTAAAGTTCTTCTCTGCTTTAAGTTGATCTTTTAACCTCACTTATGAGCTCTTTACGATGAGCTTTATTTCTTGCTTAATTTCCTTCCGATTCGTTGATTTTTAAGGTTTGGTAACCTGTATTCCTCTCTCCATTGAGTTGATAATTTGGCTGTTGATCAAACTCGCTCGCTTTGATTTACCGTGATTTCTGAAGAAAAACAAACTTGAGATTGAAAATAAAGAGGAAGGAGAAGAAAAAGATGAATAGAAACATGTTAAAATGAAGAAAGGAGGAAGAAGAAACAAGTGAGGTTACAAAAATAAGATGAAGAAAAGATCAGAAATATGGAGAACAAGAGGATGAAGGAGAAGACGATGATGATGATGATTTGAAGAAGCTAAGAAAAAATGACGACAAAGAGGGGAAGAAGATAATGAAAAAAAACAATTACATGAGAGCACAAAGACTTAAAGATACGAACAAAAATCCTTACACGATTAACCCAAGCGAGAGACCCCGAAATAGGGAAAGAAGCTGACAAAATTAGAAAAAGGAATAAATAGTAACAGTTTAAAATTTTCAATGGGAAACAAGAAGGAATGAAGGTGTATATCTAAGTAACCTTAGATACTTGGTGCCCGATGACACAATCCCAGACAAGCAGAAGCAAATTCATAAAACAAACACATAGGGCAAAAAATACGGACAAAACCCCTTTGGCGTTATGGTCACGACAGATTTTTTAATTGTCCAATATATTAATTGAGGAGGCCACGTAAAGTTATGAGGTAGCGACATAAAGTTACGATCGAATGCCAGAACTTTTTATTTTGATTTATCAATTACATGGAGTAATCCCAATGCTTAAATATTTTTGTTTCACACATAATAATAATCTAATAATGAACCTGTATTGCGTAGCCACGACCACTGTCAACCCAATGATGGCAACATTTGTCAACCTCAGAACATTCATGGCTTATTTATTCTTAACTTACCTGAATGGCGGAATATTGTCTTTCACATAACTCTCGCACGGCTGCCGCCATCGCTCTACATCAAGTAATAATCTCCAAGAAGCTCTTCATCCACGCGAGCTGCGAACCCGCTGACTTGAGCCAACCAAGAAGAATTCTAACCATAGACCTTTTTAATAAAGAAAAATTGTTATCGTCTTTACTTAACCAACCGCTCCACGTATTTTCATAACTGTATTTACCCAATATGTTAATTAAAAGCTCACAAAATCAGATGATGTTATTTTGATTGTGGAAAATACCCGACATTAAAGAGGATTCCAAAACCCTGCGTCTCTATTAGCAAAGAGAATTATCATGTAGGTTGTTTTGAATGTTTCCCCTATTGCAGAGACTAACATGAATTAAATAGAATTCCTTCTGAATTTATTTTAGAATGTATGTTCGAAGTTTTGAGTCATAATAATGATTAATATTTATTTGTCTAGCTCCAATTTAAATAGAACCACTTTAGACGATACAGAGTCGTAAAAAGCCATATACATAATTAGAATGATTTTCTGATTTTCAAATACTTCACACAACCATTACGAAACTATAAAACATCCTGGTAAGAGAGAACCTAATTAGTTAAAAGTAAATTTCTTAATTTAAATCTCTAATTAAGATACGAACAAAATAATGAATGTCACGTCAAATCAAATCTTTGTATGGCAGCAAAATAATTCATAGCTAAATTGCCTTTTGTCTCTAGTCTATCATTTGATGTTATAATATGTAGAAAAGTGATAATCCCGTAAATTTAAAGAGATAATATATATGACTTTGAACTCACTGACCCACACAAACAAACAAATAACCTCATCTAAAACTACACAAAACCTCATCTAAAACTAACCTAAACATCATCTAAAACTACAGTAAACTTGATATAAAACAATACATATAAAAACTACAATAAACCTCCTAAAAATTTATACGACTCTTGATCTGAAACTATACTAAAAGACAACTAAAAATGCACTAAACCTATTCTAAAACAACAATAAACCTCATCTAAAACTGCACAGGGCCTCATATGAAGCTAAACTAAACTTCATTTAAAACAACAGGAAATCTCATTTAAAACTCCACCGAACAGTCATATAAAACAAAAAAAACCTCATCCAAAACTAAACTAGAGGTCATCTCAAACTAAACTAAACCTCACCTAAAAGCATTAAAACTATTCTGAAACTACGCTAAAACTCACCTACCAAAACACTTTACCTCATCAACAACTACAGGAAAACTCATCTAAAACTGCCCATCTAAAATAAACTAAACCCCATCTAAAACTACACAAAACCTCATATAAAATTACACTACCTAATATAAAAACACTAACCACTATCTCAAACTACAATAAACTTCATCGAACAGTACAGTAAACAACATGGCGAACTACACAAAACTTCATTGAAAACTAGACAGAATCTGATCTAAAAGTACACTAAACCTCATCTACAACTACACCAAACTTCATTTACAACTACACAAAACTTCATCTAAAACTACACCAATTCTCATCTTAAACTACACAACCCTTATCTTAAATTACACTAAAGTTCATCTGAAACCAATATACCTCATCTAAAACTGCACCAATCCTCATCTAAAACTACACTAAACAGTAAATTCAATCTACAACTACAATAAACTTCATTTTAAAGTATACCAATCCTGGTTACCAAATACACTAAACTTTATCTAAATCTACACCAAACCCCATCTAAAACTACACCAAACTTCATCTCAAACTACATTAATTTTAATCTACAAACAATAGACCTCATTAAAGCTACATCAATCCTCATTTAAATTTTACTAAACCCCTTCTCAAACTACAAAACTGCCTCAAACCTCATTTAAAACAACACTAAACCTTATCTAAAGCCTCTAAACTTCATCTAAAGGAACTCTAACCTCATTTAAAACTACACTAAACCCATGAGCAACACTAAAACACATTTAAAACTACAATAAACCTCATCCAAATGTACATTAAAGCCCCTTTTCAAAAAGGATGAATATAACATCAAACAACACGAACTAATTTCCAAGAAACATCAAAAGAAACCCAAAATAAGTAAAGAAAAAACATGTTTAGAATACAATTATAAGAAAATAAACAGCAAAGATAACTCGGAAGAAGGATAGCCGAAGAAATGATCATCTGCCACGGAAAGAGATTAGCGTTGGAATTTATCAAAGAGGCTTTTGAGAAATACAACATTTTACGCAACATTTTGGACAAAAATTTCACTCCAGCCGGAAAGATACAGAGGAAGATAAAGAAGAGGGGAGCAAAAAAAGGTAAAGAATAACGTAACAAAGAAAGAGGAAAGCATAAAGAGGAGAAGGAAGGGACGTTATTTCAGGGGCATTGAACATTTCCAGGAATAGGAAGCACTTTTTAAAGCATCTGAAAGACATGGCGCGTGAAATTGGATAGAATTATTATTATTGCACTGCATTCAAGTTTGTATTCTTTCAGACACAATACAAGGATCTTGATTTTGTTACTTAGAAGTGGGGAGTATGGGAGAGATGTACACCCCTCCCTTGCCCCTAAAGGCCCCAAATTATATACATGTAATTTGTATATTCCGCGTATTTACATTCCATTTTCCCTTCTTCACCCCTCCATTTCCCTTCCTTCACCATTTCTATTTCACTTACTTCGCCACTTCCATTTCCCTTACTGCACCACTTCCACTTACTTACTTCGCCAGTACCATTTTTCCTTTTTCACCCCTCCATTTCCCTTAATTCGCCACTTCCATTTCCATTACTTCGCCATTTTCATTTCCCTTACTTTGCCACTTCCATTTTCCTAACTTCGCCACTTTCATTTCCCTTACATCGCTACTTCCATTTCCCTTAATTCAAACTTCCATTTACCTTTTTTCACCCTTCCATTTCCCTTACTTTGCAACTTCTACTTTCCTTACTTTGCCACTACCATTTTTCCTTCTTCACCCTTCCATTTCTATTACTTCGCCACTTCCATTTCCCTTACTTCGCCACTTCGATTTCCATTACTTCGTCACTTTCATTTGTCTTACTTTGCCACTTGCATTTCCGTTACTTCGCTACTTCCATATCTCTTACTTCACCACACTTATTTCCCTTACTTCGACACTTCTATTTTCTTTACTTCGCCATTTCCATGGCCCTTACTTCGCAACTTCCATTTGCCTTGGTTCATCACTCTCATTTCCATTACTTCGCCACTTCCATTTCCCTTACTTCGACACTTCAATTTTCTTCACTATGACACTTCCATTTCCCTTACTTTGCCAGTTCATTTTCCTTACTTCGCCACTACCATTTCCCTTTGTTCCTCACTTCCATTTCCGTTACTTCGCCACTTCCATTTCTCTCAGTTCGTCACCTCCATTTCCCTTGCCTCACCACTCTTATTTCCATTACTTCACCACTTTCCTTTTCCTTACTTCGCAACTTCCATTTACCTTAGTTCGTCACTTCCATTTCCCTTACTTCACCACTCTTGTTTTACTTACTTCGCCACTTCCATTTCCCTTACTTCGCTACTACCATTTCCCTTACTTAGCCACTTCCATTTCCCTTATTCGCCACTTCAATATCCCTTACCTAACCACTCTTACTTCCCTTACTTCACCACTTCTCTTTCTCCTACTTCGCCACTCCCATTTCCATTACTTCGCCACTTCCATTTCCTTTACTTCGCCACTTCCATTTTCCTTACTTCGCCCCATCCATTTCCCTTACTTCACCACTGTTATTTCCCTTTCTTCGACACTTTTATTTTCCTTACTTCGCAATTTCCACTTCCCTTACTTCGCCACTTCCATTTGCTTTGGTTCATCACTTCCATTACTTCGCCACTTCCATTTCCCTTACTTTGACACTTCTATTTTCCTTATTTGGCAACTTCCATTTCCCTTACTTCTCCACTTCTCTTTCCCTTATTTCGCCGCTTCCATTACCCTGACTTAGCCACTTCCATTTCCCTTACTTCGCAACTTCCATTTGCCTTGCCACTTCCATTTTTCTGACTTGGACACTTCCATTTCCCTAACTTTGCCAGTTTATTTTCCTTACTTCGCCACTACCATTTCCCTTTGTTCCTCACTTCCATTTCCGTTACGTCGCCACTTCCATTTCTCTCAGTTTGTCACTTCCATTTCCCTTACTTCACCACTCTTATTACCATTACTTCGCCACTTTCTTTTCCTTACTTCGCCACTTCCATTTCCCTTGGTTCGTCACATGCATTTCCCTTACTTCGCCACTTCCATTTCGCTTGGTTCGTCACTTGCATTTCCCTCACTTCGCCACTTCCATTTACCTTGGTTCGTCACTTGCATTTACCTTACTTCACCACTTCCATTTCGCTTAGTTCGTCACTGGCATTTCCCTTACTTCGCCACTTCCATTTCCCTTGGTTCGTCACTTGCATTTACCTTACTTTGCCACTTCCATTTCGCTTGGTTCGTCACTTGCATTTACCTTACTTCTCCAATTCCATTTTGCTTGGTTCGTCACTTGCATTTCCCTTACTTCGCCACTTCTATTTCCCTTAGTTCATCACTTTTATTTCCCTTACTTCCTTACTTTGCCACTTCCATTTCTTTTACTTCACCAATCTTATTTTCATTACTTCGCCACTTTCCATTTCCTTACTTCGCCACTTCTATTGACCTTAGTTCGTCACCACCATTTCCCTTACTTCACCACTTTCTTTTTCACTCGCCACTTCCACTTCCCCTTAGTTCATCACTTCCATTTTCCCTTCTTCACCCTTTCATTTCCCTTACCTCGTCACTTCCATGTCCCTTACTTTGCCACTTCCATTTCCCTTAGTTCGTCACTTCCATTTCCCTTATTTCACCAGTCTTATTTCCATTACTTCGTTACTTTTCTTTTCCTTACTTTGCCACTTCCATTTCGCTTGGTTCGTCACATGACTTACCTTACTTCGCCAGTTCCATTTCGCTTGGTTCGTCACTTGCATTTACCTTACTTCGCTACTTCCATTTCGCTTGGTTCGTCACTTGCATTTCCCTTACTTTGCCACTTCCATTTCCCTTAGGTTCGTGACCTGCATTTCCCTTACTTCGCCACTTCCATTTCCCTTAGTTCGTCACTTTTATTTACCTTACTTCCTTACTTTGCCACTTCCATTTCCTTTAGTTCATCACTTCCATTTCTCTTACTTCACCAATCTTATTTTCATTACTTCGCCACTTTCCTTTTCCTTACTTCGCCACTTCTATTGACCTTAGTTCGTCACCACCATTTCCCTTACTTCACCACTTTCATTTTCATTCGCCACTTCCACTTCTCCTTAGTTCATCCCTTCTATTTTCCCCTTTTCACCCTTTCATTTCCCTTACCTTGTCACTTCCATGTCCCTTACTTTGCCACTTCCATTTCCCTTAGTTCGTCACTTCCATTTCCCTTACTTCACCAGTCTTATTTCCATTACTTCGTTACTTTTCTTTTCCTTACTTGGCCACTTCCATTTCGCTTGGTTCGTCACATGCAAATATTTACCTTACTTCGCCACTTCCATTTCGCTTGGTTCGTCACATGACTTACCTTACTTCGCCACTTCCATTTTGCTTGGTTCGTCACTTGCATTTACCTTACTTTGCCACTTCCATTTCGCTTGGTTCGTCACTTGCATTTCCCTTACTTTGCCACCTCCATTTCCTTTAGTTCCTCACTTCCATTTCCCTTACTTCACCAATCTTATTTTCATTACTTCGCCACTTTCCTTTTTATTACTTTGCTACTTCCATTGACCTTAGTTCGTCACTTCCATTTTCCCTTCTTCACCCTTTCCTTTCCCTTACTACGTTACTTCCATGTCCCTTACTTTGCCACTTCTATTTCCCTTAGTTCGTCACTTCCATTTCCCTTACTTCACCAGTCTTATTTCCATTACTTCGCCACTTTCTTTTTCCTTCCTTCGCTACTTCCATTTAGCTTAGTTCGTCACTTCCACTTTCCTTAGTTCGTCACTTCCACTTTCCTTAGTTCATCACTTCCATTTTCCCTTCTCCACGCTTCCATTTCTCTTACTTCGCCACTTCCATTTCCCTTACTCTGCTACTTCATTCACGAACTTTTCCAAACTCTAGGTGTCGATGCAGTTGCTGGTTTCCGCTGCAAAAAATAAATGTCCTCCTGAAAACCATCTTCGATATTTTCTCCATCATTATTATTATCTTCAGCCCAATCATCACCCCCCTTATTGTTACCTCATCCTCTCAGACTTCAATCACTCTATCATCCTAATCATTATGATCTTCATCCTACATCTCCTTCATTATCCTTTTATATTATTTTTCTCATCATTCTCTTCACTATAAGCCTTATTCTTCTTTATTTTGCCCTTCATAGAAGAATCGACAAAGCTTCACTTCACTGAAATGGTATTACGTCAAGGACCACTTGGCCAATAATTAATAACTTCTTTTTCCCTCCTAAATGCCACGTTATATTGCTGTAAAAGCTTGAGAAACATAATTGATGCGTGTCTTCTCCCACCACTTCACAAAGTTACCTCGTTTTTACCGCGGGGAACCGATTAGAATTCGAAGGCCCTTAATTAATTCGTCCAATTCCACAACCCATCTCATTTCTACATTCTAAAACTTAGTTTCTTCGAGTTTAGAGCTTTCCTGAAGTACCTGCGCGTTTAGGGAAGAGGGAACTAGAAAGAATAGAGGTACAGCAGAGCCACCGAATAATTCTTTTACGTTTTGAGGTTTGACTAGCCTTCAGGTTTGTGAGGTTATCTAAAGCTTTCTGAAGCTAGCGATTTTTTGCCGAGGGATGGGGTCGTCTGGAGTTCTCTGGAGCTACTGGAAGTTTATCGGGGTAGTCTAAACATTTATAAAAGTACCGTATGTTTTTAAGGTAGCTTACAGATTTCCAAACCAACATTATATTAGTACATATATCATTAGTTTTATATAGTTACCATAGATGGAAAAATGTACAGAATTTTCTGGAGGTTGGAGTGGCTTTGTTAGGTTGGTTTAACTCTTTCTAGAGCTATCGCAAGTTAATTAAGAAGTATTCTAGATCTTTTTAGAGTTACCGATAGATCTGCGTAGTCTGAATTTGTCTGGAGTTATTATAATTTAGTGAGGTAATTTCAAGCTTTCTTGAGCTATTGACATTTTGATGGATATTAATTAATCTAACATTTTTGAACTAACAAAAGTTATATGGACTCCCTTACATCCGTTAGAGCTACCATTAGTTTTGAAAGATATTATAAACCTTTTTTTGTTCCTGTTTTATGATGTAGTATAACTTTTAATGGAGCCACTGGAAGTTTTGACTTAAGCTTTCCGGAGCTACTCACAGTTGTGTGGTGAAACTCAAAAGCTTCTTTGAGCTACGGAGAATTTTGAAGGAGCTGTAAACAGCTTGAAGAACATTTTATAACTTCTTAAGTATAGCAAGAGTTTCTTGGGCGTTTTGAAATGTTTCTCAAACTATTAAGAGTTTAGGGGGGAATTTAGAGATCTGTATGATTATCAATAGTTTCTTAGGCGTGTTCCTACTATTTGGAATTATTGAGTTCCTAAGAATGTTGAGAATTCGAATTAGAATTAGGGATTTATTCGCATTTGGTTGTTTTCTTGTGAATTGTGAAATTCAGGATACAAGTAGACCTTCCTTAATACCAATATCAAGTATTTAAACTTAAGGCAAGCTGGCGTAGGCTTAACTTATCGCTGCTACGTGGTCAACCATAGATTTGAACTCATCGCTTCTTCGTGGTCACCCATAGGTGGGAACTTATCTCTTCTTCCTGGTCAACTATAGATTTAAACTCATCGTCTTTTCGTGGTCGCCCATAGGTTTTAACTTATCGCTTCTCTCGTAGTCACCCATAGGTTTGAAATTATCGCTTCTTCCTGCTAACCGATAGGTCTTTAGTGACATATTCATACTGCTGTTAATTTTCAAGATTGATCTTTGAAAATACGAGTAGTTCTTTAAATACATGTTCAAAATATCCTCTCGATCTTCGACAAAGTCTCTTTCGCGAAAGCTTGCACTTCATTCTTTCAAAGTATATAAGAGGTCATTTCAGTATCAATTTCTAGAGTAGAGCTTCTCAACCGGGTGTACAAGTACTTCCAGGGGTACATTTAACCATCTTAGGGGATACATCGAAGCCTAAATGGTAACGATAAAAAATAGTAAAAAAAATATTGTTAATCTAAAGAAAAGAATTCTGGAAGCACTAGATTAGGGTACTCTTGAAGAAGGCATCGTGAGAGAAGGTGTGTCTTGTCGATTGAGTTCTATAAATTATAAGCATTTTGTTGCATTTTCCATACCATCACTTTGACATGTAAATGTGTGAACAGTAAAATTGTGTTGATTTTTTATTGAATGTGTGATTCTATAATTTCTTAACGAGAAGTAAATACATAAATAGTACTGAAGAACAGTTGCACAAAATACTGTGTTTTATCCATTGTGATTTGTACCCGAGATAATTATAGCCAAATTTAGAGCAATAAATATTTGCAATACTAGGCTAAACTTTATGTATATTTCCTATATTATACAGTAGCTAATTTACGCTTTATTGGAACCATTTTTGGAACCCTCAATATGAGTAAAAATAGTAAGAAACGTAAATATGCAGACTCATACTTGCAGTTAGGCTTCACATCCATACTAAGAAATGGTATTGAAGTTCTGCAGAGTTCTTTGTCACAAAACATAGAGCAACGAATCTATGAAACCAAGCATCCTACATGGACATTTTGAGAGAAAACACTAGACTCTCAAAAATAAACATCTATCTTTTTTCAAGCATAAGAAGAAAGATTTAAGAGACAACGAGTTGATCAGAGTGGTGTTATTTATTAGCGAACTACCGGGATCGTGAAAGCATCTTATGAAGTGTCTCTTATGATTACCAGACAGAAAAAGGCGCATACTATTGGAGGAAATTTGATACTCCCAGCAGCAAAAGAAACTGTAGGGAATCTCATAGTTGAAAAAGCGGCAAAAAATAAAATTATGTGTCTTTATCAAATGATACAATTAAAATACTTATTGTATACATGTCAAAAGACATTGTGAGAAAAATAATTAGCGGAATTAAAAGCTATAAAGTCGATTTGCAATTCAACTAGATGAAAAAACTGATGATACCAACTCTGCGCAATTACTTGTATTCGCTTTTTATGTAGGTGAGGAAGATATCAAAGAAGAACTTATGATGGAGCACTTGAGTTGGCATCGAAATATTTGAAAGGCTGTAAAACGGATTGGGCACGAGCAATGTTGGGAAGAGATTCTGGTTTTAGAGGACATCTTTTGGAAGTAGCTCCACATGTGAAATTTAAACATTGCATCATACATCAGTTTGCATTGGATTGCAAGGTATTAGTTACATAATGCATTGCCAAAATTTCTTAAACAGTAGAGGGTTTAAATTGCTGTGTGATCACCTTGGAGCGTTAAGAAATGAATAAAAAAATACTTTCCTTCACTTGATGAAGAGGATCTTGTTTATCTCCGAAATGCTTTTATAGCAGATCCTTGTGCTTTTGCAACCAGAAACAAGCAAGCAAGAGGAGTTAATAGAACTGAAACATGATGAGATGGTTAATGACATTTATAAGTTATTTAATTTAAAGTTATTTTGACTTAAGATGCAAAACTTATATCCTTTTCTTGCTGAACCTGCAATTCAAGCGCTGCTGCTATTTCCATCGAAGTGGCTATGTGAATACTGTTAGGAATAAAAACCATAGGTCTTGTTATAAAACTCCTTACATGATGTTCATTACGGAGTTACTAAATCAGCACCCAATATTAATGAACTCACAAAGTAAATGCAAGCGCAACAATCCCATTAATTGGTAAAGTGAATAGGCATCGCAGTGCATAAATACACAATACGCATACTACCTTTTTTTAAATATTCATTTATCTGTTTTTTTGTTCTTCCAATGTTGTCTACTTAGTACTAGTTGCTTACTTCATATTATCTTTTTCCAATGATAGAGGATGTTAGTATTATAACGAATCACTGCTTGTTATTACTTCTAGGTTTCATAATATTGGTTTCAATTTATTTGTTTATGTTATTTTTTTTTTAGTAAAGAACATTAGATTATTTTTTAGTTTCCTAGTATTAGTTACAAGTTGTTTGCTTCATATTACTTTTCTAGTCAAGGAGAATTTTATCATTAACCAGTTTGCTTGTTTTTACAATTATTATTTCTTTGTTTTCTATTATTAGTTATGTCATTTATAAGGAGAACATTATTTGAAATACAATTAGAATTTTGCGTATTTTCATTCTTTTACAATACTTAATTACTGGGGTTATGCAGGGAAATGCCGAAACAATAAAGGGGTACATGAAAACAAAACGGTTGAGAAGCCCTGATCTAGAGTAATACACGTTTACTATAGTAATTGTCTACTCAACGAATTTGTGATTTCTATTTATTCACCGTTCCCCTTCAACTGTTTTTCCTCTACTCACCCTTTTTCAAATGAATGAAAAAACACAAGTTAGTCAAACGAGGTACTTTTTTTCTCATAAATAAAAAAAAATAATTGGATTCAAATGTACTCATAAATATGTAGGTGTTAGTGTTCAATCTGTAATATGTACAATACCGACCACTCTCCACCACGTGAATGTATGTCTCCTACTTGATCCTACAAGACTCAGAGATGATAAACATTCCGAGATAAAAAGAGCACTTAATAAAGAAACGGCAACATTCAAAATGAACCAAATTATCGAATCTATAGTTAGAGAGAAGAACATGAAGCGATCCTGTTGGTTTGTGAGAAATAAACGATTCACTACCTCGCAAATTAACTCCACTCTCGTTTGTCTACAAAAACAATAAGAAAAAGAAGATAACAGCACACCATTTTGCTAGATCGAGACTTCACTCTCACTATGCGAAAATAAAAGTCTTTCATGCCACTCTACTCCACTCCACACTACGCCGTGATGTTGTTGGTTCGTGATAAAATCGCTGATCAAATCACTTGAGAGATAAATGATTCACTACCACGCAAATTAACTCTACTGTCGTTTGTCCTCATACGTTACAGGAAATAGAAGAGGACAGTAAGTCATTCTGCTAGATCAAGGCTTAACTCTGACTAAGCGAAAATATAATTCTCTCATATCACAATACTCTGCATTACGCGGGCATCAGGGTCGTAACTTTTTCGAACATGAGCTTCTTAAGAAAAAGGGAATTTCATAGGTTTAGTAGGGGAAAAGGGATAGTAGATTGGCAGACGCCGACTTTAAAAAGATTAATCTCAAGCGAAAGTAAAATTCTATAAGGTCGCACATTTCACATAATCTGTGGCGCCCAGAGTGCAAGGAAAGTAGGCCTATGGCACTCGTATTGCAGGATAAATAGGCCCAATGAGGAACCCCCACCAATGGGTGCTAAATGGATCTATGAAATCCTAAGATTGAACACACGTATTAACTAATTATGTAATAGTGCATGTAATAAGTAATAAACCATTGTAAAAATAAAGAAATATTTATAACATAACTGTAAATTTATTAGAAATGCATAAGAAAGGTGAGCAAATAACTGGTTCCCACGCGGCTACACCACAAACACACACACACACATACATACACAAGGGAGTAGCTGCGGGATGGAAAGATACCGATGCTTGATAATTAAGGAAGCCGAGCAAATAAAGAGTGAGATATGCTTTGGCTGGTCGAGTTTTCGGGAAGGTGTCAAAGGAAAAATAAACAGTCAGCTCAAGATAGGATCTGCCAGCCCAGTCTTAGAGTGTTCAGATACTCGAGAAGCACCCACATCACCGAACTTCGCCCAACGGTCGGCAGAGAGGCTACAATTGATTTTCCTATCGTTAGCTCCGCCCTCGCGCGTTGAGAAGAGAAAAGCAGGGGAGTAATAAATAAACGAAGAAGTATATTGTGGGCGGTCAAAGGGAGATCAGTTAAATGATTCAGTCGGTTACACTCAAGTACAGGCACCTGCCTCGTCTGTTTAGTATTACTGGCAGCACGGGTCCATCCCTCGCTCCTAGGTCCTGTCACCTTGCCTCAGCTACCTACCTTAACATTACTAAACCTTACATACCGCCCCACAGAACTCGATTTATTTCGCTACGCCTAATAAGGTAGACGCTATTTCAAGAATAAAAAACTATTTATTGTCACTTTCCCTTTGATTCTTTTCCTTTAACCCGGACATAACCTAAGGCACCTTCTGGGAGACAGACTAGAAGCAGAATCTACGTAAACCTTTAGAGGTAGAGCAAACTCGACAGGGGGATCAAAATGTAGTCACCCGTCACGACAACCAAAATCCAACTAAGCCATTAAAGGTCTTTAAATACCGGTACGTAAACTCATAAGACCACCGACGGCCCCCTTTTCCTTTTAAAGCCCCATTAACAATCAAAACCTTTATACAACCCCCTCCCCATAAATCTATCGGACTAGCATTTTAATGAATTTTAAAGATTAATTTTAAAATAAAGATATTTCACTCTTTAATCCTTTAGCATATTCTTTGATAGATATCTTAGATATTTTTTGCTCTTTATTGCATATTTGGAGCCCATTTGAACATTAAAATCAAGATGGGATGATTTTTATATGGACTTCCATTGTTCAACATCAATTGTGAAACAAGTGATCGATGTTATTTATAGAAAACTTCTTTATGAAGATGATTTTATGGAGCCAACACAGTTGAAGCAACATTAGAAGAATTTGCATCCTTAAAACATTAAGGATATTTCTTTTTTTTAATATCAGGGTAATGTTCTCAAAACGATGGAATTGTAAGCAACGTGGAAATTCTAATAATAATATCAAACATAGTAATGAAGCTTTTTTTGTCGTAGAATTGGAGAGAATAGGAAGGTTTTCCACCTCACACATAAGCAATTATGGAATCTTAACAAATCTTGCACTCTCAAAGAGGTACATATTTTGTTTGGAAATCGAATAAAGACAAACTTTCCGCATTTTCCCAATTATGCAAATGAGATTTCGATTTCTCAAAGGAGAATCGGTGACATGCAAATCGCAATCGAGGATGAGTTAGTTTAAGATATCAAGTTTGGAGTATTCAGCTTATTTTCACTTCAACTTGATGAATCATCTGATGTAATGTCATGCAATTAGCTACTTAGTTTTGTAAGATCCTATTTCAGGTTCATTTAAAAATGAAGTTTTCCTTTTGTTTACTGCTTGAAACAACTTTCAATGCCACAGATATTTAAAAATAAATGTTTTTTTAAAGAACCACAAAAATATTTTGTGAGATAATGTCTCTTGTTACTCTATTGATGAATGACCAACTATATTGTAAACAAAATTTGTGTTTCAGTTTAGTTGAAGAAGGCAAATTCCAAAGATGAAAGGTATTGAATGATCCATCATCGGGAGCTGTTGCCCAAAACACTTTCAAATAAATAAGAATTGGATCAATCAAATCGTGTGAGTCTAGCCCAATCTGGTGGTGGTTTCCCTGTAGGATGCCGGCTGTCAATATAACCCAGCTACGAAGGCATAAAAGCAAACTGACTATTCATTCAGTTATATATTTAATTGGATTGTGAGCATTACTTTCTTCTTACAATTTATACAGTTATGTATTAACTTGGATACTGAGCATCACTTGATTCTCTTTTACACAAATGTTTAGTATTTTCTAAGATGATTTGTAACCGAGTAAATATCTTAGCTTTGAAATGAGCCCAAATGTTATTTTTATGTTCAAGATAAGATGAGGTTGTTTGTACGGCTGCATAATCAGAGATAGATAATGCCTGCTGCTAATTGGGTTGAAATATTTTATCAGCCAAGTAAATTGAATCTTAAGATGCAAAAATGTAACTATGTTTAACAATTGTCAGCATTTCTTTCATAATTGTCTGACTCAAAATGTGAATTCTTAAAATGCATATATAATACCGAAAATCTTTTATTTTACACTATTAATACATATACATTTACTTTCAGAATTTGAAAAAGGAAAATATTGCATTACTTAATGTGGTGAAAAAGAATTCGGAAGGTATTTTTCTGATTTCAGCGATGATAAATTTGCGGAATCGGGAAATCAATTCAAATTGCCCCTCGAAAAATTTCCTGATAGTAATCAAAATGAAGTTCGGGAGCTAAAAAAGATTCGGAAGCAGTGAATATGGCTGATGAGGAATAAATTAGAGGATTTAGGGACATTAAGCGATTCCTCTGTTGAAAATTATAACGTATCCACGAACTAAATTGAGAGAGAGAAGTGTGTAAACGTCCTGCGTTGTGCTCTTTTAAGAAATTCACTTATCCAATTATTAGCGAAGAAAATAAATCGTAAATTTCTCATTCAATGTAGAAATCATGATAAACTGAGCTTCAATATCTAGGCACTCTACTGATTTTTTTTGTTGAATTGTACTTCAGGTTTGTTAGTCAATTATTCATGACTTCACTGACCATTTATTTAAATTAGGTTGGCTTCGGTCATTCGAGAACAGGGCCCAACTAGATTTTTTTAGAATGATCGCAGGCGTTGTAATCTGCGAAACCAAACCTGAAATAAATATTCACCTCAGCCTTGACATATTTATAGCCACAAGTTTGCCACATCACCAAAAGTCATTGTGATTTGCCTACCCTACCTCTGTTTCCGATAAATTTTCCTCTCGCCTCAGATATAGGAATTCATATCTAATCCTTACAATAGGACTTTATTCTATTTACAATTGCTTCCTTTCAAACCATTTAACATGACGAAATCAGTCAAAAGATGGCTAAAATAAACATACATTTAAATGAAACTTGCCTAAACTTTTTTTTCTTTCCCTTTATTGCTCTCTTCTGTACATGGACGTTACAATTGGCGATATATCATATAATATACCCCTAGATGTCAAACTTAACAAGTGTTACAGGGAGGAGCGACACTCCCTTGGCAGTTTGGAAGTATGCTTAGAAGCAAAATATTTGTAGAATACTCGGATTTACTTCTAGAACTATCTGCCAAAGATTGACGAAACTAGTAAGGTCCTCGAGGCGGTGATTGGGGTCGGTGAGTTGTCTATATCTTCCAGTTTGAAAGATTATAAAGTGACGAGATACAAGCCAATTTGCTAACTGCCTAAGTAGTTTTTACGGTCTACCTGGATATTGACACCACGGGCATAATTCGCCGCAATCAATTCAGCCTCCTTATAAAGATAAATCAAAAGAAGAAACAGAAGGACGCATGCTCCAGCATCTAAATCACTCTGGAAGAGGGACAAGAACTTTGCAATTTGTGTTTTTATAAGCAAATGATTAGAGTAAAGTAGCTGAATGGATAGAAAGTTTGTTGAAAACCCGGACACAAAGAGTAGTTGTCAGTGGATCAGCATCCGACTGGGCCCCAGTGGCCAGTATATTGGTACAGGGCTCAGTGTTTGGTCCATTGCTGTTTATTATATATGTACGTCAATGACCTAGATTCAAGAATTCAATGAAGTATCTCTAGATTTTCAGACGATACTAAATAGTCACCAAAATGACTATTATATTATGTTTGTGCATCATCATAAACAGATTAAGCGTGAGATTTAAGTCTCACATAATTTTCCCATAACAATCTAGATTGCAAGATCAGAGGCGATAGGCAGATTGCTTCTCTTGGTATGCCATTCAACAATCATTAGTGAACCACACCTTGTCTTTTAGTTTACATCTTATGATCTTAGTAGGAATTCTATGGTTTATTATATTAACAAGGGCAGCATTAAAATCATCAATAGGATAAGGAGATTTATTTATATTACTCCATTGTATATTATCAAAGTAATGGAATACACCGGGCCAATCTGCCCGAGACATATAACATAGACTTTACGAGATATACTTATATTAGGAACCTCAAAATTAAGTTTCATTTTGAAATAAATAATAGAATGGTTAGATCTACCAAGAGGAAGTTTAATAGCCGAGTCTACTACACCCGATACATCTGTCAACAGTAAATCCAGGCAATTTCCATTGTGGTGAGTCGATTCAGTAATAAGTTGTTCACATCTAGACAAATTAGCAAAATCAAGCTCATCTACCCCAGACCGATCAGTGTCACTGACTCAATTGAGCCATTCTCTTTGATTAACATTCAAGTCACCGACAAAAATAAAAGCTGACTTAAGGTCAGACTCCTGAATTATATTCATAGAAGACAGGAGACAATCAAATATCCTACTATCCAAATCTTTGTTAAGGTATAGACTGAATAATATAAAAGTTATTAATTCTACCTCTAACTTTAACTAATTGAACTTCATGACAATTACAGATCTGACAGAGGCGGAAAATCCAGACAGGATATAAGTAGCTAAGCCACTAACTCGCGGTCTAGAGTCACGTAAAGCAGAGTAGGTTTATTAAAATCAGGAAGAGAAATTCAGAGAATTTCGTCTGTCCGAAACCAAAGTCTCAGGAAACAGAAGAATATCAAAATCCCTCGAGGCAATTCGCAATTCATTAAGATTAGAGTATAGCCCCCTAATGTTACTATAAAGAATTCGACACTTTTGATTAGAGTTACCAGGACCAGGATTCAACTCAAAATCGACACATACAAGCAACAGGCAAACACTAAAGAAAAATAACTTAAACCTAAAGAACCTTAAATATAATCCAGAGATTCTTAGCACACCCTGAACATTTAAGTTCTGCTGTAGACTGGGAGCCAATACTTTTTAGCAACTAGTCTTCGCTTTTTATCTCCAAGGAAATAATAATATCTTTCAGGCTGAAATTGATGTAACAATCAAGGGCATTTCACTCATTGGAGAATCAATATAATAAAATGGATAGACAAATACAAATTTTATACCTTCAACTTTATATATTTGGGGCAGAAGGGCACATAACCTAAAACTAATTCTCCCAAGAAAAAAGGGGCTCAAAAGAATGAATTACCCCTCCCATCTTGATAGGGGAATAAACATTTGTGTGAGTATGAAGGAGAAAAAGAAAACTACAATAAATAGGAATAAATAGAAAAAGAAATCTGCACGAAGAGCACCATAAATCACCTACGCGGTGAGTATAAATTTAAACGCAGCAGCAAGGATGGATTTAGCGAACTGTAAACACATACATCTGCTTGCTAATGTTTATCTACATGTATACAATACTGATTAGGCATATGTGTATGCAATACTGAGTGGGCGTGTGTCTGTATAAACCCTTTTTGTAAATAAATGGAGATATAATAGGGGTGATAAATGGAATTAGAGTGAGAAGCGGTAAACGCGCTGGGAGCTGGTTCGAACCAAAGCCGGTTTGTGAGTTAATTCGGAAAACATGGATTTGCATTGAGCTTTTTACGAGGCCGGAATGAGGTTGTAATGGAATTTAAGGGTCGCCGTGCAAAATTGAGGAACATAATTAACAATGAGCTTTCATTCATATTTGTCATTATTAACATGATTAAGTCTTTATCGCGTGCGCGCTCTCTCTCTCTCTCTCTCACAATATATCTCCCCCTCCCCCTCACTCTCTCTCTCTCTTCCTCCCTCTCTTTCTCTCACCTTATTCTCTCTCTCTCTTTTTCTCTTTTTTGCTCTCTTTCTCTCTCTCTCGTAATATCTATCTCCCTCTCTTCCTCCCTCCCCTTCTCTCTCTTTCTTTTCCTTATTCTCTCTCTCACACAATACCTCTCTCCCTCTCTTCCTCCCTCTCTCTCTCTCTCTCTCTCTCTCTCTCTCTCTCTCAAATCTGAGCCTACTAATTTCCGTCCCATCGGCCTAACTTCTGTAATTGGAAAACTCTTGGAATCGATAATTAGAGATAGGTTGGTGAGCCATTGTGAGGCCAGTAATTTAATTGAAGACTCCCAGCATGGATTCAGACGTGGGCGCTCGTGTCTAACCAATTTACTCGATTTTTTTCATAACATGATTTGCATCTACGATGAAACTAAAGCGGCAGATATAAGTTACTTTGACTTTAAAAGGCCTTTGATACAGTTCCGCACGAAAGGCTATTGATTAAAATTAGAGCAATTGGAGCGAGGGGTAACATACTAAAATGGATTAGAAACTGGCTATCAAATCGTTCACAGCGGGTTGTTGTAAATGGGGCGTATTCAGAGTGGGCCCCATTCACCAGCGGGGTACCACAATGGTCAGTCATAGGCCCTTCATTATTTATTGTTTACATTAATGACATGGATAATGGAGTGTTTAGTAGGATCTCTAAATTTGCAGATGACACAAAGCTAGGAAGCCGTGCCCTTGCGACACCCGATGTAGAGCAAATGCAAATAGACCTTAATAAAATTGTCAAATGGGAAAATAAATGGCAAATTGGCTTTAACATATGTAAATGCAAGGTAATGCATTTAGGATGTCATAACTTAAAAGTAGAATACCCTATGAAAGGCCAAATCCTTGAATCTGAGGATTTTAATCTCAGAGAACCCCAAAATATTGAAACAATGCGCAGAAGCTTGTAAAAAAAGCAGACCGAATGCTAGGATATATTGCTAGAAATTTTACTTTTAAATCGTAAGATATAATCTTACCACAATACATAGCGCTCGTGCGTCCACACTTCGAATGGTTCAATTTTGGTGTCCCTCCCTAAACAAGGATATAGCGCAGTCAGAAAGAGTGCAACGTCGGGCTACTAAACTAGTTTCTGGCATCCGAACCAAACCGTACGAAGATAGACTCCGCTCATTAAACCTACTATCCCTTAAAAGTAGACGATTACGTGGACATTTGATCGAGGTATTCAAAATCTTAAAAGGATTTACTAATATTAATTACAGACTATTGTTCGAGATGGACCAAAGTTCTAACTAACACACGCCAAAATAGTTTAAAATCAGGGAACAAGCAATTTAACTCTACTATAGCTGAAAATTACTTCAGTTTACAATCACGCAAACGTGTAGTAGAAAGCACGTCAGTTAATATTTTCAAAAACCGACTTGATGAGTACTTCAATAGTGTAAATATAAGGTAGTAGGAGAATAGAAGAAAACGTCATACGAAATATAATCCTGCAATAAAAAGATGCCGGAGGCCCCCTTGCATGGAGTGAATGTTAATTCCCTTTTTCTTTTCATGTCTGTCCTATAACTATATTATCTTCATCACTAGCGCGCGAAGCCTGCAAGAGAAGAGAGTACTGTCCTATCAACCCCTTTTCCCCCTGGTTCGATGAAGCATGTTCGTGTATTTGAGAGATAGCTGAACCTGAATGTCAAGGGTATACATGTAAAAAGGCCAAATGGTACATATTTAGATAAGTGTGTACCGTAGAGTTGAAATAGTTAAAAATACACAAAAAACAGCATGTAAAAAAAGCATGATACACTAACGTTAGAACTTGGTAGTTAACATCTTCTGTAAGCGGACTGTCCTTGAGCGGACCTTAGGGTCTTTGCTGGTCTATGTTTCTGTAGTTCTGTAGTTCTCTCTCTCTCTCTCTCTCTCTCTCTCTCTCTCTCTCTCTCTCTCTCTCTCTCTCTCTCTCTCTCTCTCTCTCTCTCTCTCTCTCTCTCGGAGGTAGAACTTACAAATAATGAAGTGAAGCTGATCTGTGTTAAACTACATTTACGAGATTTTAAAATAAACATAAGCACTGTTTACCGTCGCCCAAATACTACCGTTAATGAGGACCTGGAAATATATAGAATCTTACAAGAAACATTACACGAGGAGCAAACGCTATTACTGGGAGATTTTAATTTACCTAATATCTGCTGGGACTTGAATATAGGGACTACTAGCCAACAAGAAAAATTAATGACAAATTTCATCGATACTAATTATTTGCACCAATGCGTAAGGGAGCCAACCAGAGGAAATAATATACTAGACCTAGTTATTGCATCCCAGGAAAATTTAATATCAACTCTGGCCGTAGCGGAACATATAGGTACATGTGACCATAAACTAATCCGCTTTGATCTAAATGCCAGGTATTCAACTACTAATAACTATTCAAAAGTACCAGACTACAGTAAAGCTAACTTAGAGGGCCTCAGAGAAGCCCTGGGAAATATTCACGAGCAGCTGATAGAAATAGAAGATGTAAATCAACTTTGGAATAAATTTAAAGAACTATTTTTTATAGCCCAAGAAAACCATGTTCCTCTTAAGACAAGGAATGGTAACGCGAATAGAGGCAATCCGCCGTGGTTTAATAATGACATCAAACGAGCAATTAGAGATAGGAACCGTCTCCACACATTATTAAAACACAATAGAAGCTATCAAGTTAACCAACAAACACTAGCAGAAGAAAGGTTAAAACACTCATAAGATCAACGAAACGTCAATACGAAATCGAGATAGCGAAAGCAAGCACCACTAATCCCAAACACTTCTATACTTATATCAATAGAAATAGGCAAATGAGAAGCGGGATTGGCCCCTTGAAAAACCAGTTGGGTGAAATTATTTCAGATGATATGGGTATGGCTAATATCTTAAACGAGTTTTTTAGTTCAGTCTTCACCTTAGGATATACTAATAACGATAACAACGAGTCTATACAGGTCAGACACCCATCACTAAGGAGCCTGGAAGTAAATCCGCAACTAGTAATTGATAAATTAAAGAAAATGAACTCGTACAAGACTCCTGGTCCTGATAAATTTTACCCAAGAATCTTAAAACATGTCCACAATGAGTTAGCAGAGTCACTTGCTCTCATTTTTAACAAATCTCTCGTGCATGGGGTCGTCCCTGATGATTGGAGGAAAGCTAACGTCACACCTATCTTTAAGAAGGGATGTAAAAACCAGGCCAGTAATTACAGACCCATTAGCTTAACCTCAATAGTTGGAAAGTTGCTCGAAACGATCATTAGAGACAAGCTAGTAGAGTTCCTCGAAAACAATAACCTTATACGTGATAGCCAGCATGGTTTTAGGTCTAAGAGATCGTGCTTAACAAACCTAATTGACTTTTACCATAACCTTTTCAACCTATATAACGATACTAAATCATTAGATATAATTTACCTAGATTTCAAAAAGGCATTTGACAAAATTCCACATCAGAAACTCATGAACAAAGTGCGTACGCTAGGAATTAACGGTAATATATACGGATGGATTAGTAGCTGGTTAAAAAACAGGAAGCAGAGAGTGATAATAAATGGCGTGGAATCGGACTGGGTATCTGTTACCAGCGGTGTTCCCCAGGGATCAGTCCTAGGGCCTATTTTATTTACTATATACATCAATGACATAGACGTTGGAATAAATAATATCATATCTAAATTTGCAGATGACATGAAAATAGGTAACTCAGTACTATGCGAAGATGACAGGGCTAGCCTGCAGGCTGATATAAATAAAATTACCGAATGGTCTGAGAAATGGCAAATGCCATTTAATATCGACAAATGCCAAATCCTTCAGTGCGGAACAAAAAACAAAAAATACACCTATACAATGCAAGGCGGCTTAATAAACACAACCCCGCAGGTTAAAGATTTAGGAGTAATAATTACAGAAAACTTAAAAACATCAAACCAATGCGCAGCTGCTGCAAACAAAGCTAACACAGCACTAGGATTTATAAAAAGAAACTTTACTTATAAAACCGAGCAGATAATTATGCCACTATATAAAAGTATTGTCAGGCCCCATCTCGAATACGCTGTACAGTTCTGGGCCCCTTACTTAATAAAAGACATAGATAAATTAGAAGCTGTACAACACAGAGCGACAAAACTTATCCCGTCAGTACGTAACAAACCTTACCACGAGAGGCTAAAAAAACTCAATCTATTTTCCGTCAGAAAACGAAGACTAAGAGGGCAGCTTATAGAGTGCTTCAAAATACTTAAAGGATTTAACAACGTTAATGCCAATAACTTGTTCACACTGACAGGGAAGTGTCCCACCCGTGGACATGATTCAAAACTTCAGGGTAAAAGAGCCACTATGGATGTAATAAAAAACTTCTTCACTTACTCGATTATTAATGATTGGAATAATTTGCCAAAGGCAGTAGTGGACAGCAGAACTATAGATTCATTTAAAATGAGATTAGACAAACACTTAACAAATATTAAAACTGTTTAGCATAAGCTACAAAATAAAATAATATTACAAAAATATAACTTTTTCAGGTGTATGTAAGTGGTTTTCATATTCATTTCATTTAATTACTATTCAATGCAAATTTCCTTCAGGTACTGTCTTCTTACACCTGCAAGGTACTTTTGCCAAATTATTTCATGTATGGCTTTTGCCGGAGGGAGTGGAGGGTGGGGAGAGCCTAAAACTTTTCTATCCTTTACTTCTACTATTCTATGTGTAAGTGGCAGTAGATTTAAGGTCAGATCACATTAGTCTGGGCCGTAAGGCCTGTGTGATCTGTGTATCTATGTAACTCTATGTAACTCTCTTTATATCTCCTCATTCTCTCTCTTTCTCTTTCTCTCGCTCTTTTTTCTCTCCCTCAGAATATCTTTTTCCCTCTCTTCATGCCTCCTTCTATCTCTCTCACTCTCTCTCTCTATCTATCTCTCTTTCTCCCTCTCTTTCTCCCTCTCTTTCTATCTCCTTTTCCTCTCTCTTTCTCTCTCTCTTACAATATATCTCTCCCTCTCTCCCTCTCTTTTTGAGGAAAGTTCTGGTTTTGAAAAGGAAATATTTGTCCTGTGAGAAGCTCCCAACTGCTTAGCGATCCTGTAACACAATTGAAAGCCTGTCTGGCCGACATAAAGCTAAGCATTTGGGAGTCTCTCACGGGAGAAATATTCCTTTTGTAAAACCAGAAATTTCCTCAATAAGAGAACATTCAGGAAAATATTATCCTATTACCTATTTTCTGTCCTATACTCTGCTAACAATGCCTTGAACTTAAAAATTATTGAAGCACTCTTGTTCTCTCAAATTAAATACAGTTTAAAGATCTTTCCATTAAAAAACCAACAAACAAATTTACCACCTTAATTAAAGGGTTACCTCAAATTTAGTTCTTGCTCAGTTGCTTTCGACGACTTAAAGATAAAATCAGTTTCCGTTTCGATCTTTTTTGTCCATTTATTTTCTCATTCTTAGACATCTTAATCATAGGACTCCTCATAGCTTCAAATCACTAGTATACAGTAAACCCTTCTATACAAACTCTTACATATACTTGGATTCAAACCACCGCAATGGTATAAAATGTGTTTTTACTTCCATGTTTTTCCATGCCTTACGAATAGTGTCCCTTGAATATTTAGGTAAGAAATAGATAATTAATAATTATAACAGAGCCTCAAAACATTTGTAAAGATCCGATAAATGATCCTTTTATCCTTTCAACGATAATATTAGATTATTTGGTCCCCCAAATACTCTGTTCTAACCTTATAACAAAATTCTCAGTAGAATCCCTCGTCTTCTCCAACCGCTTAAAATAAATGTCATATTTAAATATAAGTCATCGTTACATAGCATCCTCATCAAGAACTCCCTCACCCGCCCTGGTGCGGATTATTCCATATTATTTAGTTTTATTTAATATGTTTTAGTTTTTCCTATGTCTAATCAAGTGTGGTAGCGCCAAGTCTATCATGAAATAATGACGAACGTGGTTAACCTGGTTGCGCTCAGTTATCTCCCCATCAGCTGACTCATGCCATACACCGATACTTAATTTAACAATCGGAATTTCTAATTTGAACTATACTTGCCGATTTTAGGGGATCAACTTTTTTATGTTAATTTTGTGAGGTAAGTTCTTATGCCTTAGGTGCTTAATAGATTTAGTTAACTCTTTTTCAATAAACACTACGCCAAATTCTATCTATTTTTTCCCGCTCCAAAGTTCAAATAAACCAGAATATGAGAAGTTTTATGTTTAAACTATTTTACCTTCATTTATGTCCAGCGGCACTCTAATATTTTATTTGCTTCTTATTCAACGATTATTCAGTTATTTCTGATAATTTTAAGAAAAATATAGCATGAAATAGTGACGGGTTGCTTTATAGTGACTAAGACAAAACCTCCCCAAACGGAGAAAATGATTGGATAATGTTTGAACTATTTTGAGAACCTGCCGAATCAATGGAGTAGTGGGTCACGTACCAAATGGTTGGATGAGTACGAAAGCAAGATGATACCTAATAAAATTATGAGATCAAGAAGCCCAACTGAGCCATAGAGCGCAAAACGAAACGTTCAATCTAAAAGTACAACTGTAGACGTGTTATCATCTTCACAGAAGTGGGAATAACTCTTTCCTTTTTCTCTTCTATTCCTCGCCTCCCCCCCCCTCGCCCCCTTCCCCGAAAAAAACAATTAACAGAAATCGAGTGCAAAGAGACGAAAAGAAAAAAAGAAAAGAATTTTTATATGAAACTACTCCTTCCCGGCGTCTACTATTTTTACATGAAATCACCAAAAAGAATGGCTAACGAAGGGCTCACGACCTAACATTAAATCATTAAAGCTACATTAATTGCTTAAAGCTTTTCTCTTTTGATAATATCTCCATTAATTATATGTGGTCCTACTTTGATATGCGATCTAGAATCCAATGTGATCTACAAACCATGACTTCTAATTTGGTATGTAATCTACGTAATATTTTTTATTATTTTTTGATTAAATGAAACAGGTATATATATTTTTATTTATTTATGAATTTTGAACACAATAAAATACAAACTGGTATAATTTTATCTATGAATAGAACGCACATCAGCTAAAATGCTAGGGAGGCTAGGTTAGGTTAGGTTATAATTAATAAACACATTTCCGCTGCGAATAGAACGAAAAGTTTGGCAGGCGCATCTTTTGCAACGTAAAGCTGGCAAATATTCCCTGTTTCTTCATTTTGTCGAGTGTTCTTCACTTCTCCACCATATAGATGACATGGCGCAACTTTTTCGTTATCATCTAAAAGGCCATTTCTTCGTAAAAGTGCCAGTGCCTTCGTCTCGTCACTAATCTCGTAAAATTTTTTACCATGAACTTAAGAGTGCTTCGGATGTTGAAATGTACTTGTGACGACATTGGCAGTCTGACTGTAGGTAGTTGACATGAATGTGATAATGTGTCTGTCCGTTTATTTATACTAACACCAATTAAGAGGGGCGGGGCGTAGCTACTATTCCCTTCTCTTAATCTGAAAGCGGGACGGAGCTTATCGGATCAAAGGTATGTGCGTGTGTTCTCTACTAAGACTGCTAGGCGGAGCTTGTTTGGTCAAATAGTGGGTGTGTATAAAGATAGTATCTGACTTTGGGAACCTAGCCGTGCTTTATCAACCAACATTTATAGCAAGATTGATTTTGTCTTTCAAGAGTTCATGTACACTCTTGCGGGTCAGATCAGATTCCAGTTTATGTGTATGTCATGGTATAGCTCAATATATCATACATACATCTATTATATTTGATTTTAGAGTGCGCGGGGGTTTCCTTTTAATAGGTTTGGGTAGGCCGAGGTCCGGTTACAAGGTCAGATACTCATAAGGGAGGGCTAGTCCAATAGATGCTACTTTAAAACTTGGTATTGGCTGAGAGTTCCAAATTTTACTTAGTTACAGGCAGTTGTTATACGGCTATGATGAGTTCGAGGGTCTGAAAGTAAAGGAGTTGGCAAAAATAGACTTTACTAAATATTAATAATTAAAGTTAATATGATACAACAATACACAGACATATAAGACAAATAGTTACAGTGGTCAACGGGTTATTAAGAATCAAGGTATTCTAAAATGCAATAAAATGGGGTAGACCGGAATTGTAAATTTGGGGAAACTAAAATATTCGTTACGATACCTTGTACACAAATGGAGGGATTGGGGTAGACGATGGTCGTTTCCGGCGAAGCGGTGAGATGATGGTTGGGTCACTTCGACGGGGTCCAAGGTCAACTTGCTTGTAGTAAAATAGTCTTTTGAGATGACGGAGGAGGGGAAGCAGAGTCTTCGAGAAGGGAGGTTAGGAATTCTTCTGGTGAAAATTCCTTTGAAGAAAACGGAGGGTGAGTTTCTCCAAGACGTCAAACGGTTTGTTTGGTCGACTATGCGTACTCAAGGAGGTATTACGCTAAGATTAATCTTCACTGAAGCCTTTTGGGATAAGACTTGGTTCTTGTTTGGAGATGGCGTCGATGAGCGGAGTTGGACGGGTATTTTTACGGGGAGAAGAGTCCTTAACTAGTTATAGGGGGAGATATTTGTTTTATCCGAGGAAGGATGCTTGGTTTCGTCCCACAACGTTTCCTTGCCTTCGTCGTATGAGAACCCGAATCGATGAGGAGTAAGATCGTCTGCACTCATGAGCTTCTCTCGCACCAATCTGCTCATTCCTCCTCACGCGCGTAGATATGGGCACCAGAAGTGAGGGAGCTTACCCCATATGGAATTTTTGATATGGAATTTTTGCTGCAGATAACATATACCTTTTATATTGCAAAACAAAGTAGTTTCTTGGATGGTATATCGCATATCAAAGTACCACCTTATGTATTCTAATCTGATGGAGCAAAAAATATTCCAACTCTTTCCTTTCTGGAAACGAGACCCTTCTGCATTAATATTGAATAGTATATAATGATTTTGAAATAGTGACGAGGAAGAACTAATACCATCCCCGAGTAGAAGAGAAGAAAGTTGAATTTAATAGCAAACTAATTGCAAATAAACTTAGTATATATCCGTGGAGCCAGCCAATTAAGACCAGCGACAGATAGCGAGTCCTTAGATACAAGATTGAGGCGGTTAGATTTACATGGTCACTTTCGTAAATGCATGGAACAAAGTTATCCCCAAAACAGTATGATAATGTTTTAGGATGCTGAGACACATCCTTACAGTTCCATACGGCATATCCAAGCTTTCCTTACAAGACAGTTTAAGCTAGAGTTTAGCAGTGATATTACCTTCCAGATTATTAAAGATATCTTATCCCTTTCGCTATAGATATAAATAATAATCGCAGGTGCATTCAAGCACAGAAAGAGAGTGGTAGAACAGTGAGAAAACAGATCGTGTATGCTTTTGTATCCTTTGTTGACGCAACCTCCATCCAGTTTTGGGAAGGCTTGTTGCTTGTTGGTGATAAAAGCATCCCTTCTTAGTTCGGCAAAGCTTATCCAGTTAACGCCTTGCAACAAGTCAATAACACAACATTATACAATACTAAATATGGGAGGCACACGCCCCTACAATACTACAACCATATATGTATATCCCAGTGAGACTTTGGCAATTAACTCTCACTTGCTGTCTTTCGCTGTCACCGTTTCATTAACGTACCACAGACCAAACCGCTAGACAACGATTGTTGAACCATCAAATACCACTTTATAACTCTGTCTCTTCGCCACTTCTTTCACACTTTGCTGCTTAAAGATTTTACCATTATCACACGTCTTGGTTATCATCCCAAAGACAAATTCTCTCTCTCCCTCTGACCTCAAAATGCAAACCTGCGAAAATGGAAATCTTTAAACGAACTCCTCAAGAACCCTAGCCTCTGACGTAAACTTGCCATTTTGCCATTCAGATCGCAAAAACAAAAATATAAGCCCCCTCCTTCAGCTAAAGATCCCAATTTTGTCTTACCAATGTCTCAATTTATGATTAGTGAATTGTACTGTACCGTAGAGTAAAAAAGTAGTCCCTTTTATACTCCTACATAAAATTGAATATATAGATGACCTTAAACTCAGAATCAATGAAAGAGATGAGATCTTCTCATTCGTATGCCCGTTGCTATTCGTATCAATCTCCGCGTATCCTCTTGCATCGAGCAACTCCGTAAGGAGAACGGCGATTTGCCTTTCTGGTCACCGTGCTGACGGGCCTCAGCGCCCCGTCAGGCCCCATCTTAGCCTCTTCTCCTTCTTTCTAACACCCTGTCTTATTACCCTACTTCCTCACTTTCCGTACAACCTCGCCCACAACTTTCTCTGGTTGGCCTCTAATTTTGCAAGGTAGATGCCGACCGACTTCCTCTCACTCAGCCATCTCTGATCGGTGCTGGGGGAGGGAAAAACGTCCCCTGGCCTCCGAGCTCTGATTTAGGATGGTGGGTTTTAATAACCTGCCTCCCGTCCCCCTTTATCATTCTCGCATACCCTTTATTTACGCACACTATCAATTTTACGCCCAGCTCAATGTGGAGCCTCCATGTTGAAGGGCTGTCTAGCCACTGGGCGGGAAGAGTTATTTCAAATGGCGGCAGCCTGCTTTGCCGTCCACGTATTCACCCCTCGTAGAGCGGGCTAATGCGTGGGGTGATTAGAGTTTGCGTCCCGCAATAATAACAAGGTCCCTATGCCCACCAATGAAAACTTTAAAAAATTTCTTGATCACCTGACCCTTGTTCCCCCACTGGATATGATCATGGACGAGTTCGACAGCCTTTATCTCGCCAACAAACGGAAATCGTCGCAACAACCTTTTCGAGGTTGTCCCCCAGCAATATTAATCAACCTTATAGTGCTCAAAAGCACCTCGATCTTCACCAAAAACAGACGACAAACATACTTAGCATCCTAGCTCCCTCTGTTTAGTCTCGATATTTATCTCTACGTGTTCCAGGAGAACAAAAGGTCTGGGGTTTATATACATACTGCGCCTTAAAAGAAATAATCTATAAATCCGCCCCTGACTTCTCATTTGCTGAGTCACGCTAGGAGATAATAGTCGGGCCTAGCACTGAGTTATTTTCTCAACACCTGCTTAGCCTACAGTCTATCGGCTCTCTAAAAATCTCGTCCAATGAAAAGAACGAATTTAATGTCAGGACCTGCACGACCCTAGTTGATAACTTCTTCTTAGGACCTGACGCCACAGACGAGTTCATCGCTTCCGTGATCAAAGAAGTCTTCACCGACCAACAACATAATGTTGAGTCAGTCAGTATTTTTGAAAAGCCATCTTCTTGTTCTTCCACTCCGTTTAGAGTTTCTAAGATAAGTCGAAAACTAGAAACCCTACCAATGTTTATAAAATTTGCAATAATACGTATACGAGTTCAAGAAGAACTGCACACCTCACTCCAGTGGTGCAAGTGTAGCAGATTCGCCTACTCCGCGAAATATTGTAAAAGCACCGGGAATCCGTGTTTTCGACGTGGAAAATTGGAACACAATGCTCCAGATTGCCCAGAAGAGAGGCACTGACTCAACTGTGGTGGCCCATATCATGGCCGCCTCAAGAAGTGTCCTCACCACCAGGAGATCCGCGTTCGGTCCCTACGATGCGGGATCTCTAGACGCCAAGCAAAACTAGACATGCGTGAAGAAGTTAGTACACAGTCAACATCCACCCTTTCCTCTGTGACAAGTGGTGCTCCTAGCATTCACGGCACTCTACCCACGTCTAGCACATCGGTGCTCAGAACCGACCACCCAACGCGCCAAAAAAACCTTTGCGAACACACCCAACTACGTCTTTGCAACAAGGTAAAGTAACAAAAGAACCAATATCACCTCCCGCTCATGATGAAACACAACCCACCTCTTCCCTTCAAAGAGGTCCACTCTCGCCCGAAATAATTTTATACCCTCCTATCGCAGGAACAACCATCGAAGAGGCAGAGACCGAACTCAATTACCTCTCTCCTTCTTATAAGTATCAAATCATGAACGCACGCAGGTACCATCTCGCAAGATGATTGACTTATAGATTATCCACCCGACAAGATAAATCTTGTAGACTTCTCACTCACGAAACTTCATGGAATCGGTACAACAGATTTCCCTCACTGTACCGATAAGGATAACACTCAGATATCGTCAGGCTCAAATAAAACCAATGAGACTGCCCTAACTACTGACTCTTCTGAGGTATGCGATCACCTTGCCTTATCCCCCTCGTACTACCTAACCGCAACTCCCTGATTACAAATTATGATCTGCTTCCAAGTTGTACAGCTGCCAATATAGAATCTTACAAGCCGACATTCTCCTCACAAGATTCTTCTCCGACCGCAAAGAAAACTACTCACCACTCACCACCAAACTCTTTGAACCACACTCGTGATACATCCACAGATAATATACCGCCCTCCCTCTGAGCACACCTGGACCAAAGCGGATGAACCGTACTCCCACCCCTTTGTCTAACTCAACCTTTAACGTTCTAACCTTTTCGATCTGCTTTCTCACGTGGAATATCTGCGGACTTCGACCAATTATGGCTCGTTGCAGGCCATCTCAAAACAGTTTTACCCTGAAGTGGTTTGACTCAGTGAAACAAAGCTCCTAGACCCCCCTTACTTCTCTCTTGCTGGTTACTCCCAATTCAGCCTACCACAGCCCAAATTTTATGGTAACCTCCTCCTATTCCCCACGGATATACTATTTACCACCATCCCCTCTGCACATAACTTAACGCCCTTGCTGTTCACCTTCACCGATCTACGCTCTTAACTGTGTGCTCAATGTAACTCTCACCTTCCAAGCAAAACCTCCCTGAATGAACTTGTCTCCCAACTCCCGAATTCATTCCTTTTAACGGTGTGCCCTCACCCGCTTCACCTTGCGCCAGGCAAAACGTCACTCCTGGATTCAATACACATCCTCCATCTCATCCGCACCCCTGTAGCCAAGGTCTGGCGAAATACATAAAATCCACCGCTCCTCACGCCACTCCCATCTCACCATCCTCCGTCATAATGACAACTTCGTCAGTGCTCCCCAAGACGCCGCACAGCTAAGTGCGAACACGCTCAGCTTAATCTCCGACGGATCCCTCCTCCCCGAATTCAACCGACATAAAGCACGAATCGAATCGCAACCATTAATGTTTGAAACGTCCAGGAAACTGTGCTACAACGAACCCTTCTCGATGAAAGAACTCTCATCGTGTAAGAACTCCCCCCCCCCTCCTTTGGATGACTTAATATTATACACACTCATCCAGCACGCCCACATGGATGCCTTACAGTGCTTTCTAAAAAAAATTAATGATATTGTCCTCTCTGGAACCTTTCCCCAAGAATGGCGCCACAGCACTATCCTTTCTTTCCTAAAACTAGGAAACGACTCTTCCAATCCAACAAATTACCTGCCAATGCCCCTTACCTCGTGCATATGCAGGGTTGCTCGACCCCATAGTGAAAGCCCGCCTGGTGTGGTACTTTGAAGAACAGGAACTTCTCTCTCCGTCCCCATTTGGGTTTCACCCAAATTACTTCACACTGGACCCTATTACTCTCCTTGACCATGATATTGGCCTTGATTTCTCTAGAAGAAACTTCGTTACCACACTCTTCGACTTAGGAAAGTCATGTGATACCGTCTGGCGGCCCTTGATTCTACAACACCTATACGACATGATACTTCGTGGACCCTTGGCATTGTTTATGCATAACTTCCTAAAAGACTGCTCTTTTTATGTCGATCTACGGGATACTCGCTCTTCGAAATTCGTACATTATGAGGGTGTCCCCCAAGGAAGCGTGCTTAGCACTACTCTTTATATAATTGTGAACAATTCTTTCTCAAAACATATCTCACTGCCTGTGCGCTGCTGCCTTTATATAGACGATATTGCCATCTGGCTGACGAGCTCGTTCGCGGCGATGACAACACCCTACTTCAGCGAACAGTCGATTTAATAGTTCGTTCATGCCTTATCTACCGGCTTTACCATCTCTCTCCCTAAAACAAGGGCCCTTATTTTTACCCAACGCAAATCGATCCCTAAGATATGCTTAAATATTTATGGATCGCCAATGAAATTACTTAAAATGGCGATATCAAATTGAAGATCTTATGGGAAGATATGCCCCCATACTGGTCCGTATGGCCTCTTTATCGAAGCTACACTGGGGAACTGACCGCCGCACCCTCCTCAAGATCTACAGATCACTCCTCCTGTCAAAATTTGATTACGCCTACCACCTGTATGGCTCAACTTCGAAAGGCATGTTGAATAAACTGAACTCGCTACATCAGCGAAGGCTCTACCTTGGTACAGGAACATTTAAGTCTTCTTCTGTTATCTCTCTCTATGCTGAAACAGGATTCCTCCCCTGATTGTCTAGTCGGGATGAATATTGCCTCCGTATGCGCTCTAAACTCGCTCGAATTGTCTGCTCTACCTCCCCTCTACCAGAGATTCGCCCTCGTACCTTCTATTCATACACATTACGTAAAGCACAGCCTTTAGAAAAACTTGAACTTTGACACTTCTCTGTTGCTCTGAAAGAGCAGCTACGCTACCCCCGTGGATTCGCAGGAGTGTTCAGTTTTGTGAACCTTTCCTTAGAGGCACCAAAAATCAGATCGGTCCTCACCCCACCTTTTCCTCTATTGTCGGAGATTTCCCCCATTAAGCCCAACTTATTACGATTTCTGGAAGATAGTGAGTGGCCTTTCCTCCTTAAATCTAATACCTTAGTAACCTCCTTACTGCCCTATATTTTAATCCTACTTTACTCTCCTTAGTTTTATTCGAGCCTTGTCCGTGCCTACTTTTACATGAAGGACTTTATCTAATCGCATGTTAGTGCTCTTTTATTTTGTTTTTAATCTTTTACCTGAACTGATATGTACACATAATTCGACTGCCTCTTTTGACGGCAGTTCGTATTTTTATCTCTTCTTTTTCATACCACCTTAAGCCAGATGAGCCTAGAGGGTAAAAATGGCTATAAATCCTTAAAATTGAATTGCATCGAAAAACACTTAATTCAACCATTAAATCCTGTCACTCGCGCTTACCCAATAATGGGGTTTTCAAAAGTTTTCTTACACTTGCTTTTTTGATCTTTCAAGAGGTTTGTTGTGTGAAAGAAAAGGTTCCATCAAACAAAATTAAAGTTCTAGCTTTTTAGTGTGTGTCATTAAAAAGACTTTTCTATTGTGTACAGGTGTGTCGAGATGTAAATGAAAAGAATAGATATTTTTACTCTCCTAGGCGCGCGCCACAACAAGGTTGACATCGTCATGCTGCTCAACGTCAGCCGGATGACCGCCCACAGAGTCGCGCAGAGGCACAAGAAAGGAGAAGGTATAAAAAAAATTGGCCTCGTTCAGACTGAGCTCAAGTTGTCAGCCATTTTCCTATGAGAAAATCTTCCAAAAGTGCTCCGAAGTTCAAAATGACTGCGCTCGCGAATTGGAAGAACATCTCGTAGCCACGGTGTCATGGGCTGTCAAGGAGAAAGTAGCAGGATCTTGAGGTGCATGTAAAGGCCTCTGCTCTCGAACCGTATTCGAGAGCAACGCCGGTAGCGCTGTCGTCACCTTCTCAACAACTTGAACAGTCATGGTAATCGAATTCTCATTTTTTATGCAAAAAACTTCACGGTCGATCTGGTCATCAAGAAGCAGAACGACTGCGTGGTAAGCATCGTTCAGGACGTCTTATAGGTCCATTTTGTATCTATAACCATGCACTAGGCCTCCGTGATGATGCTCGGTGTGGTTCGGGGTGGTTACAAACTCAAAGCGACCGATTACAGGGACATCTTGGCCACGAAGGTCATTCCCTGGTTGAGAAAGATCACGAAAAATGCGAACTAAGTGTTTCAGCAGGACGGTTCCCCGGCTCACAAGGCTAAGACAGTGCAAGAGTGGTTGGGGTTGAACATAACCTTCTGGTCGAAAAACGTTTGGTCACCGTCAACCGCGTGTGGGCCAACATGAGGATGGACTTCGTCCACAACTTGTGTGCGGCCTCGCCTCCTAGGAAAGCCACATTAATTAATATTACAATTTAAACACATATTTATGTGTTAAAACAATAAAAACGTGTCTAAACAGCATCAAACTAGCATTGTGTTCTTTGTCGAGAACGTCGTAACGAGCGTAACATGACTTTTGCAATACCCGGTATCAATTTCATCAGTATTTCTCATTCAACACTAATCAGTATTCAACACACAATGAAAACCAGTTATCATAAATCGTTACAGCAAAAATGTTATTTTTATAATAAAGTCATCTCAACGAGGATCGTTTCATCCCTTACCACGGCTATTCCTTGAAGAAATCTAGGACCGAACTCGCCGAGAAGATTTTGAATAACAACCCTGCCTTCCCAAGTCACAGGATTCCTGGAGACCCTTTGAAACTCGCTCTATCTGTATACCTGATCTGAGTGACGGCCATAACGTTTAAATTTGACGACACTCTTCCTCCTTATAGCTTTACTGTTTCAACATTTCCTGCCGTGTCTGCTCTTCAATTAACTCACCTGTTCTTGAAGACCTTTACACCAGAACTTCATCACACGACAGAACTTTTCTACTTAAATCAACTACAGTGGTAGGTAATACGTACTACTTACAGACCCACACTACATACGCATAATAATCTACATGATTATCAAAGACTCATACAATTTAAACACAGGGGTAGGGAAAATTAAGATTCGAGGTGAATTCTTTTGACTTACTTCATTTTCGCTCCTTGGGCCATACTAATTCTATAGCCAATTCTCTATCTACAACTTTAGAAAGTCTCCTCTGCGAATCTATGTACTTTGCACTTTTAAAGTATGTACACTCCTAACCAATTTTTAACACATTACAGATGTACAACGCATTTCTTCCGAATGCAGATGATCCCAAATTTCTGATTTTATAGAAAACAGATATTTAGTGTCAAAGAGGTGTTCTATAGTACAGATAAATAATACTTTATACTATAAATCACTCAATATTTATTAAATTATAAAAATCTATTAGCTGACCAGTTAAACTCCGAGTTACAAGGGAAGATAAGTTTAATATTTGTAGTGTACCATCGGAGGATTTATTCCAGATTTAATTTTATACTATACTCGACCTACGAAATTTAAATGGTAAAATATATCAAGAAGAGAGGCCACATTTGAAGTAATTATTGCAGAATAGATCGGCGCTCAACTTTTTAAAGTAGAGCAATAACTTTTGAATTAATGAAAAAATTCATTCATTCAAATCATTATAGACACTCCTATATTTTGTTTCGGAACTTTAGGCGATTAGAATTTCAAATCCTCTTCACTGCCAAATAAGTCTAGTCTTCCACTCGACAAATGATACTCCACTCTCAAAGTTCTGTTTTTCAAAGGTCATCTGAGTCAATCAACCAGACGCGGTAATATCCTTCTATAGGTTTAGCATTGTAAGTTTAAATCCACCTCGCATTATTATCGAATTTATTAGTTTGTACGCAATCCCCATCATAAAATTCGTAGACACTTTAAAAAGTACTCCGTGGTCCAAACGGGATTAGTAGCTATTTACCCCATTAAATATATATAGATATGTTGTAAGAATTCCTTTATATGGTATCTAACTAAGTTTTATAACCTTTATGGCTAAGGAAGTCCTGTAGACATCGTTTTAATAAATAAATCTAGTTTAAGCAGTTCATTAGCCTTCATATTACTATCATACCAAAACGGTAAACGCTCTATTCATATTTAGTGGTGCATCGAATACGCATTTAAGATTTATTTTCAGCTTTATATAAGGTTCGAATCTTTTAAAGCTAACTTACAGAAGCAAAGTTTATACTAAAGGATTCTAACAATAAAGACCCTCTAGCGCTGCCCTCCAATAAAAGATTTTAACAATTAAGACCGGATAGCTCTGCCCTGCATTAAGGGATACTAACAATTGAGACCAGATACCGCTGCCCTGCACGAAGGGATTCTAACTCTTATGACCAGATAGCGCTGCCCTGCACTAAGCCATTCTAAAGATTAAGATTAGATAGTTCTGCCCTGTATTAATGGATTTTAACAATTAAGACCAGATAGCTCTGCCCTGCATTAAGGGATTTTAACAATTATAACCAGATAGCGCGGCCCTGCATTAACGGATTTTAACAATTAGCCCTTTCGCTGCTAATAAACCATAAATGGATAGAATCTAAAATAACGGTTGACTGCGAATCGGCCATATATGGATTTTATCTAGTATTTCTTCTCCTATTGCCCGAACGTTTGAAATTTATTGTAATTAGTTTCCTCTGGCACTCTTCTATCAGTTGCCATGTTTGAAATATTTCCATTGCAAATCAGTACCTCTCAGAATGTCGAGTAGAAAAGTTCATAAATTTTGCACACAAACTTAAAGGGCCAAATAGGCGATGAGTCGAGTGACTTGCTCGAAAATGTAGACTCAGAAAACCTAAGCAGTATATCTAGCGATGATGGCTGGCCTAGTGAATCATTATCTGAATTTGACAGTGATAATATAGAAGTTTTAGACGATGAAAATAGTGAAAATCATGACACTACAGACGAAAATGAAGAGTCCGACCCTTGGCCACGCAAACGAACGCGGCGTGCCACAACTTGGCCTTAGGACTCTGGCTCTAATTTTCTGCCCTCACTGCCTGCGTTTGAATCTTCACAATCATGTTTTACTTTTTCATGCTTCATTACACAAAATTCCAAAGAAATAGATTATTTTGAACAGTTTATCGATGATGATGTGATCAATATAATTGTCACACAATTAAATGCATATTATAAATTTTTAAATAAAAAAAAATGTTACAAACAGAATAGCCGCCTTTCCACCTTCAAAGAAACGGACGCCGACGAAATTCTCTTGTTTTTTAGTATTTGACTTCTCATGAGTCACAGGGAAAAACCGGCTAAATGATTATTGGTCAAGTAATGAACTTCCCGAACAGAAGATATTTGGAAAACTCATGTCAAGAGATCGCTTTCTGCAAATATTGAGGATTTTACATTTTAGCGATAATGCAATTGAAAGAACTAGCAAGATTAAGAAAAATCAAACCATTCTAAAGATTAAGATTAGATAGCTCTGCCCTGTATTAATGGATTTTAACAATTAAGACCAGATAGCTCTGCCCTGCATTATGGGATTTTAACAATTATAACCAGATAGCGCGGCCCTGCATTAACGGATTTTAACAATTAGCCCTTTCGCTGCTAATAAACCATAAATGGATAGAATCTAAAATAACGGTTGACTGCGAATCGGCCATATATGGATTTTATCTAGTATTTCTTCTCCTATTGCCCGAACGTTTGAAATTTATTGTAATTAGTTTCCTCTGGCACTCTTCTATCAGTTGCCATGTTTGAAATATTTCCATTGCAAATCAGTACCTCTCAGAATGTCGAGTAGAAAAGTTTATAAATTTTGCACACAAACTTAAAGGGCCAAATAGGCGATGAGTCGAGTGACTTGCTCGAAAATGTAGACTCAGAAAACCTAAGCAGTATATCTAGCGATGATGGCTGGCCTAGTGAATCATTATCTGAATTTGACAGTGATAATATAGAAGTTTTAGACGATGAAAATAGTGAAAATCATGACACTACAGACGAAAATGAAGAGTCCGACCCTTGGCCACGCAAACGAACGCGGCGTGCCACAACTTGGCCTTGGGCCTCTGGCTCTAATTTTCTGCCCTCACTGCCTGCGTTTGAATCTTCACAATCATGTTTTACTTTTTCATGCTTCATTACACAAAATTCCAAAGAAATAGATTACTTTGAACAGTTTATCGATGATGATGTGATCAATATAATTGTCACACAATTAAATGCATATTATAAATTTTTAAATAAAAAAAAATGTTACAAACAGAATAGCCGCCTTTCCACCTTCAAAGAAACGGACGCCGACGAAATTCTCTTGTTTTTTAGTATTTGACTTCTCATGAGTCACAGGGAAAAACCGGCTAAATGATTATTGGTCAAGTAATGAACTTCCCGAACAGAAGATATTTGGAAAACTCATGTCAAGAGATCGCTTTCTGCAAATATTGAGGATTTTACATTTAAGCGATAATGCAATTGAAAGAACTAGCAAGATTAAGAAAAATCAAACCATTCTAAAGATTAAGATTAGATAGCTCTGCCCTGTATTAATGGATTTTAACAATTAAGACCAGATAGCTCTGCCCTGCATTATGGGATTTTAACAATTATAACCAGATAGCGCGGCCCTGCATTAACGGATTTTAACAATTAGCCCTTTCGCTGCTAATAAACCATAAATGGATAGAATCTAAAATAACGGTTGACTGCGAATCGGCCATATATGGATTTTATCTAGTATTTCTTCTCCTATTGCCCGAACGTTTGAAATTTATTGTAATTAGTTTCCTCTGGCACTCTTCTATCAGTTGCCATGTTTGAAATATTTCCATTGCAAATCAGTACCTCTCAGAATGTCGAGTAGAAAAGTTTATAAATTTTGCACACAAACTTAAAGGGCCAAATAGGCGATGAGTCGAGTGACTTGCTCGAAAATGTAGACCCAGAAAACCTAAGCAGTATATCTAGCGATGATGGCTGGCCTAGTGAATCATTATCTGAATTTGACAGTGATAATATAGAAGTTTTAGACGATGAAAATAGTGAAAATCATGACACTACAGACGAAAATGAAGAGTCCGACCCTTGGCCACGCAAACGAACGCGGCGTGCCACAACTTGGCCTTGGGCCTCTGGCTCTAATTTTCTGCCCTCACTGCCTGCGTTTGAATCTTCACAATCATGTTTTACTTTTTCATGCTTCATTACACAAAATTCCAAAGAAATAGATTACTTTGAACAGTTTATCGATGATGATGTGATCAATATAATTGTCACACAATTAAATGCATATTATAAATTTTTAAATAAAAAAAAATGTTACAAACAGAATAGCCGCCTTTCCACCTTCAAAGAAACGGACGCCGACGAAATTCTCTTGTTTTTTAGTATTTGACTTCTCATGAGTCACAGGGAAAAACCGGCTAAATGATTATTGGTCAAGTAATGAACTTCCCGAACAGAAGATATTTGGAAAACTCATGTCAAGAGATCGCTTTCTGCAAATATTGAGGATTTTACATTTTAGCGATAATGCAATTGAAAGAACTAGCAAGATTAAGAAAAATCAAACCATTCTAAAGATTAAGATTAGATAGCTCTGCCCTGTATTAATGGATTTTAACAATTAAGACCAGATAGCTCTGCCCTGCATTATGGGATTTTAACAATTATAACCAGATAGCGCGGCCCTGCATTAACGGATTTTAACAATTAGCCCTTTCGCTGCTAATAAACCATAAATGGATAGAATCTAAAATAACGGTTGACTGCGAATCGGCCATATATGGATTTTATCTAGTATTTCTTCTCCTATTGCCCGAACGTTTGAAATTTATTGTAATTAGTTTCCTCTGGCACTCTTCTATCAGTTGCCATGTTTGAAATATTTCCATTGCAAATCAGTACCTCTCAGAATGTCGAGTAGAAAAGTTTATAAATTTTGCACACAAACTTAAAGGGCCAAATAGGCGATGAGTCGAGTGACTTGCTCGAAAATGTAGACTCAGAAAACCTAAGCAGTATATCTAGCGATGATGGCTGGCCTAGTGAATCATTATCTGAATTTGACAGTGATAATATAGAAGTTTTAGACGATGAAAATAGTGAAAATCATGACACTACAGACGAAAATGAAGAGTCCGATCCTTGGCCACGCAAACGAACGCGGCGTGCCACAACTTGGCCTTGGGCCTCTGGCTCTAATTTTCTGCCCTCACTGCCTGCGTTTGAATCTTCACAATCATGTTTTACTTTTTCATGCTTCATTACACAAAATTCCAAAGAAATAGATTATTTTGAACAGTTTATCGATGATGATGTGATCAATATAATTGTCACACAATTAAATGCATATTATAAATTTTTAAATAAAAAAAAATGTTACAAACAGAATAGCCGCCTTTCCACCTTCAAAGAAACGGACGCCGACGAAATTCTCTTGTTTTTTAGTATTTGACTTCTCATGAGTCACAGGGAAAAACTCGCTAAATGATTATTGGTCAAGTAATGAACTTCCCGAACAGAAGATATTTGGAAAACTCATGTCAAGAGATCGCTTTCTGCAAATATTGAGGATTTTACATTTTAGCGATAATGCAATTGAAAGAACTAGCAAGATTAAGAAAAATCAAACCATTCTAAAGATTAAGATTAGATAGCTCTGCCCTGTATTAATGGATTTTAACAATTAAGACCAGATAGCTCTGCCCTGCATTATGGGATTTTAACAATTATAACCAGATAGCGCGGCCCTGCATTAACGGATTTTAACAATTAGCCCTTTCGCTGCTAATAAACCATAAATGGATAGAATCTAAAATAACGGTTGACTGCGAATCGGCCATATACGGATTTTATCTAGTATTTCTTCTCCTATTGCCCGAACGTTTGAAATTTATTGTAATTAGTTTCCTCTGGCACTCTTCTATCAGTTGCCATGTTTGAAATATTTCCATTGCAAATCAGTACCTCTCAGAATGTCGAGTAGAAAAGTTCATAAATTTTGCACACAAACTTAAAGGGCCAAATAGGCGATGAGTCGAGTGACTTGCTCGAAAATGTAGACTCAGAAAACCTAAGCAGTATATCTAGCGATGATGGCTGGCCTAGTGAATCATTATCTGAATTTGACAGTGATAATATAGAAGTTTTAGACGATGAAAATAGTGAAAATCATGACACTACAGACGAAAATGAAGAGTCCGATCCTTGGCCACGCAAACGAACGCGGCGTGCCACAACTTGGCCTTGGGCCTCTGGCTCTAATTTTCTGCCCTCACTGCCTGCGTTTGAATCTTCACAATCATGTTTTACTTTTTCATGCTTCATTACACAAAATTCCAAAGAAATAGATTACTTTGAACAGTTTATCGATGATGATGTGATCAATATAATTGTCACACAATTAAATGCATATTATAAATTTTTAAATAAAAAAAAATGTTACAAACAGAATAGCCGCCTTTCCACCTTCAAAGAAGCGGACGCCGACGAAATTCTCTTGTTTTTTAGTATTTGACTTCTCATGAGTCACAGGGAAAAACCGGCTAAATGATTATTGGTCAAGTAATGAACTTCCCGAACAGAAGATATTTGGAAAACTCATGTCAAGAGATCGCTTTCTGCAAATATTGAGGATTTTACATTTTAGCGATAATGCAATTGAAAGAACTAGCAAGATTAAGAAAAATCAAACCATTCTAAAGATTAAGATTAGATAGCTCTGCCCTGTATTAATGGATTTTAACAATTAAGACCAGATAGCTCTGCCCTGCATTATGGGATTTTAACAATTATAACCAGATAGCGCGGCCCTGCATTAACGGATTTTAACAATTAGCCCTTTCGCTGCTAATAAACCATAAATGGATAGAATCTAAAATAACGGTTGACTGCGAATCGGCCATATATGGATTTTATCTAGTATTTCTTCTCCTATTGCCCGAACGTTTGAAATTTATTGTAATTAGTTTCCTCTGGCACTCTTCTATCAGTTGCCATGTTTGAAATATTTCCATTGCAAATCAGTACCTCTCAGAATGTCGAGTAGAAAAGTTCATAAATTTTGCACACAAACTTAAAGGGCCAAATAGGCGATGAGTCGAGTGACTTGCTCGAAAATGTAGACTCAGAAAACCTAAGCAGTATATCTAGCGATGATGGCTGGCCTAGTGAATCATTATCTGAATTTGACAGTGATAATATAGAAGTTTTAGACGATGAAAATAGTGAAAATCATGACACTACAGACGAAAATGAAGAGTCCGACCCTTGGCCACGCAAACGAACGCGGCGTGCCACAACTTGGCCTTAGGACTCTGGCTCTAATTTTCTGCCCTCACTGCCTGCGTTTGAATCTTCACAATCATGTTTTACTTTTTCATGCTTCATTACACAAAATTCCAAAGAAATAGATTATTTTGAACAGTTTATCGATGATGATGTGATCAATATAATTGTCACACAATTAAATGCATATTATAAATTTTTAAATAAAAAAAAATGTTACAAACAGAATAGCCGCCTTTCCACCTTCAAAGAAACGGACGCCGACGAAATTCTCTTGTTTTTTAGTATTTGACTTCTCATGAGTCACAGGGAAAAACCGGCTAAATGATTATTGGTCAAGTAATGAACTTCCCGAACAGAAGATATTTGGAAAACTCATGTCAAGAGATCGCTTTCTGCAAATATTGAGGATTTTACATTTTAGCGATAATGCAATTGAAAGAACTAGCAAGATTAAGAAAAATCAAACCATTCTAAAGATTAAGATTAGATAGCTCTGCCCTGTATTAATGGATTTTAACAATTAAGACCAGATAGCTCTGCCCTGCATTATGGGATTTTAACAATTATAACCAGATAGCGCGGCCCTGCATTAACGGATTTTAACAATTAGCCCTTTCGCTGCTAATAAACCATAAATGGATAGAATCTAAAATAACGGTTGACTGCGAATCGGCCATATATGGATTTTATCTAGTATTTCTTCTCCTATTGCCCGAACGTTTGAAATTTATTGTAATTAGTTTCCTCTGGCACTCTTCTATCAGTTGCCATGTTTGAAATATTTCCATTGCAAATCAGTACCTCTCAGAATGTCGAGTAGAAAAGTTTATAAATTTTGCACACAAACTTAAAGGGCCAAATAGGCGATGAGTCGAGTGACTTGCTCGAAAATGTAGACTCAGAAAACCTAAGCAGTATATCTAGCGATGATGGCTGGCCTAGTGAATCATTATCTGAATTTGACAGTGATAATATAGAAGTTTTAGACGATGAAAATAGTGAAAATCATGACACTACAGACGAAAATGAAGAGTCCGACCCTTGGCCACGCAAACGAACGCGGCGTGCCACAACTTGGCCTTGGGCCTCTGGCTCTAATTTTCTGCCCTCACTGCCTGCGTTTGAATCTTCACAATCATGTTTTACTTTTTCATGCTTCATTACACAAAATTCCAAAGAAATAGATTACTTTGAACAGTTTATCGATGATGATGTGATCAATATAATTGTCACACAATTAAATGCATATTATAAATTTTTAAATAAAAAAAAATGTTACAAACAGAATAGCCGCCTTTCCACCTTCAAAGAAACGGACGCCGACGAAATTCTCTTGTTTTTTAGTATTTGACTTCTCATGAGTCACAGGGAAAAACCGGCTAAATGATTATTGGTCAAGTAATGAACTTCCCGAACAGAAGATATTTGGAAAACTCATGTCAAGAGATCGCTTTCTGCAAATATTGAGGATTTTACATTTAAGCGATAATGCAATTGAAAGAACTAGCAAGATTAAGAAAAATCAAACCATTCTAAAGATTAAGATTAGATAGCTCTGCCCTGTATTAATGGATTTTAACAATTAAGACCAGATAGCTCTGCCCTGCATTATGGGATTTTAACAATTATAACCAGATAGCGCGGCCCTGCATTAACGGATTTTAACAATTAGCCCTTTCGCTGCTAATAAACCATAAATGGATAGAATCTAAAATAACGGTTGACTGCGAATCGGCCATATATGGATTTTATCTAGTATTTCTTCTCCTATTGCCCGAACGTTTGAAATTTATTGTAATTAGTTTCCTCTGGCACTCTTCTATCAGTTGCCATGTTTGAAATATTTCCATTGCAAATCAGTACCTCTCAGAATGTCGAGTAGAAAAGTTTATAAATTTTGCACACAAACTTAAAGGGCCAAATAGGCGATGAGTCGAGTGACTTGCTCGAAAATGTAGACCCAGAAAACCTAAGCAGTATATCTAGCGATGATGGCTGGCCTAGTGAATCATTATCTGAATTTGACAGTGATAATATAGAAGTTTTAGACGATGAAAATAGTGAAAATCATGACACTACAGACGAAAATGAAGAGTCCGACCCTTGGCCACGCAAACGAACGCGGCGTGCCACAACTTGGCCTTGGGCCTCTGGCTCTAATTTTCTGCCCTCACTGCCTGCGTTTGAATCTTCACAATCATGTTTTACTTTTTCATGCTTCATTACACAAAATTCCAAAGAAATAGATTACTTTGAACAGTTTATCGATGATGATGTGATCAATATAATTGTCACACAATTAAATGCATATTATAAATTTTTAAATAAAAAAAAATGTTACAAACAGAATAGCCGCCTTTCCACCTTCAAAGAAACGGACGCCGACGAAATTCTCTTGTTTTTTAGTATTTGACTTCTCATGAGTCACAGGGAAAAACCGGCTAAATGATTATTGGTCAAGTAATGAACTTCCCGAACAGAAGATATTTGGAAAACTCATGTCAAGAGATCGCTTTCTGCAAATATTGAGGATTTTACATTTTAGCGATAATGCAATTGAAAGAACTAGCAAGATTAAGAAAAATCAAACCATTCTAAAGATTAAGATTAGATAGCTCTGCCCTGTATTAATGGATTTTAACAATTAAGACCAGATAGCTCTGCCCTGCATTATGGGATTTTAACAATTATAACCAGATAGCGCGGCCCTGCATTAACGGATTTTAACAATTAGCCCTTTCGCTGCTAATAAACCATAAATGGATAGAATCTAAAATAACGGTTGACTGCGAATCGGCCATATATGGATTTTATCTAGTATTTCTTCTCCTATTGCCCGAACGTTTGAAATTTATTGTAATTAGTTTCCTCTGGCACTCTTCTATCAGTTGCCATGTTTGAAATATTTCCATTGCAAATCAGTACCTCTCAGAATGTCGAGTAGAAAAGTTTATAAATTTTGCACACAAACTTAAAGGGCCAAATAGGCGATGAGTCGAGTGACTTGCTCGAAAATGTAGACTCAGAAAACCTAAGCAGTATATCTAGCGATGATGGCTGGCCTAGTGAATCATTATCTGAATTTGACAGTGATAATATAGAAGTTTTAGACGATGAAAATAGTGAAAATCATGACACTACAGACGAAAATGAAGAGTCCGATCCTTGGCCACGCAAACGAACGCGGCGTGCCACAACTTGGCCTTGGGCCTCTGGCTCTAATTTTCTGCCCTCACTGCCTGCGTTTGAATCTTCACAATCATGTTTTACTTTTTCATGCTTCATTACACAAAATTCCAAAGAAATAGATTATTTTGAACAGTTTATCGATGATGATGTGATCAATATAATTGTCACACAATTAAATGCATATTATAAATTTTTAAATAAAAAAAAATGTTACAAACAGAATAGCCGCCTTTCCACCTTCAAAGAAACGGACGCCGACGAAATTCTCTTGTTTTTTAGTATTTGACTTCTCATGAGTCACAGGGAAAAACTCGCTAAATGATTATTGGTCAAGTAATGAACTTCCCGAACAGAAGATATTTGGAAAACTCATGTCAAGAGATCGCTTTCTGCAAATATTGAGGATTTTACATTTTAGCGATAATGCAATTGAAAGAACTAGCAAGATTAAGAAAAATCAAACCATTCTAAAGATTAAGATTAGATAGCTCTGCCCTGTATTAATGGATTTTAACAATTAAGACCAGATAGCTCTGCCCTGCATTATGGGATTTTAACAATTATAACCAGATAGCGCGGCCCTGCATTAACGGATTTTAACAATTAGCCCTTTCGCTGCTAATAAACCATAAATGGATAGAATCTAAAATAACGGTTGACTGCGAATCGGCCATATACGGATTTTATCTAGTATTTCTTCTCCTATTGCCCGAACGTTTGAAATTTATTGTAATTAGTTTCCTCTGGCACTCTTCTATCAGTTGCCATGTTTGAAATATTTCCATTGCAAATCAGTACCTCTCAGAATGTCGAGTAGAAAAGTTCATAAATTTTGCACACAAACTTAAAGGGCCAAATAGGCGATGAGTCGAGTGACTTGCTCGAAAATGTAGACTCAGAAAACCTAAGCAGTATATCTAGCGATGATGGCTGGCCTAGTGAATCATTATCTGAATTTGACAGTGATAATATAGAAGTTTTAGACGATGAAAATAGTGAAAATCATGACACTACAGACGAAAATGAAGAGTCCGACCCTTGCCCACGCAAACGAACGCGGCGTGCCACAACTTGGCCTTGGGCCTCTGGCTCTAATTTTCTGCCCTCACTGCCTGCGTTTGAATCTTCACAATCATGTTTTACTTTTTCATGCTTCATTACACAAAATTCCAAAGAAATAGATTATTTTGAACAGTTTATCGATGATGATGTGATCAATATAATTGTCACACAATTAAATGCATATTATAAATTTTTAAATAAAAAAAAATGTTACAAACAGAATAGCCGCCTTTCCACCTTCAAAGAAACGGACACCGACGAAATTCTCTTGTTTTTTAGTATTTGACTTCTCATGAGTCACAGGGAAAAACCGGCTAAATGATTATTGGTCAAGTAATGAACTTCCCGAACAGAAGATATTTGGAAAACTCATGTCAAGAGATCGCTTTCTGCAAATATTGAGGATTTTACATTTAAGCGATAATGCAATTGAAAGAACTAGCAAGATTAAGAAAAATCAAACCATTCTAAAGATTAAGATTAGATAGCTCTGCCCTGTATTAATGGATTTTAACAATTAAGACCAGATAGCTCTGCCCTGCATTATGGGATTTTAACAATTATAACCAGATAGCGCGGCCCTGCATTAACGGATTTTAACAATTAGCCCTTTCGCTGCTAATAAACCATAAATGGATAGAATCTAAAATAACGGTTGACTGCGAATCGGCCATATATGGATTTTATCTAGTATTTCTTCTCCTATTGCCCGAACGTTTGAAATTTATTGTAATTAGTTTCCTCTGGCACTCTTCTATCAGTTGCCATGTTTGAAATATTTCCATTGCAAATCAGTACCTCTCAGAATGTCGAGTAGAAAAGTTTATAAATTTTGCACACAAACTTAAAGGGCCAAATAGGCGATGAGTCGAGTGACTTGCTCGAAAATGTAGACCCAGAAAACCTAAGCAGTATATCTAGCGATGATGGCTGGCCTAGTGAATCATTATCTGAATTTGACAGTGATAATATAGAAGTTTTAGACGATGAAAATAGTGAAAATCATGACACTACAGACGAAAATGAAGAGTCCGACCCTTGGCCACGCAAACGAACGCGGCGTGCCACAACTTGGCCTTGGGCCTCTGGCTCTAATTTTCTGCCCTCACTGCCTGCGTTTGAATCTTCACAATCATGTTTTACTTTTTCATGCTTCATTACACAAAATTCCAAAGAAATAGATTACTTTGAACAGTTTATCGATGATGATGTGATCAATATAATTGTCACACAATTAAATGCATATTATAAATTTTTAAATAAAAAAAAATGTTACAAACAGAATAGCCGCCTTTCCACCTTCAAAGAAGCGGACGCCGACGAAATTCTCTTGTTTTTTAGTATTTGACTTCTCATGAGTCACAGGGAAAAACCGGCTAAATGATTATTGGTCAAGTAATGAACTTCCCGAACAGAAGATATTTGGAAAACTCATGTCAAGAGATCGCTTTCTGCAAATATTGAGGATTTTACATTTTAGCGATAATGCAATTGAAAGAACTAGCAAGATTAAGAAAAATCAAACCATTCTAAAGATTAAGATTAGATAGCTCTGCCCTGTATTAATGGATTTTAACAATTAAGACCAGATAGCTCTGCCCTGCATTATGGGATTTTAACAATTATAACCAGATAGCGCGGCCCTGCATTAACGGATTTTAACAATTAGCCCTTTCGCTGCTAATAAACCATAAATGGATAGAATCTAAAATAACGGTTGACTGCGAATCGGCCATATATGGATTTTATCTAGTATTTCTTCTCCTATTGCCCGAACGTTTGAAATTTATTGTAATTAGTTTCCTCTGGCACTCTTCTATCAGTTGCCATGTTTGAAATATTTCCATTGCAAATCAGTACCTCTCAGAATGTCGAGTAGAAAAGTTCATAAATTTTGCACACAAACTTAAAGGGCCAAATAGGCGATGAGTCGAGTGACTTGCTCGAAAATGTAGACTCAGAAAACCTAAGCAGTATATCTAGCGATGATGGCTGGCCTAGTGAATCATTATCTGAATTTGACAGTGATAATATAGAAGTTTTAGACGATGAAAATAGTGAAAATCATGACACTACAGACGAAAATGAAGAGTCCGATCCTTGGCCACGCAAACGAACGCGGCGTGCCACAACTTGGCCTTGGGCCTCTGGCTCTAATTTTCTGCCCTCACTGCCTGCGTTTGAATCTTCACAATCATGTTTTACTTTTTCATGCTTCATTACACAAAATTCCAAAGAAATAGATTACTTTGAACAGTTTATCGATGATGATGTGATCAATATAATTGTCACACAATTAAATGCATATTATAAATTTTTAAATAAAAAAAAATGTTACAAACAGAATAGCCGCCTTTCCACCTTCAAAGAAGCGGACGCCGACGAAATTCTCTTGTTTTTTAGTATTTGACTTCTCATGAGTCACAGGGAAAAACCGGCTAAATGATTATTGGTCAAGTAATGAACTTCCCGAACAGAAGATATTTGGAAAACTCATGTCAAGAGATCGCTTTCTGCAAATATTGAGGATTTTACATTTTAGCGATAATGCAATTGAAAGAACTAGCAAGATTAAGAAAAATCAAACCATTCTAAAGATTAAGATTAGATAGCTCTGCCCTGTATTAATGGATTTTAACAATTAAGACCAGATAGCTCTGCCCTGCATTATGGGATTTTAACAATTATAACCAGATAGCGCGGCCCTGCATTAACGGATTTTAACAATTAGCCCTTTCGCTGCTAATAAACCATAAATGGATAGAATCTAAAATAACGGTTGACTGCGAATCGGCCATATATGGATTTTATCTAGTATTTCTTCTCCTATTGCCCAAACGTTTGAAATTTATTGTAATTAGTTTCCTCTGGCACTCTTCTATCAGTTGCCATGTTTGAAATATTTCCATTGCAAATCAGTACCTCTCAGAATGTCGAGTAGAAAAGTTCATAAATTTTGCACACAAACTTAAAGGGCCAAATAGGCGATGAGTCGAGTGACTTGCTCGAAAATGTAGACTCAGAAAACCTAAGCAGTATATCTAGCGATGATGGCTGGCCTAGTGAATCATTATCTGAATTTGACAGTGATAATATAGAAGTTTTAGACGATGAAAATAGTGAAAATCATGACACTACAGACGAAAATGAAGAGTCCGACCCTTGGCCACGCAAACGAACGCGGCGTGCCACAACTTGGCCTTAGGACTCTGGCTCTAATTTTCTGCCCTCACTGCCTGCGTTTGAATCTTCACAATCATGTTTTACTTTTTCATGCTTCATTACACAAAATTCCAAAGAAATAGATTATTTTGAACAGTTTATCGATGATGATGTGATCAATATAATTGTCACACAATTAAATGCATATTATAAATTTTTAAATAAAAAAAAATGTTACAAACAGAATAGCCGCCTTTCCACCTTCAAAGAAACGGACGCCGACGAAATTCTCTTGTTTTTTAGTATTTGACTTCTCATGAGTCACAGGGAAAAACCGGCTAAATGATTATTGGTCAAGTAATGAACTTCCCGAACAGAAGATATTTGGAAAACTCATGTCAAGAGATCGCTTTCTGCAAATATTGAGGATTTTACATTTTAGCGATAATGCAATTGAAAGAACTAGCAAGATTAAGAAAAATCAAACCATTCTAAAGATTAAGATTAGATAGCTCTGCCCTGTATTAATGGATTTTAACAATTAAGACCAGATAGCTCTGCCCTGCATTATGGGATTTTAACAATTATAACCAGATAGCGCGGCCCTGCATTAACGGATTTTAACAATTAGCCCTTTCGCTGCTAATAAACCATAAATGGATAGAATCTAAAATAACGGTTGACTGCGAATCGGCCATATATGGATTTTATCTAGTATTTCTTCTCCTATTGCCCGAACGTTTGAAATTTATTGTAATTAGTTTCCTCTGGCACTCTTCTATCAGTTGCCATGTTTGAAATATTTCCATTGCAAATCAGTACCTCTCAGAATGTCGAGTAGAAAAGTTTATAAATTTTGCACACAAACTTAAAGGGCCAAATAGGCGATGAGTCGAGTGACTTGCTCGAAAATGTAGACTCAGAAAACCTAAGCAGTATATCTAGCGATGATGGCTGGCCTAGTGAATCATTATCTGAATTTGACAGTGATAATATAGAAGTTTTAGACGATGAAAATAGTGAAAATCATGACACTACAGACGAAAATGAAGAGTCCGACCCTTGGCCACGCAAACGAACGCGGCGTGCCACAACTTGGCCTTGGGCCTCTGGCTCTAATTTTCTGCCCTCACTGCCTGCGTTTGAATCTTCACAATCATGTTTTACTTTTTCATGCTTCATTACACAAAATTCCAAAGAAATAGATTACTTTGAACAGTTTATCGATGATGATGTGATCAATATAATTGTCACACAATTAAATGCATATTATAAATTTTTAAATAAAAAAAAATGTTACAAACAGAATAGCCGCCTTTCCACCTTCAAAGAAACGGACGCCGACGAAATTCTCTTGTTTTTTAGTATTTGACTTCTCATGAGTCACAGGGAAAAACCGGCTAAATGATTATTGGTCAAGTAATGAACTTCCCGAACAGAAGATATTTGGAAAACTCATGTCAAGAGATCGCTTTCTGCAAATATTGAGGATTTTACATTTAAGCGATAATGCAATTGAAAGAACTAGCAAGATTAAGAAAAATCAAACCATTCTAAAGATTAAGATTAGATAGCTCTGCCCTGTATTAATGGATTTTAACAATTAAGACCAGATAGCTCTGCCCTGCATTATGGGATTTTAACAATTATAACCAGATAGCGCGGCCCTGCATTAACGGATTTTAACAATTAGCCCTTTCGCTGCTAATAAACCATAAATGGATAGAATCTAAAATAACGGTTGACTGCGAATCGGCCATATATGGATTTTATCTAGTATTTCTTCTCCTATTGCCCGAACGTTTGAAATTTATTGTAATTAGTTTCCTCTGGCACTCTTCTATCAGTTGCCATGTTTGAAATATTTCCATTGCAAATCAGTACCTCTCAGAATGTCGAGTAGAAAAGTTTATAAATTTTGCACACAAACTTAAAGGGCCAAATAGGCGATGAGTCGAGTGACTTGCTCGAAAATGTAGACCCAGAAAACCTAAGCAGTATATCTAGCGATGATGGCTGGCCTAGTGAATCATTATCTGAATTTGACAGTGATAATATAGAAGTTTTAGACGATGAAAATAGTGAAAATCATGACACTACAGACGAAAATGAAGAGTCCGACCCTTGGCCACGCAAACGAACGCGGCGTGCCACAACTTGGCCTTGGGCCTCTGGCTCTAATTTTCTGCCCTCACTGCCTGCGTTTGAATCTTCACAATCATGTTTTACTTTTTCATGCTTCATTACACAAAATTCCAAAGAAATAGATTACTTTGAACAGTTTATCGATGATGATGTGATCAATATAATTGTCACACAATTAAATGCATATTATAAATTTTTAAATAAAAAAAAATGTTACAAACAGAATAGCCGCCTTTCCACCTTCAAAGAAACGGACGCCGACGAAATTCTCTTGTTTTTTAGTATTTGACTTCTCATGAGTCACAGGGAAAAACCGGCTAAATGATTATTGGTCAAGTAATGAACTTCCCGAACAGAAGATATTTGGAAAACTCATGTCAAGAGATCGCTTTCTGCAAATATTGAGGATTTTACATTTTAGCGATAATGCAATTGAAAGAACTAGCAAGATTAAGAAAAATCAAACCATTCTAAAGATTAAGATTAGATAGCTCTGCCCTGTATTAATGGATTTTAACAATTAAGACCAGATAGCTCTGCCCTGCATTATGGGATTTTAACAATTATAACCAGATAGCGCGGCCCTGCATTAACGGATTTTAACAATTAGCCCTTTCGCTGCTAATAAACCATAAATGGATAGAATCTAAAATAACGGTTGACTGCGAATCGGCCATATATGGATTTTATCTAGTATTTCTTCTCCTATTGCCCGAACGTTTGAAATTTATTGTAATTAGTTTCCTCTGGCACTCTTCTATCAGTTGCCATGTTTGAAATATTTCCATTGCAAATCAGTACCTCTCAGAATGTCGAGTAGAAAAGTTCATAAATTTTGCACACAAACTTAAAGGGCCAAATAGGCGATGAGTCGAGTGACTTGCTCGAAAATGTAGACTCAGAAAACCTAAGCAGTATATCTAGCGATGATGGCTGGCCTAGTGAATCATTATCTGAATTTGACAGTGATAATATAGAAGTTTTAGACGATGAAAATAGTGAAAATCATGACACTACAGACGAAAATGAAGAGTCCGATCCTTGGCCACGCAAACGAACGCGGCGTGCCACAACTTGGCCTTGGGCCTCTGGCTCTAATTTTCTGCCCTCACTGCCTGCGTTTGAATCTTCACAATCATGTTTTACTTTTTCATGCTTCATTACACAAAATTCCAAAGAAATAGATTATTTTGAACAGTTTATCGATGATGATGTGATCAATATAATTGTCACACAATTAAATGCATATTATAAATTTTTAAATAAAAAAAAATGTTACAAACAGAATAGCCGCCTTTCCACCTTCAAAGAAACGGACGCCGACGAAATTCTCTTGTTTTTTAGTATTTGACTTCTCATGAGTCACAGGGAAAAACTCGCTAAATGATTATTGGTCAAGTAATGAACTTCCCGAACAGAAGATATTTGGAAAACTCATGTCAAGAGATCGCTTTCTGCAAATATTGAGGATTTTACATTTTAGCGATAATGCAATTGAAAGAACTAGCAAGATTAAGAAAAATCAAACCATTCTAAAGATTAAGATTAGATAGCTCTGCCCTGTATTAATGGATTTTAACAATTAAGACCAGATAGCTCTGCCCTGCATTATGGCATTTTAACAATTATAACCAGATAGCGCGGCCCTGCATTAACGGATTTTAACAATTAGCCCTTTCGCTGCTAATAAACCATAAATGGATAGAATCTAAAATAACGGTTGACTGCGAATCGGCCATATACGGATTTTATCTAGTATTTCTTCTCCTATTGCCCGAACGTTGGAAATTTATTGTAATTAGTTTCCTCTGGCACTCTTCTATCAGTTGCCATGTTTGAAATATTTCCATTGCAAATCAGTACCTCTCAGAATGTCGAGTAGAAAAGTTCATAAATTTTGCACACAAACTTAAAGGGCCAAATAGGCGATGAGTCGAGTGACTTGCTCGAAAATGTAGACTCAGAAAACCTAAGCAGTATATCTAGCGATGATGGCTGGCCTAGTGAATCATTATCTGAATTTGACAGTGATAATATAGAAGTTTTAGACGATGAAAATAGTGAAAATCATGACACTACAGACGAAAATGAAGAGTCCGACCCTTGCCCACGCAAACGAACGCGGCGTGCCACAACTTGGCCTTGGGCCTCTGGCTCTAATTTTCTGCCCTCACTGCCTGCGTTTGAATCTTCACAATCATGTTTTACTTTTTCATGCTTCATTACACAAAATTCCAAAGAAATAGATTATTTTGAACAGTTTATCGATGATGATGTGATCAATATAATTGTCACACAATTAAATGCATATTATAAATTTTTAAATAAAAAAAATGTTACAAACAGAATAGCCGCCTTTCCACCTTCAAAGAAACGGACGCCGACGAAATTCTCTTGTTTTTTAATATTTGACTTCTCATGAGTCACAGGGAAAAACCGGCTAAATGATTATTGGTCAAGTAATGAACTTCCCGAACAGAAGATATTTGGAAAACTCATGTCAAGAGATCGCTTTCTGCAAATATTGAGGATTTTACATTTAAGCGATAATGCAATTGAAAGAACTAGCAAGATTAAGAAAAATCAAACCATTCTAAAGATTAAGATTAGATAGCTCTGCCCTGTATTAATGGATTTTAACAATTAAGACCAGATAGCTCTGCCCTGCATTATGGGATTTTAACAATTATAACCAGATAGCGCGGCCCTGCATTAACGGATTTTAACAATTAGCCCTTTCGCTGCTAATAAACCATAAATGGATAGAATCTAAAATAACGGTTGACTGCGAATCGGCCATATATGGATTTTATCTAGTATTTCTTCTCCTATTGCCCGAACGTTTGAAATTTATTGTAATTAGTTTCCTCTGGCACTCTTCTATCAGTTGCCATGTTTGAAATATTTCCATTGCAAATCAGTACCTCTCAGAATGTCGAGTAGAAAAGTTTATAAATTTTGCACACAAACTTAAAGGGCCAAATAGGCGATGAGTCGAGTGACTTGCTCGAAAATGTAGACCCAGAAAACCTAAGCAGTATATCTAGCGATGATGGCTGGCCTAGTGAATCATTATCTGAATTTGACAGTGATAATATAGAAGTTTTAGACGATGAAAATAGTGAAAATCATGACACTACAGACGAAAATGAAGAGTCCGACCCTTGGCCACGCAAACGAACGCGGCGTGCCACAACTTGGCCTTGGGCCTCTGGCTCTAATTTTCTGCCCTCACTGCCTGCGTTTGAATCTTCACAATCATGTTTTACTTTTTCATGCTTCATTACACAAAATTCCAAAGAAATAGATTACTTTGAACAGTTTATCGATGATGATGTGATCAATATAATTGTCACACAATTAAATGCATATTATAAATTTTTAAATAAAAAAAAATGTTACAAACAGAATAGCCGCCTTTCCACCTTCAAAGAAGCGGACGCCGACGAAATTCTCTTGTTTTTTAGTATTTGACTTCTCATGAGTCACAGGGAAAAACCGGCTAAATGATTATTGGTCAAGTAATGAACTTCCCGAACAGAAGATATTTGGAAAACTCATGTCAAGAGATCGCTTTCTGCAAATATTGAGGATTTTACATTTTAGCGATAATGCAATTGAAAGAACTAGCAAGATTAAGAAAAATCAAACCATTCTAAAGATTAAGATTAGATAGCTCTGCCCTGTATTAATGGATTTTAACAATTAAGACCAGATAGCTCTGCCCTGCATTATGGGATTTTAACAATTATAACCAGATAGCGCGGCCCTGCATTAACGGATTTTAACAATTAGCCCTTTCGCTGCTAATAAACCATAAATGGATAGAATCTAAAATAACGGTTGACTGCGAATCGGCCATATATGGATTTTATCTAGTATTTCTTCTCCTATTGCCCGAACGTTTGAAATTTATTGTAATTAGTTTCCTCTGGCACTCTTCTATCAGTTGCCATGTTTGAAATATTTCCATTGCAAATCAGTACCTCTCAGAATGTCGAGTAGAAAAGTTCATAAATTTTGCACACAAACTTAAAGGGCCAAATAGGCGATGAGTCGAGTGACTTGCTCGAAAATGTAGACTCAGAAAACCTAAGCAGTATATCTAGCGATGATGGCTGGCCTAGTGAATCATTATCTGAATTTGACAGTGATAATATAGAAGTTTTAGACGATGAAAATAGTGAAAATCATGACACTACAGACGAAAATGAAGAGTCCGATCCTTGGCCACGCAAACGAACGCGGCGTGCCACAACTTGGCCTTGGGCCTCTGGCTCTAATTTTCTGCCCTCACTGCCTGCGTTTGAATCTTCACAATCATGTTTTACTTTTTCATGCTTCATTACACAAAATTCCAAAGAAATAGATTATTTTGAACAGTTTATCGATGATGATGTGATCAATATAATTGTCACACAATTAAATGCATATTATAAATTTTTAAATAAAAAAAAATGTTACAAACAGAATAGCCGCCTTTCCACCTTCAAAGAAACGGACGCCGACGAAATTCTCTTGTTTTTTAGTATTTGACTTCTCATGAGTCACAGGGAAAAACTCGCTAAATGATTATTGGTCAAGTAATGAACTTCCCGAACAGAAGATATTTGGAAAACTCATGTCAAGAGATCGCTTTCTGCAAATATTGAGGATTTTACATTTTAGCGATAATGCAATTGAAAGAACTAGCAAGATTAAGAAAAATCAAACCATTCTAAAGATTAAGATTAGATAGCTCTGCCCTGTATTAATGGATTTTAACAATTAAGACCAGATAGCTCTGCCCTGCATTATGGCATTTTAACAATTATAACCAGATAGCGCGGCCCTGCATTAACGGATTTTAACAATTAGCCCTTTCGCTGCTAATAAACCATAAATGGATAGAATCTAAAATAACGGTTGACTGCGAATCGGCCATATACGGATTTTATCTAGTATTTCTTCTCCTATTGCCCGAACGTTGGAAATTTATTGTAATTAGTTTCCTCTGGCACTCTTCTATCAGTTGCCATGTTTGAAATATTTCCATTGCAAATCAGTACCTCTCAGAATGTCGAGTAGAAAAGTTCATAAATTTTGCACACAAACTTAAAGGGCCAAATAGGCGATGAGTCGAGTGACTTGCTCGAAAATGTAGACTCAGAAAACCTAAGCAGTATATCTAGCGATGATGGCTGGCCTAGTGAATCATTATCTGAATTTGACAGTGATAATATAGAAGTTTTAGACGATGAAAATAGTGAAAATCATGACACTACAGACGAAAATGAAGAGTCCGACCCTTGCCCACGCAAACGAACGCGGCGTGCCACAACTTGGCCTTGGGCCTCTGGCTCTAATTTTCTGCCCTCACTGCCTGCGTTTGAATCTTCACAATCATGTTTTACTTTTTCATGCTTCATTACACAAAATTCCAAAGAAATAGATTATTTTGAACAGTTTATCGATGATGATGTGATCAATATAATTGTCACACAATTAAATGCATATTATAAATTTTTAAATAAAAAAAATGTTACAAACAGAATAGCCGCCTTTCCACCTTCAAAGAAACGGACGCCGACGAAATTCTCTTGTTTTTTAATATTTGACTTCTCATGAGTCACAGGGAAAAACCGGCTAAATGATTATTGGTCAAGTAATGAACTTCCCGAACAGAAGATATTTGGAAAACTCATGTCAAGAGATCGCTTTCTGCAAATATTGAGGATTTTACATTTAAGCGATAATGCAATTGAAAGAACTAGCAAGATTAAGAAAAATCAAACCATTCTAAAGATTAAGATTAGATAGCTCTGCCCTGTATTAATGGATTTTAACAATTAAGACCAGATAGCTCTGCCCTGCATTATGGGATTTTAACAATTATAACCAGATAGCGCGGCCCTGCATTAACGGATTTTAACAATTAGCCCTTTCGCTGCTAATAAACCATAAATGGATAGAATCTAAAATAACGGTTGACTGCGAATCGGCCATATATGGATTTTATCTAGTATTTCTTCTCCTATTGCCCGAACGTTTGAAATTTATTGTAATTAGTTTCCTCTGGCACTCTTCTATCAGTTGCCATGTTTGAAATATTTCCATTGCAAATCAGTACCTCTCAGAATGTCGAGTAGAAAAGTTTATAAATTTTGCACACAAACTTAAAGGGCCAAATAGGCGATGAGTCGAGTGACTTGCTCGAAAATGTAGACCCAGAAAACCTAAGCAGTATATCTAGCGATGATGGCTGGCCTAGTGAATCATTATCTGAATTTGACAGTGATAATATAGAAGTTTTAGACGATGAAAATAGTGAAAATCATGACACTACAGACGAAAATGAAGAGTCCGACCCTTGGCCACGCAAACGAACGCGGCGTGCCACAACTTGGCCTTGGGCCTCTGGCTCTAATTTTCTGCCCTCACTGCCTGCGTTTGAATCTTCACAATCATGTTTTACTTTTTCATGCTTCATTACACAAAATTCCAAAGAAATAGATTACTTTGAACAGTTTATCGATGATGATGTGATCAATATAATTGTCACACAATTAAATGCATATTATAAATTTTTAAATAAAAAAAAATGTTACAAACAGAATAGCCGCCTTTCCACCTTCAAAGAAGCGGACGCCGACGAAATTCTCTTGTTTTTTAGTATTTGACTTCTCATGAGTCACAGGGAAAAACCGGCTAAATGATTATTGGTCAAGTAATGAACTTCCCGAACAGAAGATATTTGGAAAACTCATGTCAAGAGATCGCTTTCTGCAAATATTGAGGATTTTACATTTTAGCGATAATGCAATTGAAAGAACTAGCAAGATTAAGAAAAATCAAACCATTCTAAAGATTAAGATTAGATAGCTCTGCCCTGTATTAATGGATTTTAACAATTAAGACCAGATAGCTCTGCCCTGCATTATGGGATTTTAACAATTATAACCAGATAGCGCGGCCCTGCATTAACGGATTTTAACAATTAGCCCTTTCGCTGCTAATAAACCATAAATGGATAGAATCTAAAATAACGGTTGACTGCGAATCGGCCATATATGGATTTTATCTAGTATTTCTTCTCCTATTGCCCGAACGTTTGAAATTTATTGTAATTAGTTTCCTCTGGCACTCTTCTATCAGTTGCCATGTTTGAAATATTTCCATTGCAAATCAGTACCTCTCAGAATGTCGAGTAGAAAAGTTCATAAATTTTGCACACAAACTTAAAGGGCCAAATAGGCGATGAGTCGAGTGACTTGCTCGAAAATGTAGACTCAGAAAACCTAAGCAGTATATCTAGCGATGATGGCTGGCCTAGTGAATCATTATCTGAATTTGACAGTGATAATATAGAAGTTTTAGACGATGAAAATAGTGAAAATCATGACACTACAGACGAAAATGAAGAGTCCGATCCTTGGCCACGCAAACGAACGCGGCGTGCCACAACTTGGCCTTGGGCCTCTGGCTCTAATTTTCTGCCCTCACTGCCTGCGTTTGAATCTTCACAATCATGTTTTACTTTTTCATGCTTCATTACACAAAATTCCAAAGAAATAGATTACTTTGAACAGTTTATCGATGATGATGTGATCAATATAATTGTTACACAATTAAATGCATATTATAAATTTTTAAATAAAAAAAAATGTTACAAACAGAATAGCCGCCTTTCCACCTTCAAAGAAGCGGACGCCGACGAAATTCTCTTGTTTTTTAGTATTTGACTTCTCATGAGTCACAGGGAAAAACCGGCTAAATGATTATTGGTCAAGTAATGAACTTCCCGAACAGAAGATATTTGGAAAACTCATGTCAAGAGATCGCTTTCTGCAAATATTGAGGATTTTACATTTTAGCGATAATGCAATTGAAAGAACTAGCAAGATTAAGAAAAATCAAACCATTCTAAAGATTAAGATTAGATAGCTCTGCCCTGTATTAATGGATTTTAACAATTAAGACCAGATAGCTCTGCCCTGCATTATGGGATTTTAACAATTATAACCAGATAGCGCGGCCCTGCATTAACGGATTTTAACAATTAGCCCTTTCGCTGCTAATAAACCATAAATGGATAGAATCTAAAATAACGGTTGACTGCGAATCGGCCATATATGGATTTTATCTAGTATTTCTTCTCCTATTGCCCGAACGTTTGAAATTTATTGTAATTAGTTTCCTCTGGCACTCTTCTATCAGTTGCCATGTTTGAAATATTTCCATTGCAAATCAGTACCTCTCAGAATGTCGAGTAGAAAAGTTCATAAATTTTGCACACAAACTTAAAGGGCCAAATAGGCGATGAGTCGAGTGACTTGCTCGAAAATGTAGACTCAGAAAACCTAAGCAGTATATCTAGCGATGATGGCTGGCCTAGTGAATCATTATCTGAATTTGACAGTGATAATATAGAAGTTTTAGACGATGAAAATAGTGAAAATCATGACACTACAGACGAAAATGAAGAGTCCGATCCTTGGCCACGCAAACGAACGCGGCGTGCCACAACTTGGCCTTGGGCCTCTGGCTCTAATTTTCTGCCCTCACTGCCTGCGTTTGAATCTTCACAATCATGTTTTACTTTTTCATGCTTCATTACACAAAATTCCAAAGAAATAGATTATTTTGAACAGTTTATCGATGATGATGTGATCAATATAATTGTCACACAATTAAATGCATATTATAAATTTTTAAATAAAAAAAAATGTTACAAACAGAATAGCCGCCTTTCCACCTTCAAAGAAACGGACGCCGACGAAATTCTCTTGTTTTTTAGTATTTGACTTCTCATGAGTCACAGGGAAAAACCGGCTAAATGATTATTGGTCAAGTAATGAACTTCCCGAACAGAAGATATTTGGAAAACTCATGTCAAGAGATCGCTTTCTGCAAATATTGAGGATTTTACATTTTAGCGATAATGCAATTGAAAGAACTAGCAAGATTAAGAAAAATCAAACCATTCTAAAGATTAAGATTAGATAGCTCTGCCCTGTATTAATGGATTTTAACAATTAAGACCAGATAGCTCTGCCCTGCATTATGGGATTTTAACAATTATAACCAGATAGCGCGGCCCTGCATTAACGGATTTTAACAATTAGCCCTTTCGCTGCTAATAAACCATAAATGGATAGAATCTAAAATAACGGTTGACTGCGAATCGGCCATATATGGATTTTATCTAGTATTTCTTCTCCTATTGCCCGAACGTTTGAAATTTATTGTAATTAGTTTCCTCTGGCACTCTTCTATCAGTTGCCATGTTTGAAATATTTCCATTGCAAATCAGTACCTCTCAGAATGTCGAGTAGAAAAGTTTATAAATTTTGCACACAAACTTAAAGGGCCAAATAGGCGATGAGTCGAGTGACTTGCTCGAAAATGTAGACTCAGAAAACCTAAGCAGTATATCTAGCGATGATGGCTGGCCTAGTGAATCATTATCTGAATTTGACAGTGATAATATAGAAGTTTTAGACGATGAAAATAGTGAAAATCATGACACTACAGACGAAAATGAAGAGTCCGACCCTTGGCCACGCAAACGAACGCGGCGTGCCACAACTTGGCCTTGGGCCTCTGGCTCTAATTTTCTGCCCTCACTGCCTGCGTTTGAATCTTCACAATCATGTTTTACTTTTTCATGCTTCATTACACAAAATTCCAAAGAAATAGATTACTTTGAACAGTTTATCGATGATGATGTGATCAATATAATTGTCACACAATTAAATGCATATTATAAATTTTTAAATAAAAAAAAATGTTACAAACAGAATAGCCGCCTTTCCACCTTCAAAGAAACGGACGCCGACGAAATTCTCTTGTTTTTTAGTATTTGACTTCTCATGAGTCACAGGGAAAAACCGGCTAAATGATTATTGGTCAAGTAATGAACTTCCCGAACAGAAGATATTTGGAAAACTCATGTCAAGAGATCGCTTTCTGCAAATATTGAGGATTTTACATTTAAGCGATAATGCAATTGAAAGAACTAGCAAGATTAAGAAAAATCAAACCATTCTAAAGATTAAGATTAGATAGCTCTGCCCTGTATTAATGGATTTTAACAATTAAGACCAGATAGCTCTGCCCTGCATTATGGGATTTTAACAATTATAACCAGATAGCGCGGCCCTGCATTAACGGATTTTAACAATTAGCCCTTTCGCTGCTAATAAACCATAAATGGATAGAATCTAAAATAACGGTTGACTGCGAATCGGCCATATATGGATTTTATCTAGTATTTCTTCTCCTATTGCCCGAACGTTTGAAATTTATTGTAATTAGTTTCCTCTGGCACTCTTCTATCAGTTGCCATGTTTGAAATATTTCCATTGCAAATCAGTACCTCTCAGAATGTCGAGTAGAAAAGTTTATAAATTTTGCACACAAACTTAAAGGGCCAAATAGGCGATGAGTCGAGTGACTTGCTCGAAAATGTAGACCCAGAAAACCTAAGCAGTATATCTAGCGATGATGGCTGGCCTAGTGAATCATTATCTGAATTTGACAGTGATAATATAGAAGTTTTAGACGATGAAAATAGTGAAAATCATGACACTACAGACGAAAATGAAGAGTCCGACCCTTGGCCACGCAAACGAACGCGGCGTGCCACAACTTGGCCTTGGGCCTCTGGCTCTAATTTTCTGCCCTCACTGCCTGCGTTTGAATCTTCACAATCATGTTTTACTTTTTCATGCTTCATTACACAAAATTCTAAAGAAATAGATTACTTTGAACAGTTTATCGATGATGATGTGATCAATATAATTGTCACACAATTAAATGCATATTATAAATTTTTAAATAAAAAAAAATGTTACAAACAGAATAGCCGCCTTTCCACCTTCAAAGAAACGGACGCCGACGAAATTCTCTTGTTTTTTAGTATTTGACTTCTCATGAGTCACAGGGAAAAACCGGCTAAATGATTATTGGTCAAGTAATGAACTTCCCGAACAGAAGATATTTGGAAAACTCATGTCAAGAGATCGCTTTCTGCAAATATTGAGGATTTTACATTTTAGCGATAATGCAATTGAAAGAACTAGCAAGATTAAGAAAAATCAAACCATTCTAAAGATTAAGATTAGATAGCTCTGCCCTGTATTAATGGATTTTAACAATTAAGACCAGATAGCTCTGCCCTGCATTATGGGATTTTAACAATTATAACCAGATAGCGCGGCCCTGCATTAACGGATTTTAACAATTAGCCCTTTCGCTGCTAATAAACCATAAATGGATAGAATCTAAAATAACGGTTGACTGCGAATCGGCCATATATGGATTTTATCTAGTATTTCTTCTCCTATTGCCCGAACGTTTGAAATTTATTGTAATTAGTTTCCTCTGGCACTCTTCTATCAGTTGCCATGTTTGAAATATTTCCATTGCAAATCAGTACCTCTCAGAATGTCGAGTAGAAAAGTTTATAAATTTTGCACACAAACTTAAAGGGCCAAATAGGCGATGAGTCGAGTGACTTGCTCGAAAATGTAGACTCAGAAAACCTAAGCAGTATATCTAGCGATGATGGCTGGCCTAGTGAATCATTATCTGAATTTGACAGTGATAATATAGAAGTTTTAGACGATGAAAATAGTGAAAATCATGACACTACAGACGAAAATGAAGAGTCCGATCCTTGGCCACGCAAACGAACGCGGCGTGCCACAACTTGGCCTTGGGCCTCTGGCTCTAATTTTCTGCCCTCACTGCCTGCGTTTGAATCTTCACAATCATGTTTTACTTTTTCATGCTTCATTACACAAAATTCCAAAGAAATAGATTATTTTGAACAGTTTATCGATGATGATGTGATCAATATAATTGTCACACAATTAAATGCATATTATAAATTTTTAAATAAAAAAAAATGTTACAAACAGAATAGCCGCCTTTCCACCTTCAAAGAAACGGACGCCGACGAAATTCTCTTGTTTTTTAGTATTTGACTTCTCATGAGTCACAGGGAAAAACTCGCTAAATGATTATTGGTCAAGTAATGAACTTCCCGAACAGAAGATATTTGGAAAACTCATGTCAAGAGATCGCTTTCTGCAAATATTGAGGATTTTACATTTTAGCGATAATGCAATTGAAAGAACTAGCAAGATTAAGAAAAATCAAACCATTCTAAAGATTAAGATTAGATAGCTCTGCCCTGTATTAATGGATTTTAACAATTAAGACCAGATAGCTCTGCCCTGCATTATGGGATTTTAACAATTATAACCAGATAGCGCGGCCCTGCATTAACGGATTTTAACAATTAGCCCTTTCGCTGCTAATAAACCATAAATGGATAGAATCTAAAATAACGGTTGACTGCGAATCGGCCATATACGGATTTTATCTAGTATTTCTTCTCCTATTGCCCGAACGTTTGAAATTTATTGTAATTAGTTTCCTCTGGCACTCTTCTATCAGTTGCCATGTTTGAAATATTTCCATTGCAAATCAGTACCTCTCAGAATGTCGAGTAGAAAAGTTCATAAATTTTGCACACAAACTTAAAGGGCCAAATAGGCGATGAGTCGAGTGACTTGCTCGAAAATGTAGACTCAGAAAACCTAAGCAGTATATCTAGCGATGATGGCTGGCCTAGTGAATCATTATCTGAATTTGACAGTGATAATATAGAAGTTTTAGACGATGAAAATAGTGAAAATCATGACACTACAGACGAAAATGAAGAGTCCGACCCTTGCCCACGCAAACGAACGCGGCGTGCCACAACTTGGCCTTGGGCCTCTGGCTCTAATTTTCTGCCCTCACTGCCTGCGTTTGAATCTTCACAATCATGTTTTACTTTTTCATGCTTCATTACACAAAATTCCAAAGAAATAGATTATTTTGAACAGTTTATCGATGATGATGTGATCAATATAATTGTCACACAATTAAATGCATATTATAAATTTTTAAATAAAAAAAAATGTTACAAACAGAATAGCCGCCTTTCCACCTTCAAAGAAACGGACGCCGACGAAATTCTCTTGTTTTTTAGTATTTGACTTCTCATGAGTCACAGGGAAAAACCGGCTAAATGATTATTGGTCAAGTAATGAACTTCCCGAACAGAAGATATTTGGAAAACTCATGTCAAGAGATCGCTTTCTGCAAATATTGAGGATTTTACATTTTAGCGATAATGCAATTGAAAGAACTAGCAAGATTAAGAAAAATCAAACCATTCTAAAGATTAAGATTAGATAGCTCTGCCCTGTATTAATGGATTTTAACAATTAAGACCAGATAGCTCTGCCCTGCATTATGGGATTTTAACAATTATAACCAGATAGCGCGGCCCTGCATTAACGGATTTTAACAATTAGCCCTTTCGCTGCTAATAAACCATAAATGGATAGAATCTAAAATAACGGTTGACTGCGAATCGGCCATATATGGATTTTATCTAGTATTTCTTCTCCTATTGCCCGAACGTTTGAAATTTATTGTAATTAGTTTCCTCTGGCACTCTTCTATCAGTTGCCATGTTTGAAATATTTCCATTGCAAATCAGTACCTCTCAGAATGTCGAGTAGAAAAGTTCATAAATTTTGCACACAAACTTAAAGGGCCAAATAGGCGATGAGTCGAGTGACTTGCTCGAAAATGTAGACTCAGAAAACCTAAGCAGTATATCTAGCGATGATGGCTGGCCTAGTGAATCATTATCTGAATTTGACAGTGATAATATAGAAGTTTTAGACGATGAAAATAGTGAAAATCATGACACTACAGACGAAAATGAAGAGTCCGATCCTTGGCCACGCAAACGAACGCGGCGTGCCACAACTTGGCCTTGGGCCTCTGGCTCTAATTTTCTGCCCTCACTGCCTGCGTTTGAATCTTCACAATCATGTTTTACTTTTTCATGCTTCATTACACAAAATTCCAAAGAAATAGATTATTTTGAACAGTTTATCGATGATGATGTGATCAATATAATTGTCACACAATTAAATGCATATTATAAATTTTTAAATAAAAAAAAATGTTACAAACAGAATAGCCGCCTTTCCACCTTCAAAGAAACGGACGCCGACGAAATTCTCTTGTTTTTTAGTATTTGACTTCTCATGAGTCACAGGGAAAAACTCGCTAAATGATTATTGGTCAAGTAATGAACTTCCCGAACAGAAGATATTTGGAAAACTCATGTCAAGAGATCGCTTTCTGCAAATATTGAGGATTTTACATTTTAGCGATAATGCAATTGAAAGAACTAGCAAGATTAAGAAAAATCAAACCATTCTAAAGATTAAGATTAGATAGCTCTGCCCTGTATTAATGGATTTTAACAATTAAGACCAGATAGCTCTGCCCTGCATTATGGCATTTTAACAATTATAACCAGATAGCGCGGCCCTGCATTAACGGATTTTAACAATTAGCCCTTTCGCTGCTAATAAACCATAAATGGATAGAATCTAAAATAACGGTTGACTGCGAATCGGCCATATACGGATTTTATCTAGTATTTCTTCTCCTATTGCCCGAACGTTGGAAATTTATTGTAATTAGTTTCCTCTGGCACTCTTCTATCAGTTGCCATGTTTGAAATATTTCCATTGCAAATCAGTACCTCTCAGAATGTCGAGTAGAAAAGTTCATAAATTTTGCACACAAACTTAAAGGGCCAAATAGGCGATGAGTCGAGTGACTTGCTCGAAAATGTAGACTCAGAAAACCTAAGCAGTATATCTAGCGATGATGGCTGGCCTAGTGAATCATTATCTGAATTTGACAGTGATAATATAGAAGTTTTAGACGATGAAAATAGTGAAAATCATGACACTACAGACGAAAATGAAGAGTCCGACCCTTGCCCACGCAAACGAACGCGGCGTGCCACAACTTGGCCTTGGGCCTCTGGCTCTAATTTTCTGCCCTCACTGCCTGCGTTTGAATCTTCACAATCATGTTTTACTTTTTCATGCTTCATTACACAAAATTCCAAAGAAATAGATTATTTTGAACAGTTTATCGATGATGATGTGATCAATATAATTGTCACACAATTAAATGCATATTATAAATTTTTAAATAAAAAAAATGTTACAAACAGAATAGCCGCCTTTCCACCTTCAAAGAAACGGACGCCGACGAAATTCTCTTGTTTTTTAATATTTGACTTCTCATGAGTCACAGGGAAAAACCGGCTAAATGATTATTGGTCAAGTAATGAACTTCCCGAACAGAAGATATTTGGAAAACTCATGTCAAGAGATCGCTTTCTGCAAATATTGAGGATTTTACATTTAAGCGATAATGCAATTGAAAGAACTAGCAAGATTAAGAAAAATCAAACCATTCTAAAGATTAAGATTAGATAGCTCTGCCCTGTATTAATGGATTTTAACAATTAAGACCAGATAGCTCTGCCCTGCATTATGGGATTTTAACAATTATAACCAGATAGCGCGGCCCTGCATTAACGGATTTTAACAATTAGCCCTTTCGCTGCTAATAAACCATAAATGGATAGAATCTAAAATAACGGTTGACTGCGAATCGGCCATATATGGATTTTATCTAGTATTTCTTCTCCTATTGCCCGAACGTTTGAAATTTATTGTAATTAGTTTCCTCTGGCACTCTTCTATCAGTTGCCATGTTTGAAATATTTCCATTGCAAATCAGTACCTCTCAGAATGTCGAGTAGAAAAGTTTATAAATTTTGCACACAAACTTAAAGGGCCAAATAGGCGATGAGTCGAGTGACTTGCTCGAAAATGTAGACCCAGAAAACCTAAGCAGTATATCTAGCGATGATGGCTGGCCTAGTGAATCATTATCTGAATTTGACAGTGATAATATAGAAGTTTTAGACGATGAAAATAGTGAAAATCATGACACTACAGACGAAAATGAAGAGTCCGACCCTTGGCCACGCAAACGAACGCGGCGTGCCACAACTTGGCCTTGGGCCTCTGGCTCTAATTTTCTGCCCTCACTGCCTGCGTTTGAATCTTCACAATCATGTTTTACTTTTTCATGCTTCATTACACAAAATTCCAAAGAAATAGATTACTTTGAACAGTTTATCGATGATGATGTGATCAATATAATTGTCACACAATTAAATGCATATTATAAATTTTTAAATAAAAAAAAATGTTACAAACAGAATAGCCGCCTTTCCACCTTCAAAGAAACGGACGCCGACGAAATTCTCTTGTTTTTTAGTATTTGACTTCTCATGAGTCACAGGGAAAAACCGGCTAAATGATTATTGGTCAAGTAATGAACTTCCCGAACAGAAGATATTTGGAAAACTCATGTCAAGAGATCGCTTTCTGCAAATATTGAGGATTTTACATTTTAGCGATAATGCAATTGAAAGAACTAGCAAGATTAAGAAAAATCAAACCATTCTAAAGATTAAGATTAGATAGCTCTGCCCTGTATTAATGGATTTTAACAATTAAGACCAGATAGCTCTGCCCTGCATTATGGGATTTTAACAATTATAACCAGATAGCGCGGCCCTGCATTAACGGATTTTAACAATTAGCCCTTTCGCTGCTAATAAACCATAAATGGATAGAATCTAAAATAACGGTTGACTGCGAATCGGCCATATATGGATTTTATCTAGTATTTCTTCTCCTATTGCCCGAACGTTTGAAATTTATTGTAATTAGTTTCCTCTGGCACTCTTCTATCAGTTGCCATGTTTGAAATATTTCCATTGCAAATCAGTACCTCTCAGAATGTCGAGTAGAAAAGTTCATAAATTTTGCACACAAACTTAAAGGGCCAAATAGGCGATGAGTCGAGTGACTTGCTCGAAAATGTAGACTCAGAAAACCTAAGCAGTATATCTAGCGATGATGGCTGGCCTAGTGAATCATTATCTGAATTTGACAGTGATAATATAGAAGTTTTAGACGATGAAAATAGTGAAAATCATGACACTACAGACGAAAATGAAGAGTCCGATCCTTGGCCACGCAAACGAACGCGGCGTGCCACAACTTGGCCTTGGGCCTCTGGCTCTAATTTTCTGCCCTCACTGCCTGCGTTTGAATCTTCACAATCATGTTTTACTTTTTCATGCTTCATTACACAAAATTCCAAAGAAATAGATTATTTTGAACAGTTTATCGATGATGATGTGATCAATATAATTGTCACACAATTAAATGCATATTATAAATTTTTAAATAAAAAAAAATGTTACAAACAGAATAGCCGCCTTTCCACCTTCAAAGAAACGGACGCCGACGAAATTCTCTTGTTTTTTAGTATTTGACTTCTCATGAGTCACAGGGAAAAACTCGCTAAATGATTATTGGTCAAGTAATGAACTTCCCGAACAGAAGATATTTGGAAAACTCATGTCAAGAGATCGCTTTCTGCAAATATTGAGGATTTTACATTTTAGCGATAATGCAATTGAAAGAACTAGCAAGATTAAGAAAAATCAAACCATTCTAAAGATTAAGATTAGATAGCTCTGCCCTGTATTAATGGATTTTAACAATTAAGACCAGATAGCTCTGCCCTGCATTATGGCATTTTAACAATTATAACCAGATAGCGCGGCCCTGCATTAACGGATTTTAACAATTAGCCCTTTCGCTGCTAATAAACCATAAATGGATAGAATCTAAAATAACGGTTGACTGCGAATCGGCCATATACGGATTTTATCTAGTATTTCTTCTCCTATTGCCCGAACGTTGGAAATTTATTGTAATTAGTTTCCTCTGGCACTCTTCTATCAGTTGCCATGTTTGAAATATTTCCATTGCAAATCAGTACCTCTCAGAATGTCGAGTAGAAAAGTTCATAAATTTTGCACACAAACTTAAAGGGCCAAATAGGCGATGAGTCGAGTGACTTGCTCGAAAATGTAGACTCAGAAAACCTAAGCAGTATATCTAGCGATGATGGCTGGCCTAGTGAATCATTATCTGAATTTGACAGTGATAATATAGAAGTTTTAGACGATGAAAATAGTGAAAATCATGACACTACAGACGAAAATGAAGAGTCCGACCCTTGCCCACGCAAACGAACGCGGCGTGCCACAACTTGGCCTTGGGCCTCTGGCTCTAATTTTCTGCCCTCACTGCCTGCGTTTGAATCTTCACAATCATGTTTTACTTTTTCATGCTTCATTACACAAAATTCCAAAGAAATAGATTATTTTGAACAGTTTATCGATGATGATGTGATCAATATAATTGTCACACAATTAAATGCATATTATAAATTTTTAAATAAAAAAAATGTTACAAACAGAATAGCCGCCTTTCCACCTTCAAAGAAACGGACGCCGACGAAATTCTCTTGTTTTTTAATATTTGACTTCTCATGAGTCACAGGGAAAAACCGGCTAAATGATTATTGGTCAAGTAATGAACTTCCCGAACAGAAGATATTTGGAAAACTCATGTCAAGAGATCGCTTTCTGCAAATATTGAGGATTTTACATTTAAGCGATAATGCAATTGAAAGAACTAGCAAGATTAAGAAAAATCAAACCATTCTAAAGATTAAGATTAGATAGCTCTGCCCTGTATTAATGGATTTTAACAATTAAGACCAGATAGCTCTGCCCTGCATTATGGGATTTTAACAATTATAACCAGATAGCGCGGCCCTGCATTAACGGATTTTAACAATTAGCCCTTTCGCTGCTAATAAACCATAAATGGATAGAATCTAAAATAACGGTTGACTGCGAATCGGCCATATATGGATTTTATCTAGTATTTCTTCTCCTATTGCCCGAACGTTTGAAATTTATTGTAATTAGTTTCCTCTGGCACTCTTCTATCAGTTGCCATGTTTGAAATATTTCCATTGCAAATCAGTACCTCTCAGAATGTCGAGTAGAAAAGTTTATAAATTTTGCACACAAACTTAAAGGGCCAAATAGGCGATGAGTCGAGTGACTTGCTCGAAAATGTAGACCCAGAAAACCTAAGCAGTATATCTAGCGATGATGGCTGGCCTAGTGAATCATTATCTGAATTTGACAGTGATAATATAGAAGTTTTAGACGATGAAAATAGTGAAAATCATGACACTACAGACGAAAATGAAGAGTCCGACCCTTGGCCACGCAAACGAACGCGGCGTGCCACAACTTGGCCTTGGGCCTCTGGCTCTAATTTTCTGCCCTCACTGCCTGCGTTTGAATCTTCACAATCATGTTTTACTTTTTCATGCTTCATTACACAAAATTCCAAAGAAATAGATTACTTTGAACAGTTTATCGATGATGATGTGATCAATATAATTGTCACACAATTAAATGCATATTATAAATTTTTAAATAAAAAAAAATGTTACAAACAGAATAGCCGCCTTTCCACCTTCAAAGAAGCGGACGCCGACGAAATTCTCTTGTTTTTTAGTATTTGACTTCTCATGAGTCACAGGGAAAAACCGGCTAAATGATTATTGGTCAAGTAATGAACTTCCCGAACAGAAGATATTTGGAAAACTCATGTCAAGAGATCGCTTTCTGCAAATATTGAGGATTTTACATTTTAGCGATAATGCAATTGAAAGAACTAGCAAGATTAAGAAAAATCAAACCATTCTAAAGATTAAGATTAGATAGCTCTGCCCTGTATTAATGGATTTTAACAATTAAGACCAGATAGCTCTGCCCTGCATTATGGGATTTTAACAATTATAACCAGATAGCGCGGCCCTGCATTAACGGATTTTAACAATTAGCCCTTTCGCTGCTAATAAACCATAAATGGATAGAATCTAAAATGACGGTTGACTGCGAATCGGCCATATATGGATTTTATCTAGTATTTCTTCTCCTATTGCCCGAACGTTTGAAATTTATTGTAATTAGTTTCCTCTGGCACTCTTCTATCAGTTGCCATGTTTGAAATATTTCCATTGCAAATCAGTACCTCTCAGAATGTCGAGTAGAAAAGTTCATAAATTTTGCACACAAACTTAAAGGGCCAAATAGGCGATGAGTCGAGTGACTTGCTCGAAAATGTAGACTCAGAAAACCTAAGCAGTATATCTAGCGATGATGGCTGGCCTAGTGAATCATTATCTGAATTTGACAGTGATAATATAGAAGTTTTAGACGATGAAAATAGTGAAAATCATGACACTACAGACGAAAATGAAGAGTCCGATCCTTGGCCACGCAAACGAACGCGGCGTGCCACAACTTGGCCTTGGGCCTCTGGCTCTAATTTTCTGCCCTCACTGCCTGCGTTTGAATCTTCACAATCATGTTTTACTTTTTCATGCTTCATTACACAAAATTCCAAAGAAATAGATTACTTTGAACAGTTTATCGATGATGATGTGATCAATATAATTGTTACACAATTAAATGCATATTATAAATTTTTAAATAAAAAAAAATGTTACAAACAGAATAGCCGCCTTTCCACCTTCAAAGAAGCGGACGCCGACGAAATTCTCTTGTTTTTTAGTATTTGACTTCTCATGAGTCACAGGGAAAAACCGGCTAAATGATTATTGGTCAAGTAATGAACTTCCCGAACAGAAGATATTTGGAAAACTCATGTCAAGAGATCGCTTTCTGCAAATATTGAGGATTTTACATTTTAGCGATAATGCAATTGAAAGAACTAGCAAGATTAAGAAAAATCAAACCATTCTAAAGATTAAGATTAGATAGCTCTGCCCTGTATTAATGGATTTTAACAATTAAGACCAGATAGCTCTGCCCTGCATTATGGGATTTTAACAATTATAACCAGATAGCGCGGCCCTGCATTAACGGATTTTAACAATTAGCCCTTTCGCTGCTAATAAACCATAAATGGATAGAATCTAAAATAACGGTTGACTGCGAATCGGCCATATATGGATTTTATCTAGTATTTCTTCTCCTATTGCCCGAACGTTTGAAATTTATTGTAATTAGTTTCCTCTGGCACTCTTCTATCAGTTGCCATGTTTGAAATATTTCCATTGCAAATCAGTACCTCTCAGAATGTCGAGTAGAAAAGTTCATAAATTTTGCACACAAACTTAAAGGGCCAAATAGGCGATGAGTCGAGTGACTTGCTCGAAAATGTAGACTCAGAAAACCTAAGCAGTATATCTAGCGATGATGGCTGGCCTAGTGAATCATTATCTGAATTTGACAGTGATAATATAGAAGTTTTAGACGATGAAAATAGTGAAAATCATGACACTACAGACGAAAATGAAGAGTCCGATCCTTGGCCACGCAAACGAACGCGGCGTGCCACAACTTGGCCTTGGGCCTCTGGCTCTAATTTTCTGCCCTCACTGCCTGCGTTTGAATCTTCACAATCATGTTTTACTTTTTCATGCTTCATTACACAAAATTCCAAAGAAATAGATTATTTTGAACAGTTTATCGATGATGATGTGATCAATATAATTGTCACACAATTAAATGCATATTATAAATTTTTAAATAAAAAAAAATGTTACAAACAGAATAGCCGCCTTTCCACCTTCAAAGAAACGGACGCCGACGAAATTCTCTTGTTTTTTAGTATTTGACTTCTCATGAGTCACAGGGAAAAACCGGCTAAATGATTATTGGTCAAGTAATGAACTTCCCGAACAGAAGATATTTGGAAAACTCATGTCAAGAGATCGCTTTCTGCAAATATTGAGGATTTTACATTTTAGCGATAATGCAATTGAAAGAACTAGCAAGATTAAGAAAAATCAAACCATTCTAAAGATTAAGATTAGATAGCTCTGCCCTGTATTAATGGATTTTAACAATTAAGACCAGATAGCTCTGCCCTGCATTATGGGATTTTAACAATTATAACCAGATAGCGCGGCCCTGCATTAACGGATTTTAACAATTAGCCCTTTCGCTGCTAATAAACCATAAATGGATAGAATCTAAAATAACGGTTGACTGCGAATCGGCCATATATGGATTTTATCTAGTATTTCTTCTCCTATTGCCCGAACGTTTGAAATTTATTGTAATTAGTTTCCTCTGGCACTCTTCTATCAGTTGCCATGTTTGAAATATTTCCATTGCAAATCAGTACCTCTCAGAATGTCGAGTAGAAAAGTTTATAAATTTTGCACACAAACTTAAAGGGCCAAATAGGCGATGAGTCGAGTGACTTGCTCGAAAATGTAGACTCAGAAAACCTAAGCAGTATATCTAGCGATGATGGCTGGCCTAGTGAATCATTATCTGAATTTGACAGTGATAATATAGAAGTTTTAGACGATGAAAATAGTGAAAATCATGACACTACAGACGAAAATGAAGAGTCCGACCCTTGGCCACGCAAACGAACGCGGCGTGCCACAACTTGGCCTTGGGCCTCTGGCTCTAATTTTCTGCCCTCACTGCCTGCGTTTGAATCTTCACAATCATGTTTTACTTTTTCATGCTTCATTACACAAAATTCCAAAGAAATAGATTACTTTGAACAGTTTATCGATGATGATGTGATCAATATAATTGTCACACAATTAAATGCATATTATAAATTTTTAAATAAAAAAAAATGTTACAAACAGAATAGCCGCCTTTCCACCTTCAAAGAAACGGACGCCGACGAAATTCTCTTGTTTTTTAGTATTTGACTTCTTATGAGTCACAGGGAAAAACCGGCTAAATGATTATTGGTCAAGTAATGAACTTCCCGAACAGAAGATATTTGGAAAACTCATGTCAAGAGATCGCTTTCTGCAAATATTGAGGATTTTACATTTAAGCGATAATGCAATTGAAAGAACTAGCAAGATTAAGAAAAATCAAACCATTCTAAAGATTAAGATTAGATAGCTCTGCCCTGTATTAATGGATTTTAACAATTAAGACCAGATAGCTCTGCCCTGCATTATGGGATTTTAACAATTATAACCAGATAGCGCGGCCCTGCATTAACGGATTTTAACAATTAGCCCTTTCGCTGCTAATAAACCATAAATGGATAGAATCTAAAATAACGGTTGACTGCGAATCGGCCATATATGGATTTTATCTAGTATTTCTTCTCCTATTGCCCGAACGTTTGAAATTTATTGTAATTAGTTTCCTCTGGCACTCTTCTATCAGTTGCCATGTTTGAAATATTTCCATTGCAAATCAGTACCTCTCAGAATGTCGAGTAGAAAAGTTTATAAATTTTGCACACAAACTTAAAGGGCCAAATAGGCGATGAGTCGAGTGACTTGCTCGAAAATGTAGACCCAGAAAACCTAAGCAGTATATCTAGCGATGATGGCTGGCCTAGTGAATCATTATCTGAATTTGACAGTGATAATATAGAAGTTTTAGACGATGAAAATAGTGAAAATCATGACACTACAGACGAAAATGAAGAGTCCGACCCTTGGCCACGCAAACGAACGCGGCGTGCCACAACTTGGCCTTGGGCCTCTGGCTCTAATTTTCTGCCCTCACTGCCTGCGTTTGAATCTTCACAATCATGTTTTACTTTTTCATGCTTCATTACACAAAATTCCAAAGAAATAGATTACTTTGAACAGTTTATCGATGATGATGTGATCAATATAATTGTCACACAATTAAATGCATATTATAAATTTTTAAATAAAAAAAAATGTTACAAACAGAATAGCCGCCTTTCCACCTTCAAAGAAACGGACGCCGACGAAATTCTCTTGTTTTTTAGTATTTGACTTCTCATGAGTCACAGGGAAAAACCGGCTAAATGATTATTGGTCAAGTAATGAACTTCCCGAACAGAAGATATTTGGAAAACTCATGTCAAGAGATCGCTTTCTGCAAATATTGAGGATTTTACATTTTAGCGATAATGCAATTGAAAGAACTAGCAAGATTAAGAAAAATCAAACCATTCTAAAGATTAAGATTAGATAGCTCTGCCCTGTATTAATGGATTTTAACAATTAAGACCAGATAGCTCTGCCCTGCATTATGGGATTTTAACAATTATAACCAGATAGCGCGGCCCTGCATTAACGGATTTTAACAATTAGCCCTTTCGCTGCTAATAAACCATAAATGGATAGAATCTAAAATAACGGTTGACTGCGAATCGGCCATATATGGATTTTATCTAGTATTTCTTCTCCTATTGCCCGAACGTTTGAAATTTATTGTAATTAGTTTCCTCTGGCACTCTTCTATCAGTTGCCATGTTTGAAATATTTCCATTGCAAATCAGTACCTCTCAGAATGTCGAGTAGAAAAGTTTATAAATTTTGCACACAAACTTAAAGGGCCAAATAGGCGATGAGTCGAGTGACTTGCTCGAAAATGTAGACTCAGAAAACCTAAGCAGTATATCTAGCGATGATGGCTGGCCTAGTGAATCATTATCTGAATTTGACAGTGATAATATAGAAGTTTTAGACGATGAAAATAGTGAAAATCATGACACTACAGACGAAAATGAAGAGTCCGATCCTTGGCCACGCAAACGAACGCGGCGTGCCACAACTTGGCCTTGGGCCTCTGGCTCTAATTTTCTGCCCTCACTGCCTGCGTTTGAATCTTCACAATCATGTTTTACTTTTTCATGCTTCATTACACAAAATTCCAAAGAAATAGATTATTTTGAACAGTTTATCGATGATGATGTGATCAATATAATTGTCACACAATTAAATGCATATTATAAATTTTTAAATAAAAAAAAATGTTACAAACAGAATAGCCGCCTTTCCACCTTCAAAGAAACGGACGCCGACGAAATTCTCTTGTTTTTTAGTATTTGACTTCTCATGAGTCACAGGGAAAAACCGGCTAAATGATTATTGGTCAAGTAATGAACTTCCCGAACAGAAGATATTTGGAAAACTCATGTCAAGAGATCGCTTTCTGCAAATATTGAGGATTTTACATTTTAGCGATAATGCAATTGAAAGAACTAGCAAGATTAAGAAAAATCAAACCATTCTAAAGATTAAGATTAGATAGCTCTGCCCTGTATTAATGGATTTTAACAATTAAGACCAGATAGCTCTGCCCTGCATTATGGGATTTTAACAATTATAACCAGATAGCGCGGCCCTGCATTAACGGATTTTAACAATTAGCCCTTTCGCTGCTAATAAACCATAAATGGATAGAATCTAAAATAACGGTTGACTGCGAATCGGCCATATATGGATTTTATCTAGTATTTCTTCTCCTATTGCCCGAACGTTTGAAATTTATTGTAATTAGTTTCCTCTGGCACTCTTCTATCAGTTGCCATGTTTGAAATATTTCCATTGCAAATCAGTACCTCTCAGAATGTCGAGTAGAAAAGTTTATAAATTTTGCACACAAACTTAAAGGGCCAAATAGGCGATGAGTCGAGTGACTTGCTCGAAAATGTAGACTCAGAAAACCTAAGCAGTATATCTAGCGATGATGGCTGGCCTAGTGAATCATTATCTGAATTTGACAGTGATAATATAGAAGTTTTAGACGATGAAAATAGTGAAAATCATGACACTACAGACGAAAATGAAGAGTCCGACCCTTGGCCACGCAAACGAACGCGGCGTGCCACAACTTGGCCTTGGGCCTCTGGCTCTAATTTTCTGCCCTCACTGCCTGCGTTTGAATCTTCACAATCATGTTTTACTTTTTCATGCTTCATTACACAAAATTCCAAAGAAATAGATTACTTTGAACAGTTTATCGATGATGATGTGATCAATATAATTGTCACACAATTAAATGCATATTATAAATTTTTAAATAAAAAAAAATGTTACAAACAGAATAGCCGCCTTTCCACCTTCAAAGAAACGGACGCCGACGAAATTCTCTTGTTTTTTAGTATTTGACTTCTTATGAGTCACAGGGAAAAACCGGCTAAATGATTATTGGTCAAGTAATGAACTTCCCGAACAGAAGATATTTGGAAAACTCATGTCAAGAGATCGCTTTCTGCAAATATTGAGGATTTTACATTTAAGCGATAATGCAATTGAAAGAACTAGCAAGATTAAGAAAAATCAAACCATTCTAAAGATTAAGATTAGATAGCTCTGCCCTGTATTAATGGATTTTAACAATTAAGACCAGATAGCTCTGCCCTGCATTATGGGATTTTAACAATTATAACCAGATAGCGCGGCCCTGCATTAACGGATTTTAACAATTAGCCCTTTCGCTGCTAATAAACCATAAATGGATAGAATCTAAAATAACGGTTGACTGCGAATCGGCCATATATGGATTTTATCTAGTATTTCTTCTCCTATTGCCCGAACGTTTGAAATTTATTGTAATTAGTTTCCTCTGGCACTCTTCTATCAGTTGCCATGTTTGAAATATTTCCATTGCAAATCAGTACCTCTCAGAATGTCGAGTAGAAAAGTTTATAAATTTTGCACACAAACTTAAAGGGCCAAATAGGCGATGAGTCGAGTGACTTGCTCGAAAATGTAGACCCAGAAAACCTAAGCAGTATATCTAGCGATGATGGCTGGCCTAGTGAATCATTATCTGAATTTGACAGTGATAATATAGAAGTTTTAGACGATGAAAATAGTGAAAATCATGACACTACAGACGAAAATGAAGAGTCCGACCCTTGGCCACGCAAACGAACGCGGCGTGCCACAACTTGGCCTTGGGCCTCTGGCTCTAATTTTCTGCCCTCACTGCCTGCGTTTGAATCTTCACAATCATGTTTTACTTTTTCATGCTTCATTACACAAAATTCCAAAGAAATAGATTACTTTGAACAGTTTATCGATGATGATGTGATCAATATAATTGTCACACAATTAAATGCATATTATAAATTTTTAAATAAAAAAAAATGTTACAAACAGAATAGCCGCCTTTCCACCTTCAAAGAAACGGACGCCGACGAAATTCTCTTGTTTTTTAGTATTTGACTTCTCATGAGTCACAGGGAAAAACCGGCTAAATGATTATTGGTCAAGTAATGAACTTCCCGAACAGAAGATATTTGGAAAACTCATGTCAAGAGATCGCTTTCTGCAAATATTGAGGATTTTACATTTTAGCGATAATGCAATTGAAAGAACTAGCAAGATTAAGAAAAATCAAACCATTCTAAAGATTAAGATTAGATAGCTCTGCCCTGTATTAATGGATTTTAACAATTAAGACCAGATAGCTCTGCCCTGCATTATGGGATTTTAACAATTATAACCAGATAGCGCGGCCCTGCATTAACGGATTTTAACAATTAGCCCTTTCGCTGCTAATAAACCATAAATGGATAGAATCTAAAATAACGGTTGACTGCGAATCGGCCATATATGGATTTTATCTAGTATTTCTTCTCCTATTGCCCGAACGTTTGAAATTTATTGTAATTAGTTTCCTCTGGCACTCTTCTATCAGTTGCCATGTTTGAAATATTTCCATTGCAAATCAGTACCTCTCAGAATGTCGAGTAGAAAAGTTTATAAATTTTGCACACAAACTTAAAGGGCCAAATAGGCGATGAGTCGAGTGACTTGCTCGAAAATGTAGACTCAGAAAACCTAAGCAGTATATCTAGCGATGATGGCTGGCCTAGTGAATCATTATCTGAATTTGACAGTGATAATATAGAAGTTTTAGACGATGAAAATAGTGAAAATCATGACACTACAGACGAAAATGAAGAGTCCGATCCTTGGCCACGCAAACGAACGCGGCGTGCCACAACTTGGCCTTGGGCCTCTGGCTCTAATTTTCTGCCCTCACTGCCTGCGTTTGAATCTTCACAATCATGTTTTACTTTTTCATGCTTCATTACACAAAATTCCAAAGAAATAGATTATTTTGAACAGTTTATCGATGATGATGTGATCAATATAATTGTCACACAATTAAATGCATATTATAAATTTTTAAATAAAAAAAAATGTTACAAACAGAATAGCCGCCTTTCCACCTTCAAAGAAACGGACGCCGACGAAATTCTCTTGTTTTTTAGTATTTGACTTCTCATGAGTCACAGGGAAAAACTCGCTAAATGATTATTGGTCAAGTAATGAACTTCCCGAACAGAAGATATTTGGAAAACTCATGTCAAGAGATCGCTTTCTGCAAATATTGAGGATTTTACATTTTAGCGATAATGCAATTGAAAGAACTAGCAAGATTAAGAAAAATCAAACCATTCTAAAGATTAAGATTAGATAGCTCTGCCCTGTATTAATGGATTTTAACAATTAAGACCAGATAGCTCTGCCCTGCATTATGGGATTTTAACAATTATAACCAGATAGCGCGGCCCTGCATTAACGGATTTTAACAATTAGCCCTTTCGCTGCTAATAAACCATAAATGGATAGAATCTAAAATAACGGTTGACTGCGAATCGGCCATATACGGATTTTATCTAGTATTTCTTCTCCTATTGCCCGAACGTTTGAAATTTATTGTAATTAGTTTCCTCTGGCACTCTTCTATCAGTTGCCATGTTTGAAATATTTCCATTGCAAATCAGTACCTCTCAGAATGTCGAGTAGAAAAGTTCATAAATTTTGCACACAAACTTAAAGGGCCAAATAGGCGATGAGTCGAGTGACTTGCTCGAAAATGTAGACTCAGAAAACCTAAGCAGTATATCTAGCGATGATGGCTGGCCTAGTGAATCATTATCTGAATTTGACAGTGATAATATAGAAGTTTTAGACGATGAAAATAGTGAAAATCATGACACTACAGACGAAAATGAAGAGTCCGACCCTTGCCCACGCAAACGAACGCGGCGTGCCACAACTTGGCCTTGGGCCTCTGGCTCTAATTTTCTGCCCTCACTGCCTGCGTTTGAATCTTCACAATCATGTTTTACTTTTTCATGCTTCATTACACAAAATTCCAAAGAAATAGATTATTTTGAACAGTTTATCGATGATGATGTGATCAATATAATTGTCACACAATTAAATGCATATTATAAATTTTTAAATAAAAAAAAATGTTACAAACAGAATAGCCGCCTTTCCACCTTCAAAGAAACGGACACCGACGAAATTCTCTTGTTTTTTAGTATTTGACTTCTCATGAGTCACAGGGAAAAACCGGCTAAATGATTATTGGTCAAGTAATGAACTTCCCGAACAGAAGATATTTGGAAAACTCATGTCAAGAGATCGCTTTCTGCAAATATTGAGGATTTTACATTTAAGCGATAATGCAATTGAAAGAACTAGCAAGATTAAGAAAAATCAAACCATTCTAAAGATTAAGATTAGATAGCTCTGCCCTGTATTAATGGATTTTAACAATTAAGACCAGATAGCTCTGCCCTGCATTATGGGATTTTAACAATTATAACCAGATAGCGCGGCCCTGCATTAACGGATTTTAACAATTAGCCCTTTCGCTGCTAATAAACCATAAATGGATAGAATCTAAAATAACGGTTGACTGCGAATCGGCCATATATGGATTTTATCTAGTATTTCTTCTCCTATTGCCCGAACGTTTGAAATTTATTGTAATTAGTTTCCTCTGGCACTCTTCTATCAGTTGCCATGTTTGAAATATTTCCATTGCAAATCAGTACCTCTCAGAATGTCGAGTAGAAAAGTTTATAAATTTTGCACACAAACTTAAAGGGCCAAATAGGCGATGAGTCGAGTGACTTGCTCGAAAATGTAGACCCAGAAAACCTAAGCAGTATATCTAGCGATGATGGCTGGCCTAGTGAATCATTATCTGAATTTGACAGTGATAATATAGAAGTTTTAGACGATGAAAATAGTGAAAATCATGACACTACAGACGAAAATGAAGAGTCCGACCCTTGGCCACGCAAACGAACGCGGCGTGCCACAACTTGGCCTTGGGCCTCTGGCTCTAATTTTCTGCCCTCACTGCCTGCGTTTGAATCTTCACAATCATGTTTTACTTTTTCATGCTTCATTACACAAAATTCCAAAGAAATAGATTACTTTGAACAGTTTATCGATGATGATGTGATCAATATAATTGTCACACAATTAAATGCATATTATAAATTTTTAAATAAAAAAAAATGTTACAAACAGAATAGCCGCCTTTCCACCTTCAAAGAAGCGGACGCCGACGAAATTCTCTTGTTTTTTAGTATTTGACTTCTCATGAGTCACAGGGAAAAACCGGCTAAATGATTATTGGTCAAGTAATGAACTTCCCGAACAGAAGATATTTGGAAAACTCATGTCAAGAGATCGCTTTCTGCAAATATTGAGGATTTTACATTTTAGCGATAATGCAATTGAAAGAACTAGCAAGATTAAGAAAAATCAAACCATTCTAAAGATTAAGATTAGATAGCTCTGCCCTGTATTAATGGATTTTAACAATTAAGACCAGATAGCTCTGCCCTGCATTATGGGATTTTAACAATTATAACCAGATAGCGCGGCCCTGCATTAACGGATTTTAACAATTAGCCCTTTCGCTGCTAATAAACCATAAATGGATAGAATCTAAAATAACGGTTGACTGCGAATCGGCCATATATGGATTTTATCTAGTATTTCTTCTCCTATTGCCCGAACGTTTGAAATTTATTGTAATTAGTTTCCTCTGGCACTCTTCTATCAGTTGCCATGTTTGAAATATTTCCATTGCAAATCAGTACCTCTCAGAATGTCGAGTAGAAAAGTTCATAAATTTTGCACACAAACTTAAAGGGCCAAATAGGCGATGAGTCGAGTGACTTGCTCGAAAATGTAGACTCAGAAAACCTAAGCAGTATATCTAGCGATGATGGCTGGCCTAGTGAATCATTATCTGAATTTGACAGTGATAATATAGAAGTTTTAGACGATGAAAATAGTGAAAATCATGACACTACAGACGAAAATGAAGAGTCCGATCCTTGGCCACGCAAACGAACGCGGCGTGCCACAACTTGGCCTTGGGCCTCTGGCTCTAATTTTCTGCCCTCACTGCCTGCGTTTGAATCTTCACAATCATGTTTTACTTTTTCATGCTTCATTACACAAAATTCCAAAGAAATAGATTACTTTGAACAGTTTATCGATGATGATGTGATCAATATAATTGTCACACAATTAAATGCATATTATAAATTTTTAAATAAAAAAAAATGTTACAAACAGAATAGCCGCCTTTCCACCTTCAAAGAAGCGGACGCCGACGAAATTCTCTTGTTTTTTAGTATTTGACTTCTCATGAGTCACAGGGAAAAACCGGCTAAATGATTATTGGTCAAGTAATGAACTTCCCGAACAGAAGATATTTGGAAAACTCATGTCAAGAGATCGCTTTCTGCAAATATTGAGGATTTTACATTTTAGCGATAATGCAATTGAAAGAACTAGCAAGATTAAGAAAAATCAAACCATTCTAAAGATTAAGATTAGATAGCTCTGCCCTGTATTAATGGATTTTAACAATTAAGACCAGATAGCTCTGCCCTGCATTATGGGATTTTAACAATTATAACCAGATAGCGCGGCCCTGCATTAACGGATTTTAACAATTAGCCCTTTCGCTGCTAATAAACCATAAATGGATAGAATCTAAAATAACGGTTGACTGCGAATCGGCCATATATGGATTTTATCTAGTATTTCTTCTCCTATTGCCCAAACGTTTGAAATTTATTGTAATTAGTTTCCTCTGGCACTCTTCTATCAGTTGCCATGTTTGAAATATTTCCATTGCAAATCAGTACCTCTCAGAATGTCGAGTAGAAAAGTTCATAAATTTTGCACACAAACTTAAAGGGCCAAATAGGCGATGAGTCGAGTGACTTGCTCGAAAATGTAGACTCAGAAAACCTAAGCAGTATATCTAGCGATGATGGCTGGCCTAGTGAATCATTATCTGAATTTGACAGTGATAATATAGAAGTTTTAGACGATGAAAATAGTGAAAATCATGACACTACAGACGAAAATGAAGAGTCCGACCCTTGGCCACGCAAACGAACGCGGCGTGCCACAACTTGGCCTTAGGACTCTGGCTCTAATTTTCTGCCCTCACTGCCTGCGTTTGAATCTTCACAATCATGTTTTACTTTTTCATGCTTCATTACACAAAATTCCAAAGAAATAGATTATTTTGAACAGTTTATCGATGATGATGTGATCAATATAATTGTCACACAATTAAATGCATATTATAAATTTTTAAATAAAAAAAAATGTTACAAACAGAATAGCCGCCTTTCCACCTTCAAAGAAACGGACGCCGACGAAATTCTCTTGTTTTTTAGTATTTGACTTCTCATGAGTCACAGGGAAAAACCGGCTAAATGATTATTGGTCAAGTAATGAACTTCCCGAACAGAAGATATTTGGAAAACTCATGTCAAGAGATCGCTTTCTGCAAATATTGAGGATTTTACATTTTAGCGATAATGCAATTGAAAGAACTAGCAAGATTAAGAAAAATCAAACCATTCTAAAGATTAAGATTAGATAGCTCTGCCCTGTATTAATGGATTTTAACAATTAAGACCAGATAGCTCTGCCCTGCATTATGGGATTTTAACAATTATAACCAGATAGCGCGGCCCTGCATTAACGGATTTTAACAATTAGCCCTTTCGCTGCTAATAAACCATAAATGGATAGAATCTAAAATAACGGTTGACTGCGAATCGGCCATATATGGATTTTATCTAGTATTTCTTCTCCTATTGCCCGAACGTTTGAAATTTATTGTAATTAGTTTCCTCTGGCACTCTTCTATCAGTTGCCATGTTTGAAATATTTCCATTGCAAATCAGTACCTCTCAGAATGTCGAGTAGAAAAGTTTATAAATTTTGCACACAAACTTAAAGGGCCAAATAGGCGATGAGTCGAGTGACTTGCTCGAAAATGTAGACTCAGAAAACCTAAGCAGTATATCTAGCGATGATGGCTGGCCTAGTGAATCATTATCTGAATTTGACAGTGATAATATAGAAGTTTTAGACGATGAAAATAGTGAAAATCATGACACTACAGACGAAAATGAAGAGTCCGACCCTTGGCCACGCAAACGAACGCGGCGTGCCACAACTTGGCCTTGGGCCTCTGGCTCTAATTTTCTGCCCTCACTGCCTGCGTTTGAATCTTCACAATCATGTTTTACTTTTTCATGCTTCATTACACAAAATTCCAAAGAAATAGATTACTTTGAACAGTTTATCGATGATGATGTGATCAATATAATTGTCACACAATTAAATGCATATTATAAATTTTTAAATAAAAAAAAATGTTACAAACAGAATAGCCGCCTTTCCACCTTCAAAGAAACGGACGCCGACGAAATTCTCTTGTTTTTTAGTATTTGACTTCTCATGAGTCACAGGGAAAAACCGGCTAAATGATTATTGGTCAAGTAATGAACTTCCCGAACAGAAGATATTTGGAAAACTCATGTCAAGAGATCGCTTTCTGCAAATATTGAGGATTTTACATTTAAGCGATAATGCAATTGAAAGAACTAGCAAGATTAAGAAAAATCAAACCATTCTAAAGATTAAGATTAGATAGCTCTGCCCTGTATTAATGGATTTTAACAATTAAGACCAGATAGCTCTGCCCTGCATTATGGGATTTTAACAATTATAACCAGATAGCGCGGCCCTGCATTAACGGATTTTAACAATTAGCCCTTTCGCTGCTAATAAACCATAAATGGATAGAATCTAAAATAACGGTTGACTGCGAATCGGCCATATATGGATTTTATCTAGTATTTCTTCTCCTATTGCCCGAACGTTTGAAATTTATTGTAATTAGTTTCCTCTGGCACTCTTCTATCAGTTGCCATGTTTGAAATATTTCCATTGCAAATCAGTACCTCTCAGAATGTCGAGTAGAAAAGTTTATAAATTTTGCACACAAACTTAAAGGGCCAAATAGGCGATGAGTCGAGTGACTTGCTCGAAAATGTAGACCCAGAAAACCTAAGCAGTATATCTAGCGATGATGGCTGGCCTAGTGAATCATTATCTGAATTTGACAGTGATAATATAGAAGTTTTAGACGATGAAAATAGTGAAAATCATGACACTACAGACGAAAATGAAGAGTCCGACCCTTGGCCACGCAAACGAACGCGGCGTGCCACAACTTGGCCTTGGGCCTCTGGCTCTAATTTTCTGCCCTCACTGCCTGCGTTTGAATCTTCACAATCATGTTTTACTTTTTCATGCTTCATTACACAAAATTCCAAAGAAATAGATTACTTTGAACAGTTTATCGATGATGATGTGATCAATATAATTGTCACACAATTAAATGCATATTATAAATTTTTAAATAAAAAAAAATGTTACAAACAGAATAGCCGCCTTTCCACCTTCAAAGAAACGGACGCCGACGAAATTCTCTTGTTTTTTAGTATTTGACTTCTCATGAGTCACAGGGAAAAACCGGCTAAATGATTATTGGTCAAGTAATGAACTTCCCGAACAGAAGATATTTGGAAAACTCATGTCAAGAGATCGCTTTCTGCAAATATTGAGGATTTTACATTTTAGCGATAATGCAATTGAAAGAACTAGCAAGATTAAGAAAAATCAAACCATTCTAAAGATTAAGATTAGATAGCTCTGCCCTGTATTAATGGATTTTAACAATTAAGACCAGATAGCTCTGCCCTGCATTATGGGATTTTAACAATTATAACCAGATAGCGCGGCCCTGCATTAACGGATTTTAACAATTAGCCCTTTCGCTGCTAATAAACCATAAATGGATAGAATCTAAAATAACGGTTGACTGCGAATCGGCCATATATGGATTTTATCTAGTATTTCTTCTCCTATTGCCCGAACGTTTGAAATTTATTGTAATTAGTTTCCTCTGGCACTCTTCTATCAGTTGCCATGTTTGAAATATTTCCATTGCAAATCAGTACCTCTCAGAATGTCGAGTAGAAAAGTTCATAAATTTTGCACACAAACTTAAAGGGCCAAATAGGCGATGAGTCGAGTGACTTGCTCGAAAATGTAGACTCAGAAAACCTAAGCAGTATATCTAGCGATGATGGCTGGCCTAGTGAATCATTATCTGAATTTGACAGTGATAATATAGAAGTTTTAGACGATGAAAATAGTGAAAATCATGACACTACAGACGAAAATGAAGAGTCCGATCCTTGGCCACGCAAACGAACGCGGCGTGCCACAACTTGGCCTTGGGCCTCTGGCTCTAATTTTCTGCCCTCACTGCCTGCGTTTGAATCTTCACAATCATGTTTTACTTTTTCATGCTTCATTACACAAAATTCCAAAGAAATAGATTATTTTGAACAGTTTATCGATGATGATGTGATCAATATAATTGTCACACAATTAAATGCATATTATAAATTTTTAAATAAAAAAAAATGTTACAAACAGAATAGCCGCCTTTCCACCTTCAAAGAAACGGACGCCGACGAAATTCTCTTGTTTTTTAGTATTTGACTTCTCATGAGTCACAGGGAAAAACTCGCTAAATGATTATTGGTCAAGTAATGAACTTCCCGAACAGAAGATATTTGGAAAACTCATGTCAAGAGATCGCTTTCTGCAAATATTGAGGATTTTACATTTTAGCGATAATGCAATTGAAAGAACTAGCAAGATTAAGAAAAATCAAACCATTCTAAAGATTAAGATTAGATAGCTCTGCCCTGTATTAATGGATTTTAACAATTAAGACCAGATAGCTCTGCCCTGCATTATGGCATTTTAACAATTATAACCAGATAGCGCGGCCCTGCATTAACGGATTTTAACAATTAGCCCTTTCGCTGCTAATAAACCATAAATGGATAGAATCTAAAATAACGGTTGACTGCGAATCGGCCATATACGGATTTTATCTAGTATTTCTTCTCCTATTGCCCGAACGTTGGAAATTTATTGTAATTAGTTTCCTCTGGCACTCTTCTATCAGTTGCCATGTTTGAAATATTTCCATTGCAAATCAGTACCTCTCAGAATGTCGAGTAGAAAAGTTCATAAATTTTGCACACAAACTTAAAGGGCCAAATAGGCGATGAGTCGAGTGACTTGCTCGAAAATGTAGACTCAGAAAACCTAAGCAGTATATCTAGCGATGATGGCTGGCCTAGTGAATCATTATCTGAATTTGACAGTGATAATATAGAAGTTTTAGACGATGAAAATAGTGAAAATCATGACACTACAGACGAAAATGAAGAGTCCGACCCTTGCCCACGCAAACGAACGCGGCGTGCCACAACTTGGCCTTGGGCCTCTGGCTCTAATTTTCTGCCCTCACTGCCTGCGTTTGAATCTTCACAATCATGTTTTACTTTTTCATGCTTCATTACACAAAATTCCAAAGAAATAGATTATTTTGAACAGTTTATCGATGATGATGTGATCAATATAATTGTCACACAATTAAATGCATATTATAAATTTTTAAATAAAAAAAATGTTACAAACAGAATAGCCGCCTTTCCACCTTCAAAGAAACGGACGCCGACGAAATTCTCTTGTTTTTTAATATTTGACTTCTCATGAGTCACAGGGAAAAACCGGCTAAATGATTATTGGTCAAGTAATGAACTTCCCGAACAGAAGATATTTGGAAAACTCATGTCAAGAGATCGCTTTCTGCAAATATTGAGGATTTTACATTTAAGCGATAATGCAATTGAAAGAACTAGCAAGATTAAGAAAAATCAAACCATTCTAAAGATTAAGATTAGATAGCTCTGCCCTGTATTAATGGATTTTAACAATTAAGACCAGATAGCTCTGCCCTGCATTATGGGATTTTAACAATTATAACCAGATAGCGCGGCCCTGCATTAACGGATTTTAACAATTAGCCCTTTCGCTGCTAATAAACCATAAATGGATAGAATCTAAAATAACGGTTGACTGCGAATCGGCCATATATGGATTTTATCTAGTATTTCTTCTCCTATTGCCCGAACGTTTGAAATTTATTGTAATTAGTTTCCTCTGGCACTCTTCTATCAGTTGCCATGTTTGAAATATTTCCATTGCAAATCAGTACCTCTCAGAATGTCGAGTAGAAAAGTTTATAAATTTTGCACACAAACTTAAAGGGCCAAATAGGCGATGAGTCGAGTGACTTGCTCGAAAATGTAGACCCAGAAAACCTAAGCAGTATATCTAGCGATGATGGCTGGCCTAGTGAATCATTATCTGAATTTGACAGTGATAATATAGAAGTTTTAGACGATAAAAATAGTGAAAATCATGACACTACAGACGAAAATGAAGAGTCCGACCCTTGGCCACGCAAACGAACGCGGCGTGCCACAACTTGGCCTTGGGCCTCTGGCTCTAATTTTCTGCCCTCACTGCCTGCGTTTGAATCTTCACAATCATGTTTTACTTTTTCATGCTTCATTACACAAAATTCCAAAGAAATAGATTACTTTGAACAGTTTATCGATGATGATGTGATCAATATAATTGTCACACAATTAAATGCATATTATAAATTTTTAAATAAAAAAAAATGTTACAAACAGAATAGCCGCCTTTCCACCTTCAAAGAAACGGACGCCGACGAAATTCTCTTGTTTTTTAGTATTTGACTTCTCATGAGTCACAGGGAAAAACCGGCTAAATGATTATTGGTCAAGTAATGAACTTCCCGAACAGAAGATATTTGGAAAACTCATGTCAAGAGATCGCTTTCTGCAAATATTGAGGATTTTACATTTTAGCGATAATGCAATTGAAAGAACTAGCAAGATTAAGAAAAATCAAACCATTCTAAAGATTAAGATTAGATAGCTCTGCCCTGTATTAATGGATTTTAACAATTAAGACCAGATAGCTCTGCCCTGCATTATGGGATTTTAACAATTATAACCAGATAGCGCGGCCCTGCATTAACGGATTTTAACAATTAGCCCTTTCGCTGCTAATAAACCATAAATGGATAGAATCTAAAATAACGGTTGACTGCGAATCGGCCATATATGGATTTTATCTAGTATTTCTTCTCCTATTGCCCGAACGTTTGAAATTTATTGTAATTAGTTTCCTCTGGCACTCTTCTATCAGTTGCCATGTTTGAAATATTTCCATTGCAAATCAGTACCTCTCAGAATGTCGAGTAGAAAAGTTCATAAATTTTGCACACAAACTTAAAGGGCCAAATAGGCGATGAGTCGAGTGACTTGCTCGAAAATGTAGACTCAGAAAACCTAAGCAGTATATCTAGCGATGATGGCTGGCCTAGTGAATCATTATCTGAATTTGACAGTGATAATATAGAAGTTTTAGACGATGAAAATAGTGAAAATCATGACACTACAGACGAAAATGAAGAGTCCGATCCTTGGCCACGCAAACGAACGCGGCGTGCCACAACTTGGCCTTGGGCCTCTGGCTCTAATTTTCTGCCCTCACTGCCTGCGTTTGAATCTTCACAATCATGTTTTACTTTTTCATGCTTCATTACACAAAATTCCAAAGAAATAGATTACTTTGAACAGTTTATCGATGATGATGTGATCAATATAATTGTTACACAATTAAATGCATATTATAAATTTTTAAATAAAAAAAAATGTTACAAACAGAATAGCCGCCTTTCCACCTTCAAAGAAGCGGACGCCGACGAAATTCTCTTGTTTTTTAGTATTTGACTTCTCATGAGTCACAGGGAAAAACCGGCTAAATGATTATTGGTCAAGTAATGAACTTCCCGAACAGAAGATATTTGGAAAACTCATGTCAAGAGATCGCTTTCTGCAAATATTGAGGATTTTACATTTTAGCGATAATGCAATTGAAAGAACTAGCAAGATTAAGAAAAATCAAACCATTCTAAAGATTAAGATTAGATAGCTCTGCCCTGTATTAATGGATTTTAACAATTAAGACCAGATAGCTCTGCCCTGCATTATGGGATTTTAACAATTATAACCAGATAGCGCGGCCCTGCATTAACGGATTTTAACAATTAGCCCTTTCGCTGCTAATAAACCATAAATGGATAGAATCTAAAATAACGGTTGACTGCGAATCGGCCATATATGGATTTTATCTAGTATTTCTTCTCCTATTGCCCGAACGTTTGAAATTTATTGTAATTAGTTTCCTCTGGCACTCTTCTATCAGTTGCCATGTTTGAAATATTTCCATTGCAAATCAGTACCTCTCAGAATGTCGAGTAGAAAAGTTCATAAATTTTGCACACAAACTTAAAGGGCCAAATAGGCGATGAGTCGAGTGACTTGCTCGAAAATGTAGACTCAGAAAACCTAAGCAGTATATCTAGCGATGATGGCTGGCCTAGTGAATCATTATCTGAATTTGACAGTGATAATATAGAAGTTTTAGACGATGAAAATAGTGAAAATCATGACACTACAGACGAAAATGAAGAGTCCGATCCTTGGCCACGCAAACGAACGCGGCGTGCCACAACTTGGCCTTGGGCCTCTGGCTCTAATTTTCTGCCCTCACTGCCTGCGTTTGAATCTTCACAATCATGTTTTACTTTTTCATGCTTCATTACACAAAATTCCAAAGAAATAGATTATTTTGAACAGTTTATCGATGATGATGTGATCAATATAATTGTCACACAATTAAATGCATATTATAAATTTTTAAATAAAAAAAAATGTTACAAACAGAATAGCCGCCTTTCCACCTTCAAAGAAACGGACGCCGACGAAATTCTCTTGTTTTTTAGTATTTGACTTCTCATGAGTCACAGGGAAAAACCGGCTAAATGATTATTGGTCAAGTAATGAACTTCCCGAACAGAAGATATTTGGAAAACTCATGTCAAGAGATCGCTTTCTGCAAATATTGAGGATTTTACATTTTAGCGATAATGCAATTGAAAGAACTAGCAAGATTAAGAAAAATCAAACCATTCTAAAGATTAAGATTAGATAGCTCTGCCCTGTATTAATGGATTTTAACAATTAAGACCAGATAGCTCTGCCCTGCATTATGGGATTTTAACAATTATAACCAGATAGCGCGGCCCTGCATTAACGGATTTTAACAATTAGCCCTTTCGCTGCTAATAAACCATAAATGGATAGAATCTAAAATAACAGTTGACTGCGAATCGCCCATATACGGATTTTATCTAGTATTTCTTCTCCTATTGCCCGAACGTTTGAAATTTATTGTAATTAGTTTCCTCTGGCACTCTTCTATCAGTTGCCATGTTTGAAATATTTCCATTGCAAATCAGTACCTCTCAGAATGTCGAGTAGAAAAGTTCATAAATTTTGCACACAAACTTAAAGGGCCAAATAGGCGATGAGTCGAGTGACTTGCTCGAAAATGTAGACTCAGAAAACCTAAGCAGTATATCTAGCGATGATGGCTGGCCTAGTGAATCATTATCTGAATTTGACAGTGATAATATAGAAGTTTTAGACGATGAAAATAGTGAAAATCATGACACTACAGACGAAAATGAAGAGTCCGACCCTTGGCCACGCAAACGAACGCGGCGTGCCACAACTTGGCCTTGGGCCTCTGGCTCTAATTTTCTGCCCTCACTGCCTGCGTTTGAATCTTCACAATCATGTTTTACTTTTTCATGCTTCATTACACAAAATTCCAAAGAAATAGATTATTTTGAACAGTTTATCGATGATGATGTGATCAATATAATTGTCACACAATTAAATGCATATTATAAATTTTTAAATAAAAAAAAATGTTACAAACAGAATAGCCGCCTTTCCACCTTCAAAGAAACGGACGCCGACGAAATTCTCTTGTTTTTTAGTATTTGACTTCTCATGAGTCACAGGGAAAAACCGGCTAAATGATTATTGGTCAAGTAATGAACTTCCCGAACAGAAGATAGTTGGAAAACTCATGTCAAGAGATCGCTTTCTGCAAATATTGAGGATTTTACATTTTAGCGATAATGCAATTGAAAGAACTAGCAAGATTAAGAAAAATCAAACCTGTCTTGGATTTCATTAGACAGAAATTTAAATCAAAGCTGATTCCTTTCAAATGAAATACCTTTGCATAGATGAAAGTCTACTCCTTTGGAGAGGAAGACCCCATTACAGATAATCCACTCCAAATAAAAAGGTTTGTATTGTGCGATTGTAAGACTGGTTACGTAATAGATTTGATCATTTATATTTGAACTGGTAAATAAATTACTATCGATAATGAAGTAAGTGTGATGGGCTCAGTTTTGATGACATTGCTTGAATCCTATTTGAATAAGGGCTACGTTGTTTTTGTTGACAACTGGTACATACCCTTGATTTCTTTTCATAATTACTAGAAAATAAGACTAGGGCTTGTGGAACAGTTCGTTCCAATAGAAAGTGGCCGTTTAGGGACGCAAAACAATTGAGCAGCCATGTGCCCGCTCGATTGCTAGTCCAAAGGTACCCTCTTTGAATGGACCGTAAGGTCTCCTAGGGTACTTTCTTTCCTTGTGACTCCTTGTAACCAATGACAGGGTCCGCTGGAAGCATTGGGTGGGCAGACTCCGCTTCAGTAACTCAGGGAAGGCGGAGCTATAATTCGCCTCCAGGATGCTCCTTGGTATAAATACGAAAGGATTAATCATTAATAAACATTATAATCATTATTATAACTAGACTAACATTATAGACTCTTAATTGACGGCTCTGCAAATCTCCATTGGTCTTGCTCTTGCCATTATAACCCCATTTAGAATATTCCGTTGTGCAAATTAAATCTTTACCGTAAGTGTAAACGTTTCAAAGTGGTATAAAAATACAAGTGTTTAATTCCTTGCACAAAGGAGCCTTTTACTTACAAACATTGATCGGTTAATACCCCTTCGGACCGTACGTCAAGAAACCTGTAAGCAAACCACTTTACCAAACCCTTATAGGATCGCCTTGCAATCAAAACAAGGCCTACTGTACTTACACCAACACTATAACTGGCGACACCATATTGAGTAACCTATAGATCTACAATAAGTGAAGGGAAAGATAGAAATTATGTCTATTTAGAAATAAAAATAAAATTATGTAAGTAACTCATAAAATAAAGAAAGAAAGAAAATGGGAGTGAGGTCACTAAATCCCACGACATTCCTTTCTCAGCTCTTAATTTTTTCGCGCTGTCCACGCGTTCGAATGTGTACCTTGATATTTTAATATTTTTCAAAAGCATTGAATTTAACTATAAAAGGCTTTATATTAATGAGTCATTACAAATTTTATTTTGAAAAATAGAAAGAGCCGGTTAAATTTTATAATAATATTATTATGACGGAATATTTCGTATTTGTCACGGATGTGAAGGAAAAAATTAGCAAACTTTCAAAGTGCCTTTGTATACGAAACGAGCGCATTTTCAAAATGATAAACATATTTTTATAATCATTGCAGTGGAAAAAAATAACTAGGCGGATAAAAACAATAGTAAATAGTTATATTTAAAAAAAATTAATATCTGCCGCACACAGCACGCCCATTGGAATTATCCTGGCAGCAGGCAAAGGATTAGGACCAGAGAGCGCTGCCCTGCATTAACGGATTTTAACAATTAAGACCAGATAGATCTACTCTGCATTAGGGAATTTTAACAATTAAGACCGGATATCTCTGCCCTGCTTTAAGGGATTCTAACAATTAAGACGAGATAGCGTTGCCCTGCACTAAGGCATTCTAAAAATTAGGACCAGATAGCACTGCCCTGTACTCAGGGATTCTAACAATTAAGACCACATATCGCTGCCCTGCATTAAGGGATTCTAACCATTAAGACCAGATTCGGTGCTCTCGTCCGTTTTGTTGTTTTCAAATCGAGGTCGAAACACGCGCTCTTCTGTTAGGGGCCATCATCAGAATAACAAGATACATCACTGACGCTTTACCATTTGCTTGGGGAATGGATCCTCACGCGAGGGAGAAAACGATACCAGCAAATGAGTTTGTGCTGCTAATGAACCTTTTGATTGACATTCACTTTAAAATTAACTAATCAATCAATCAAAGAAACTCAGCATGAAGATATGCCCGCGATGCCGAGTAAGCTACCCTATTTGTGGATACTGGTTGAGCTTCGCAAGAGAGAGACATTAAATTTGTACTTAGTGTTATTAATGTTATTAATCCGAATTTATTAAACTTAAAGCTCTAAGAATCTCATTTGTTAGTTCGATAGGTCCGAGGTGACGGGTATCAACAATGAATTAACTATAGGTGGTAGATGTTAGACAATGGAAAGGAATAAACGATCGGAGAAAAATTAACTTCGGTTGGAAAAAGAATGTTGACTTTTTCAGACGAGCCCTCAAAAAGAGTTAGTACCCGGATTCCCTCTTTAGTGGAAATGAAGTTAAAATAGGAATATAATTAAAGGTTTAGTCAATAGTATGATTAAGTCTGCACGATTGCACTTTGAGTAGATTTTGAAGTTTGATATTGATATTTGATTTGATAAGGATGTTTGATGATGGTATTCGGTTTAAAATTAATTCTGCACGATTGTAGTCGGAATAAAGTTTAAAATATTAAAAGTTTGGTACTAGAACAACAAAATAGTTACTTGTAACGTTCAATGTGTGACGATCATGGAAATACATCAACAAATAATAAAAGTAATCACTTACCTTTCCACTTGATACGAGAATAATTTTACTTCCTGTAAACACAAAAATGACCAAATAGGTTAGAAAGTCAAAGTTGTATTTTTCTGGTCCTACCAGAAAGCGAGAGAAAGGGAGAGTTGATGGTTTAAAACCTCTCAAAATTGTTGAAAAAGTTAACCCACTCCCAACCCCAACCCCCACCCACCAACGACGGCGAGTGAACATTGTAAGGCTCAGGTTAAGGAAAGTTGAGGATACCCCAGGGTTCACCTACAGTTTCAGGGAGCTATAAACAGTGTGGCTGTCAAATAAGGATTGAAAAACAAGGTCATAAGCGGAGCCGGTCGGTGGTTAACAGCTGTTGGTATTGAGATGAAAACATGAAGCCTTGTTTTGAAATAGACAGACAAAGAGGGAATATAAACGAAAGCTTGGCAGGAGGAGGAAGGAAAAGGGATAATTCCTTATTATAAAATATAACTTGAACAATTTAATACTTTAACTTTGTTTTAGTTATACCGTAAGAATCGCGGTAAAAAAAAATTACATTCTAAAGAGCTTTGTCTTTAAAATTTACTGAATTCAAATCAATTCAAATTTAAAATCAACTGAATTTAATATTCCTTAAGACAATAACTAAATTATCGGATTCACTTTTTCCTGTGGCCGAATACCTAGACATCTTGCCCATCAATTATTGGGAATGCCTAGCTAAGGATACAATTGCTTTTCCACACTTTTTTTCCAGTGCAAATAAGTCATAGGAGTGGATTTTCCAAACATGAGGTAGGGTGAGGGTCTTATACAGTTTCTTAAACAATCATAATATCACTTTCACTACTCCTTGATCGCACTTATTTAGAGGGAAGGGGGACGGCGTACCGAATTTAGTTTTTACTTTTCGTATGCATGGTGGGAACATAAAGGTGAGAGCCTTTCATTAACGACCTATTTGCTTTCATCTGTGTATCATACGGGGAAGTTCTAATATAGTTCCCAATTTTAATTACAGTAGTTTAAGGTAATCAAATTAACCTCTTGAGATTTACGTACAGGCAACATTCAGATCCCAATCAATACTCAAGAACGCAACAACTTTTTCTTTTAAGTTCGTTAAAGAATTCGTACCTTCGTAGGCTATTTTGAACTAAGCACAGGTCTTTTCATATAAATCTAAGGAACAAATCTGGACGGAAAAATCTAGAAATTATACAAAGGGGTCTTCAAAAAGTTCGTAGAAAATGGAATAAAATTAAAAGACAAAGAAATATAAATTTTATTCTTCAAGATAAGTTCCATTGAGGTTAAAACACTTTTATTTAAGCGATGATATCATCCATATAAACAATTTCTATCATAATGAAGATAATGTAAAAACAAGTTTAACAGTTCTTTTAACATCATCAACAGAAGAAAAACGAGATCTTTTAAATGTTTGGAAATAAAGAAACAACCTGAAAGTCACTCGTTTTTCCTTTGATGATAAAGTTAAAGGAACTGTTTTAACTTTGTTTAATTCTCAGTTTTATAAAAATAGTTTAAATGGATGCTATCATAGCTTACAAAAAAATGCCTCAACTTCAATAGAGCTTATCTTGAAAAATAAAATTTATACTCTATTTGTTTTAATTTTATTCCATTTTCTACGAACCTTTTGGAGAGCCCTTGTTTGTGGATTTGTTTAATGGAAAGTTGAATATTTAAAAATAAATATGTTAAGATTTAAAATTTTCAGGATTTATAGACAACTCGTGGAGTTGTGAGAAACCATCGAAAAGGAGGGAGTGATGTTTGTTTTTTGGTTTTTCTGTTTAATGGGAAGGCATCCATAGGGTCAGAGGTACACGAAGGAGAGAGAGACCTTTTTCACAAACGCTTCGCCGCCTTGCCCCATGGGTCGCTAAATTACAAACCATCTCCATTTGATATACTTCATCATTGACGTTGACTGAATAAATTAATTCGAAAACCAAAGTATGATTCAACCCCCAATTATGTATTTAGCCCCATTTGAGTTTTTTCGAATATGTACTGAAATTGCGAAACCAGGTTTCGACGGAAACATCCGTCATCGTCAGTCGCTGGTGGACAAGTGAAATACATAAGTTGCTTAACGTACAAACACACAAATCAGTGACTATAGGTGGAAGATGCGAGAATGTGTCGACATTTTTGAGAAACGGAAGTATGAATTTCTTGCTTATTAAGTTATTAGTATTGAATTGGCCGTCGGAAGTATTAAAGTTGGGAATTTATTTTATAAGTGCCGATTCAATTAAGCGTGGATGTATATAATTGTGAGACTTATAAACTATTTTGGCATTATCAATATCAATTTGCTGATTTTCATTGGACATATGTAAAAATAAATTCGAGGAGAAGGCACCACGTCGCATATCGCATCTATGTTCATTCATTCTCTTGGAAAATCAGCTGCTTTCACCGATATATAATTCATTACATGATTTCCATGGAATAAAATAAAACCCCTGTTCTTTATCGATAGATCTATTTTTAGATAGGCTATTTCTGATCGTATTCTCGTACTGAAAGGCATTATTGATGTCGTTGGTCCGTGTCAACTTTTTGAAATTGATTAACTGGGGGGAGTATGGAAAGGTAACATAATATTTGTCACATCTGTTTTTCTTATAATTTGCTGGGGAATAATAGATGGATCTGGCTTTATAGTGACACTTTTCTATAACCAAAGGGGATATTTCAGTTCAATGAATGTTTGGATGATTGTATTAATTTCGTCTTGCAAGAAACAAGGATCACAAATGCGATATTCTCTCAGGAACATGGAAGGAACTAAAGACCTTTTAACGGATACATCGTGACACGAGAAATAATGAATATAGGCATTAGAATTAGTTGGTTTCCGGTAGACGGAACAATATGCTTTTTCGTTTATTTTAGATATTTTTACATCCAGAAACGACAATGAGTTGTTCAGTTCCCATTCTACATTAAATGTAATAGTTGGGTGGATCTTATTCAATTATATATGCGGTTCAAAGGCTATAATAGGTAGACACAGTCTTCATCAAAGCCCTTGGAAGGAGCTCTTCTCACATACACGAAAAAGTAACACTTAAAATAGGCTATCTGAGAGAACGCCTATTTTAAGTGTTACTTTCTCGTGTATGTGAGAAGAGCTCCTTCCGAGGGCTTTGATGGAGACTGTGTCTGCCTAATATAGCCTTTTAACCGCATAATTAATTGTGTTACTGGAATCATTTTTCTCATATATATATATATATATATACAAAATAGGATCTATAGATAACTCATTCAATATCCGCAAACGAAAAGTTGTATTTAAACTTTGTCCAATATATCGTACCAGGGCTCTTAGTAGAATTGTGATTTTGCAGAACTTTCTAGAATAAGTTACGAAATTGAATTCGGTGTCATACGGTTGTTTGCCAGCATTTTAGCCACATTTGAGAATAACCGAAGCTATAAAACTCAATGAAGGCCTGCAAAGGCGCTGACAACAGGCATGAAGAATTACTCAAAGGAATAAGCAACCCACAGACATCAGCAGAGGGACATTGCAACAGAGAAAATTCTGCCTAAAATAACGGTAGCCAAATTGTAACGGACAGATATTCGTTCAAGACAAACAAAATTATTCAGCTTCTGTTCAATTATTCCTCGCTCTCATTGAACTTTTGTAAATTCTTAGTATGTAGAAAATGAAAGAAATGCGAGTAGGAAACCGTTGATTCAAATTACATAAATGAGGCATCCAAAATTGTTCACCTCGGCATATGAAGGAAATTTTAACAACCAACATGAGGCCTGGAAATTAGGACAGACGAAAACGTGCAGCTGAGCGGTAAAGGGAAATTTTCCCCACCTATCACTAAGAAACAAATATTTCAAAGTATGGCTGAGAGTGGAGTTAATATTTCAGAGACAACGATAATGAAATTAAAAGAAAACGAACTCCTGGGAAGTCGGGCCCTAAAGCAGCCATGTCATTGGGAGTACTTTACTTTAGAGCAAAAACTAACAAGGGCATAGCCAGCAGAATGATTTTAATGAAACATGTAATGAATTTATAAGGAAAATAGTGGAAGTAAAAGCATTGAACCGCGAGAGTGAGCAATGTTAAGGCTGTCAGCTACGGCATGCTGGCCCACGTTGCACCTTACACAGCGCCAGACACCCTATATGTCTAATGTTACGAGGTCGGAAGAGGGGAAACTTCGTATGGCGAACCAAGCCTCTTCCATTAAGCTCTAGAACGGAAGGAAGCAGTCTGCGTCCAAGTGCCTCTCGAGCAATTTCACCGTTGTGAATTTTTCAAGCCGAGGGCAAGGTTCCGGTATGTTTCGAATCACGCCTGCCGCTCTTCATTGTGGGCATACGTGCCTTCACTTAACGGGAAAGACTCCTATTTCAGAGGTGTGGAAGCGTTTCAAAAGAATTCAGGTCAAGTTCTCGCGAGACAATATCCCATCTTACACGATATTGGGATTGCAGTACTTACAGAAAACATTCCTAACATTCTCTAGTTGCGATGCTGGTCCACCAGCATTTTAAGCACGTTGTAAATCTGTTGACGGCTGTCAACTGTTTACGCAAAGTGAGTTGCGCTCTGCTTTCGCTTCGTGCGTGGATACCACCATGGTCTAGACCAATGGTTCCCAACCGATTTTGGCTTAAGGCCTCCTTAGGAACATTATTTTTTCCTGTGGCCCATAATCATTATTTTCAGTCGGTAATATGCAGTTTAATTCTACTTTAAAGGATAAAAGATATTAAAACAGCTATTTGTATTCAGGTACAATTATATTTGTCACATATATAGGACTATAAACATAGCAAAAATTAAACAGTGCTTAACAAAAATTTAGTTCTCTTTTAAAATAAATAATTAGTCTTACAAAAAATAAAATCCTTTCGCAAAATGAAATAAATATATCATCAATTCTTTATTCATTCAATGCGATCCTTGTGCTTCATGCAGTTTCACAAGTTGTTCAATATCAGGGTCTATAGTTGTTAGAGACAGACGAAGATCACCTCTTCTTACTATTTCTAAGCTGCTGCGAGCTTTTGATAGGATGTGACACTTTACTAAAATCTGACTCAACCAGATAAGAAGTAGGAAAAGCAATAATATATAATTTTACTTCGTCCCAAAGCAAAGGGTATTTCCTAGCAATTTCATGACTTGTCCATAAGTTCCTGACACCATGCTTAAATCTAACCAGAGAAGTTTGATCACTCTGTAACTCGATGAGGCTTTCTTGTAATCTGGTATGAACCTCAGCTGCATTAATTCAAATGGGTCTACCACCCAACCTGGAATGTCCAGGTGTAGAAGATCTCTGAACCTAACTTCCATATCACTATGAAATTTCTCCAAATGATTAATGTATACTAAAATATCATCTTCTTTCAGCTCACTCTCAAGAGTGCGAAGGGTTGGAAACTGTATCAACTCTTTTCGCCCCATGTTTGTCTTGAACAGCTTAATTTTCCCCATGAATGTACAAATAGACTCTTTGCAAGTTAGAATATTTGAATTTTTACCTTGTAGCTGTTTGTTCAAGATATTTTGCTTTTTAAATATATATGTAAGGTAGAATATGTCACATTTGGCAGCAATGATTTTTACTCCGAGCTGCTTACCATCCAGAAATAACACAACACTATCCCATAGTGCAATGAAACGATTCAGACAATGCCCTTAGAAAGCCATCGCACCTCTGTATGCAAAAGTAGGCGCTCAAACCCTTCTTCATTAGTAGCACAGAGTTGTAAAATTATTGCAACTTCGTAGTATTAGGGTAAACAAATAAAAGCTACTTACACACTATAACGCCGAACCACTTGATAAACAGACTGTAAGGATTTAAAGTTCCACCTGAAGTATTTTCATCAAGCCAACAACGGTGCTAGGCGCATAACGATCAAGCGCACAATGAAGTGCGCCGTAGAATAAGCTTGTAAGATGCAAAATATCTATTTATAGATTAATGTAAATCCTATTATGCTAATAAAATATTCTAAAAAAGGGAAAATATATGTATTAATATTTTTAAAATGTAATTGAACTGCATAAATTAAAATTAGCTACTGCCCTAACTATAATTCAGGTTTCAATAGGTTGAGTCTTGTGGTCCCCTTCATAGATCTGTGGCCCCTCTAAAGCTTAAAATTTTCCTGTGGCCCCCTTTAGATGTGCCTTGGCCCCCAGGTGGGAAACCCTAGTCTAGACAATATCCCGTATGTAGTGTTTCGACACCAGTGAACGAGGCATGACCTTTCTGCTAGCTTTGCTCAACAGGATCTGGAGGAGGGAGGGTATCTTCCCAGATTCATGGCAAATGGCTACCGTGCTTGATCCTCGCAAGCCGGAGTGAGATTCTCTACCAGGAGTGATTTGCGTCAAATTTCCAAACCTTCTGCATGTGCAAGTTGATGGTGAAATTAGTTAACGTTATAGTATTTCTTGGGCAGAAGGGGACACCTGTATCCTGCACAGTACGGTCATCGAAGTTCCACTCCATGTAGGATGTATTAATATTGCAGCTTCTGGCATCGTCTTACACATGTGTCAGTTTGTGCGTAAACGCATGTTCATGGGGGAAAAAATAACTTAGATTAGGTTTCTTCCATCGTGGATTAGCCCTCACCGCTCTTTCTCTCTCTCTCTCTCTCTCTCTCTCTCTATATATATATATATATATATATATATATATATATATATATATATATATATATATATATATATCTATATATATATATATATATATATATATATATATATATATATATATATATATATATATATATATTATATATATATATATATATATATATATATATATATATATATATATATATATATATATATCTCGCCTGCCTTTCTTTGTCTATCAAACATAGACTGGAGCGCTTAATAATTATATGAGGAAGGTGGGGGGGGAGGGGTGTTTCCGTATCTGTGGTAAGTGGAACGCACTTCCAGTTGAAGTTTTCAACAGTGAATCTGTTGACCAGTTCAAGTCAAGACTAGACAAAGTCTTGAAAAGTGGCCGTTCAGGGAGGCAAAACAATTGAGCAGCCAATGTGCCTGCTCGATTGCTAGTCCAAAGGTACCCTCTTTAAATGGACCGTAAGGTCTCCTAGGGTACTTCCTTTCCTTGTTGCTCCTTGTTACCTTCCGCCCCGCTCTCCTCCCACCTTTATCACCCCCAACTGCTCTCTGGTTCCTTGAAAAACCATTTGCAGGAAAAGGGACTCGGGCCGACAGAACAGCTCCTAAACTGAAAGAAGAAAGAACTCAAAGCTCAACTTTCCAACGGCACCTAGAACCACCTGCACCTTGGCCATGCAGTGAGTTTTCACGTCCGTTATCACGGACCAAGGTAAGTTTAAGATTTTTTCCAGAATTGGTTCTGCCTGTTCCTTCGAATTCATATCACTCTCAAGCTCATCCAAATTCATTCAAACCTTCGAACCTTCAAATTCATCCATATCTTTCTATCTATTTCGAACCGTTAACTAAACTCCATGTAACGAGAGTATTCGAGACTATATTATCTTTCCAAATCAATCGGAGACGATTGCCTCTCATCTAAAAGCAACCAACATGTTTATCCCTACCCTGCTTTGAGGGTAATAAACTTAACAGATGCTCTACTCCAGCTGGAAAAAGCTATCTGCGAGGATTACTTTCATAGATAGCACCTTGCCATTTTGTCTTTGATCTGGAGAAGGCCTACGATACCCCACTCAGGCTATGGACATTATCCTTTCGTACGTTTGATACGAGGAGCGAAGACCCCACAATCCCAAAGAAACAAATTTGGATAGAATTAAAAAGTATTTTCATTAAAAAATTCAACGAGAAAAGTACGGTTGTATAGGTTAAAGAGGAATATGGCGAACTCTATAGTAAAGACTTGTATGTTTCTTCAGAACTGATAAAATTTGAAAGCGTGGATTGCTAATTTAATACTAAAAATATTAATTATTATATACATTTCCTTTGTATATGTAAACCGTTCTTCTGTGTTCAATTTCGTAATGTTGTTGAAATAAATTCCCTTGTGGGAAGGAACAGATTTGATTGGGGTTTTTATTATCCCCGTAATCAATAGGAGACATTTAATATACCAACGAAATTAAGCAAATAATAATCCATTCAATAATAAAAAAATCTACACTAGTACTGTGTTGTAAAGGTTTGCTCTAAAATGTAGAAAATATGCCTACGAACGTGTTTAGACTACCAATACAACCTTTATATACTATAAGGGCAAAACTACCATTATTCACATTAAATTTCCTTTACAACCTTTTAACTAGCCAATTACTTTGTCCAAGTGCCATTATATATTTTTCTCTTTCTTAGATAGAATGCCCTATTTCTTTGGCATGGTCACTGAAATTCGGAAGTTTGCAGAGTAAATCACGCCCCATATCATTGATAAGAATTACCTGTGCTCATTCTGAATTTATCCTATTTATAACTAATATCAATATGTGTGTAGTATTAATAAATGGAATCCGGTATTAAACACTTAAAAATCAGATACAAAAATTCTACACACGGGTTTTTTTTATCCCTGCTGGAAAAATTCCAACAAATTGATCATCAATAATCGTCTTCGACGAGAATCCAACTTTATATTCTTTAATAGTTTATTTGATTCAAACTGATCTATTACACTAGGCGTGAAGTTTGAAGTATGAGATGTTTCAAATGATTTTATATTAAATTTTCCCGTTGAATTCAAATACGTAATCCATCTTTGTAAATCAAGTATAGTTTTTTTCAACACTTTATTTTTATTCATTTTTTACCTTTCAAAGCATAATTTTATGTAAATGCTGTAATTACATCTGGTTTTTCAGCAAAATTTATTTCCTAACTTTAAGATTTTTGAATGAAATGTAGGAACTTCTAATGGTTGATAACTTGAAGAATAGCTACTGTTTTTGCTAGACTCTACGAGTAATGTACCCTGTCTCCAAAAGTCAGCAACTAGTGTTCTCCTTTTTTTATTTAACCCTTTCAATACCAAAAACTTTTGGGGGGAGATGATAATTATTCTTTTTCATAAATAGGTTCTTTTGAACCATAAGAAGATGTTGACATACAACTTTTGTCATTAAAATGATTCGCAATGATGAAATTGCAATAGGACATTATGGTCCCAATGGTATTTCAAAGTGGGATATTTATGTCTCAATGGTATTTTAAAGTTTGGGGAAAGTAAAGAAAAAGTAATGCACTAGACATTTTATTCAAATGTTATGTTTGCGAGAGATTTATGTACGATGGGCTGTGAAGCAAAGTGGAACATTGCATTTTTGGCAAAAATATTTTGTCCTTTTCCGACCTTCTTGGCAGCACATCTAACACAGCGTTTCTACTCTTTTCTTGATATGGCATAGGTTTTGTATTTCTAGGAATAAGGTTGAGTGCCTTCCTACTCGCCTTGTCTTCTTTCGAGGCAAGTTAGTAGACTATCAAAGATTCAGCAAGTTTGAAAAGGAAAGTAATAAATGGGACCTTCTTGTGTTTTATTTCTGTGAATTATGTATGAATTGTGGGCTGATGTCATAAACAGGAAAAAGAAAACCACGCGCCACCATATTTGACTCTTGCGATCTAATTCATAAAGTGAAGCCATTTGATCGGCATGATCTATTACACCCATGAAAGTGTTATAAAATTTAGTTGCTGTTGGGCATGATACATCTTTTGTGCTGCCATCTTTCAATTTTCTTGAAATAATAATTCACTTGCTTCATGGCAGTTACTCATGACGTACACATATTTAGTGTCCTTACAACGAGTTGCCAAAATGCCTTCCTTGCATACCATCATTTTATATTCTCCCCTTTCCTTCAAATTTTGGTGTGTCTCTTCTGTTTGTAATATAAGTCCCAACACTTAGATATGGGAGGATGTTCAACAAATGTGTGGATGTGAAAAACTTATCAAAACATAACACTGCATCATGATTCCTTATTGACTCAGCAAGTTCCTTGCCCCTTCGCTAGAGCGTACCTCCATTGTTCTGCGTTTCCTTTGCATAATCTATATTTGTATCATAGACATAACCAGTTCGAGCATCGCATCTTGTCCATAGCTTTATGCCAGGTTTCACGGGCTTCATAGGCATGTATTGCTTCAACGATGACCTACCCTTTAACTTGACCATTGATTCATCAATTGACTGATATGAAAACTGTCTGAGAGGGAATTCAAAAATGTTTTTTCATACATGAAATTACTTCTTCTATATAATAAATATTTGAAGCTGCTGCCGGGTTTTCGTGTTCGTTGAAATATAGTTTCAAAAATATTTTTTGAAACCTATTCTAAGAAATAGCATCATTTATTGCACGATTTAATATGGATTTGTTTGTTGATCAATACATTAGCATTGCAGGAACTTTGTTATTACTCATAATCAGCCAAAGATTACCATCAATTCCAGAGTAGACGTTTCTTCCACAGACTTACCAGAGCTCTCAGAATTCGAAGCCTGTTATTTATATAATGAACTATCTGAATAAAAAGACTTTTGGGAAACAACTTAAAAAATATTTCAACTTCCGTAGAAGCTCAACTTATGTTTGAAGCTCGTACTACAGTATTAGAAATAGTCGTCATTTTCATTTTTGGTTTGAACCCTACAGTATAAGTAGACCATAGATAAGGTCTAGTTCCTAATTCTCGAGATGGGCCTTCATCGTCATCCTCCATTTCTTCAGCTACTGGCTTCTGTTTCTTGTGATAGATCGTCGCTTTCTGAATTTATATTAGACCTAGAACTATAACTGTCATCGGTCCTATAGTCCTTATCATAATAACTACCATCTGTAGAACTGTTATCTCATTCATTGTTTTACTGATATCTCGAATAGAAAGTTTTCGTTTTGCCATGCTGGAAAAATAAAAAAGGGGCTATTCATAATACCATTGAAACAATTTTGTCCCACGGCAGTCTACCATTGGGATAAATTCAACCCAGTAAACGAAAATATAAAATCCAAAGTTTCAATACTTATTTGCTAATTATATATATTCAGTCACGTACCTGGTGTATTTATGAGTAATTTCTCACAGTTTCAAGTTATAAATGTGGGTATTTCAGATCACAAATTATTAAAAACTAGAGCATCAGCTGAAGCATGTGCACAAACACTAAATTTCACACAAATAAAATGGCGCCGCTGATATTTATCGTACGTCTCGCAGTACCAATGTTCAAAGGACTCCTAAAATGCCGCTTAATCCCATGCCAATTACATTTTAATGAGTAAAATAAAAGCCTAGTATAATGCAAACTTTCTTTGGGATCTATATGCCCCAACGGGATTGAAAGAGACAAACATGGTAAAAATAAGCTGAAATCTACATCTTTTGTTTTTTGGACTAAAGATCAAAACAAACGCGCTGCTAAATACTCAGATGTTCCTTCTGCTATAAAACCACTCCCTCATGGACCAGTTATTCCAGTTCCAGAATTACCTAAAAGGCTGGACCTAGATAAAGTCAGTGAAGATGAAATTAACAGTAATGACAGCTCTGAAGCATTCAGGCTACTATCATCTAGTTTTACTGAGCTAAAATCACAAGAGATTTAGTTCTATCAAATGAGACGTCCCAGCTCTTAGCTCTATCTTCTTAGAGAGAGCAATCTATTGGCAGCAGAAACAACATATTATACTGGTACAGAAGTAGGGACGAAACATTCAAGAAGTTCTTTTCCATTTATGAGAATTCATTTTTGGTGTACTGCTCAAAGATTAAGGATCGATGTTTTTAGGAGTTATGTATAAAGCATCTGAATGAAAACTATTTTTAGACTAATCAAGAAGTCTTAGATCGTGCCCTTAAATAAAGGTAAAAATCTTGCCTCATTTTTAATATTCAAAAATAAACATTTACTCAGACAAGAAATTTCATCATTATTAATGCCTTCCCATCTTTTACTTAGACAGTCGTTAGCTTTCTTGAAGAATGAATTCGGTTTTGATAAAATATATGCTTTGATAATCTTTTCTACCTCCATAGAATAAACTTTGCTATTTAGATGCTGTTGTAATGGCTTAAATAAATGAAGAACAAATATGCCAAGATCAGGTGAATATTAAGGATGAGAAAGAACTTTGGAACGTAACGCAATGAATTTTGCTTGAGGTCAAACATACCACGTGTAGGCGAGGATGATCATGAAGGAGGGCCCCATTTCGGTGGACCAGTAAATGTTTTTTAGGGCAAATTTTTTGTTAACTTATTTTACTGTTATTTGAAGATCGTAAGTTAACTTTTATAATGTTTTGGGAATATGGATGCTTTTTGTTTATATAAAAGGACCACTTGTATTAATGATAACAAACTAAAGGTGTTTTTTTATCGCGTATGTGAGCATGTTAATCATATTCTCAAAAATGAAGAATAACACATTACACATTTAAATTTCATGTTAAAAAGGTCATTTGGGGAAATTTACTTAAAACAGTATTGATCCATCTATTTCTCCTAAAGGTCTTCTCTTATATACATCACTATATAAAAATTTTGGTCATGTAGCCACAAATTGTCTTTACCTCTTTCCAGTGAAGAGTCGTGGGATTTGGAACGTTCGATGAGAGATCTCGAACGACGTCTAAACGACATATTCAAAGGAGTGGAGGGAATAGTGTGGGGGGGGGGGACGTTGTAAGCAGGAGGGAGGCTCGGAGTACGAAGGATTTGGCGACTTCGGAGGGACGGAATAAAGGCAAGAGGGACAACGTTGTATTTAGACACCTAGGGAAGAATATGGGCCAAAGTGGGGCTAGGGTCAATAGAGGATGCTTCTTCTCTGGACCACCGAATAAGAGGAAAAGAATAAGAAGGAAAACAAAAGGAGTAAAGATGATAGATAGCACTTCTCCCAGACTAAGAATAATGGTTTCACCTTGGTAATATGGAAAAAAAGGCACGAATCTCCCCCTCCTCTCTAAAAGGGAAGCAGTGGTCAACTCAAGCAGATTTGCCACACTGAAAGGTACGGAGAAAAGGGCGCTATTTGCAGGTGTCTCACAGGTGAGAGACCATACCGATTCTTAGAAAAGGGGGGGAAACAAAATCTGGCTGGTAAAATGTATTCATGGTAAAATCAGTAAGCCATTAGCTAAAACTAAATCCAAATGATTATCTTTAATTAGAACCTTATGGACCGACAGTTCGAATTGTACCCACATCTGTGAAACCTACGAACACACAACACAAATGGTTCAGTTGCAAAATTGCTAATACAAACAAATGAAAGAAACACCCATACAGAAAATAGGAACTGAGTTGCAACCCTTTGAATCTGGACATTTATGTTAGTCAGAGAAGAATAAACCTCCTTTGGAAGGCTAAACGTGACGAAGAGGTTCCTGTGGCGTCTCTTAGTAAGGAGGACCGCAAAGAATTATCCTCGTATGTTTAGAGACGGAAACCTGTGCAAGAAAGCATAGTGCCACTTAAGAACGAAGATGACATAAGACTGCGAGCTTGATATGGCCAATGTCCTTAACGATCACTTTTCTTATGTGTTTACGAGGCGTGGGAGAGTGAAGGTGAGATACAAACCCTGTGACTGACACTTGTAGGAACAGAAACACTGGCTGAGATAAGGACAAGAACCACAAAATTAGCAGTGAGGTTTCAGAAGTTGAATCCAGCAAATCGCCTGGTGCGAACGGTTTCCTATTACGTATCCTGTATGGAATCAAAGACGAGGTAGCCCTGCATCTTTATGAGATCTTAAAGGTGTATGTGGATGCCGGATGGCTAGAGTGACTCCCATTTACAAGAAGGGTGTGCTGGTAATTACCGGCTTATAAGCCTGATATCTGTTGTAGTAAAAGTCCTAGAAAGTAATATATTAGATAAGATTAAAAAGCACTTATAAAGCAAAGAACTATTACAAGACATCCGACAATGGTTGCGTAGAATGAGGTTGTACCTGACGAACTTGCTTGAGTTCCTTTATGATATGTTGAGCGAGTACGATAAAAGCCAAACAGGTAGAAATACTGTACTTGTAACTCCATAAGAAGTCCAACTAGGTATCTCACTGAAAGTTATGGCCACGGTGCAAGCGTTAGGAATTAGCGGAAAAGTAAGACATTGGATCGATAATTGGTTGTCTGGAAGAGGCAGAGGTTTGTAGTCAACGGCTTGGCCTCTCGCTGGTCGTATGTGACAAGCTGAGTCCCAGTGTGCTTTGTACTCGTATTAGGCCCTCAGTTATTTATCATCTAACTAAACGATATCAACAATTAATTATTTAGCAAAAAAAACAAGTTCGCAGACGAGACACACTTATGGAGTAGGAGTGTACGTTAGCTGAAATCATCGAGGGGTTGAGGCATGACTTGCGCTGGTATTGATCAGACAGGTGGGAGATGCGCTTCAGCTTAGAAAGTGTAAGGTGATTCCCATTGGATGTACAAACACCATGTCGGACTATACTCTACAAGGGCCATGTCTAAAGGCGACTGACCTGGAAAAAAGACTTAATTGCGCTAATTAGCAGACTTAAAGAATAGAAAGCTGCTCAGCGACTCTTAAGTTTTATAAAAGGTTTATGTCTCACAGTCTTCGAAAAGACCGAACGAATAAAAAGGGCCACAAAACTGAACACATTGATTAAGCATAGACACACTCAGACGCCCCTGCGAGAACTCAATCTCTTATCGATACAGACGAAGAGACTACGCGGTAAAATGATAGCTGGGCTGTGCTCAAAATTCTTCAAAGCTTCGAGAATATTGATCATCATAAGCTCTTCTTTACCTTTAGTCAGAATGACTCGGAGTTACTTTTGGAAGCTTGTACTTCCGCGATTAAGGACTATTTTGGTAGGCAACTACTTCACAAATACATATATAGAATACGCCATACATGAAATGAACTACTGCAGAAGTAGTCATTAGTTCCAGGATTGAGAAATTTAAAGATAGGGATGACATAATTAGTTTTACTAATTAATAATTTCATATTGAATTCGATACCCGTAATCTTTGGAGCCGGAATGTAGCTCAAGATAGAAATCTGCGAGGGGGGGGGGGAGCAGTGGCTTTATTTCATATTTTTTCTCCAGCTGTGTGCTGCTCCTATATCTTAAGATTAACATATCATTTTTTTTTCTTTTTTAATGCTTCTATTGAAAAGCAAACCAAATTTCATCATATTTAATAAACTTTCATTCGTATCCTTCATTATTTTATATATTTTTTTATCTCTCCCTCATGACTAATGATTTGCTCCTGAAATGGGGACCAATAGGAGAGGGGTGTATCAGGGGTGATGTTGTGCAGTTATGCACCCTCCCAGCCCCAAAGCCTGAAGAAGGACCTGCTGCCATATGTATATCTTCCAATATTATAGCTTCGCCTAACTTTACTACTTTCTTTACAAATTTGCACTTATTTTAGGCGTCATAAGGCCTCGTAGCTATTTCGCATTTTGCCTGATTAGGCCTCGTTGGTATTGCGCTTGCTGCGGAATAAGGCCTGAGTGCTATTCCGCTTAGAGCGTGATAAAAGACCTCGCTGATATCACGCTTTTTGCGTTATAAGGCTTCCTTGATATTCCGCTTTCTGCATGAAAAAGACCTCGAAAAGATTGTGCCTTTTGCGTGGTAAGGCGTCGTCGCTATTCTGCTTTCTGCTTGAAAAAGACCTCGTTGATATTGCGTTTTCTGCGTGATAAGTCATAGTTACTTTTGTGCTTTTTGCGGGATAAGGCCTCATTACTTCTGCATTTTTCTGCATATTTAAAGACCTCGTTGATATCGCGCTCTCTGCGGGATAAGGCATCGTTGCTATTCCCATTCCAATTAATAAAAGTCTTCGTTTCTATTGAGCTTTCGGCATGATAAAAGAACTCGTTGATATTGAACTTTCTGAGTGATAATGCCTCGTTTTTATTGCGCGTTTTGCGTGATAAGGCCTCGTTACTATTCCGCTTAATGCTTTAATAAAGACCTCTTTGCTATTTTGGCTTCTGCGTGATAAAAGAACTCGTTGATATTGCGCTTTCTGCGTAATAAAGGACCTTGTTGCTATTGCGCTTTCAGTGTGATACGGCATCGTTGCTATTACCCTTTCTGCAGGATAAACCTCATTGCTGCTGCGCTTATTTTTGTGAGAAGGCCTCATTGCTCTTCTGTTTTCTGCATTATAAAAGACCTCGTTGATTTTCCGATTTCTGGGTGAAAACGACATCTTAGATTTTGCACTTTCTATGTAATAAGACATCGTAGCTATTGCGCGTTTACGTGATAAAGCCTCGTTTCTATTGCCCTTCTTGCGCGATAAAAGACCTCGTTGATATTACGCTTTCGTAGGGATAAGGCCTCGATGTAATTCCCTTTCCGCGTAATAAAAGACCTTCTTGCTATTCCGCTTTCTGTGTGATAAAAGACCTCGTTGATAGTGTGCTTTCCGCCTAACAATGCCTCGTTGTTATTGTGATTTCTGCGCCATGAGGCATCGTTGCTATTCCGCCTTCTGTCAGAAAAGAACTCGTTAATATTGAGCTATCTGCGTGGTAAAAGATCTCGTTGATATTGCGCTTTCTGCGTGATAAGTCATAGTTGCCTTTGCGTTTTCTGCGGGATAAGGCCTCCCCTGCTTTTGCACTGTCTGCATGATAAAAGACTTCGGTGTTATTGCGCTATCTGCGGGATAAGAGCTCATTGCTATTCCCTTTCCGCTTGATAAAAGCCCTCGTTTCTATTGAGCTTTCTTCATGATAAAGGAACTCGTTGATATTGCAGTTTCTGCGTGATAAGGCCCTGTTGTTATTTTGCTTTCTGCCTGAAAAAGACTTTTCTATTCTGCCTTCTGCGTCATAAAATAACTCGTTGATATTGCGCTTTCTGCGTGATATGGCCTCAATGTTATTTTGCTTTCTGCTTGAACAAAGACCTTTTTGCTATTCCGCCTTCTGCGTTATAAAGACCTTCATGTTATTCCGCTTTCTGCGAGATAAAAGACTTCGTTGATATTGTGCTTTCTGCGTGATGAGGCATCGTGCTATTCTGCTTTCTGCGTCAAGAAAGACTACGTTTCTATCCCACCTTCCTCGTCATAATAGAACTCGTTGATATCACGCATTCTGCGTGATACGGCCTCGTTACTATTACCTTTTATGTGGGATAAAGACTAGTTGTTACTGCGCTTATTATGTGATAAGAACTCGTTGCTCTTCTGCTTTCTCCGTTTTAAAGACCTCTCTGTTATTCTGCCTCTGCGTGATAAAAGAACTCGTGGATATTGCGCTTTCTGCTTGATAAAAAACTTTGTTGCTATTGCACTTTTTGTGTGATACGATATCGTTGTTATTGCCCTTTCTGCGGGATAAAGCCTCGTTGCTACTGCGCTTTTTTTTGTGAAAAGTCCTCATTGCTTTTCTGCTTTACGCGTTATAAAAGATTTCGTTGATATTCCGATTTCTGGGTGGAAAAGACATTTTAGATTTTGCACTTTCTGCGTGATAAGACATCATAGCTATTCTGCCATCTGCATGATAAAGCCTCGTTGCTATTGCGCTTCCTGCGTGATAAAAGACATCGTTGATATTTCGCTTTCTGAGGGATAAGGGCTCAATGCTCTTCCCTTTCCGCGTGATAAGGCATCGGCGCTATTCTGTTTTATGCCTGAAAAAAGACCTCGTTGCTATTCCGCCTTCTGCGCCATAAAAGAACTAGTTAATATTGCGCTTTCTGCGTGATAAAAGAACTGGTTTATATTGCTCTTTCTGCGTGATAAGTCATAGTTACTTTGGGGCTTTCTGTAGGATAAGGCCTCCCATGCTCCCGCGCTCTCTGCATGATAAAAGACCTCGTATTTCGCTTTCTGCGCGATAAGACCGCATTGCTATTTTCTTTACTCTTGATAAAAGCCCTCGTTTGTATTCAGCTTTCTGCGTGATAAAATAACTCGTTGATATTGCATTTCCTGCGTGATTAGGCCCAGTTGTTATTACGCTTTCTGGGTGATAAGGCATCGTTGCTATTCCGCTTCCTATCTGAAAAAGACCCGTTTGCTATTCCGCCTTCGGTGACATAAAAGAACCCGTTGATATTGCGCTTCCTGCGTGATACATGACCTTGTTGATATTGTGTTTTCTGCGTGATAGGTCCTATTTGCCTTTGCACTTTCTGCGGGATAAGGCCTTATTGCTCTTTCACTTTATGCACGTTAAAAGACCTCGTTGGTATTGCGCTCTCTGCTGGATAAGGTCTCGTGTTATTCCCTTTCCGCTTGATAAAATCCCTCCTTTCTCTTCACCTTTCTGCATTATAAAAGAACTCGTTGATTTTGCACTTTGTGCATGATAAGGCCTCCTTGTTATTGCGCTTTCTGCGTGATACGGCCTCGTTACTATTCCGCTTTCTGCGTAAGAAAAGACCTCGTTGAGATTGCGCCATATGCTTGGTAAGGCTTTGGTGCTATTCCACCTTCTGCCTGATAAAACACTTCGTTTATCTCGCGCTTTCTGCGTGATAAAGCCTCGTCGCTCTTCCACCTTTTGCTTGAAAAAATACATATTTGCTATTCTGCCTTCTGCGTGATAAAAGAACTCATTGATATTGCGCTTTCTGCGTAATAAAAAAACCCGTTGGTGTTGCTCTTTCTGCGGGATAAGGCCTTGTTGCTCGTTCACTTTCTGCATGAAAAGAATCCTCATTGGTATTGCGCTCTCTGTGGGATAAGGCCTCGTTGTTATTACATTTCCGGTTGATAAAATCCCTCGCTTCTCTGATTCTTTCTGCATGATAAAAGAACTCTTTGATATTGCACTATGTGCGTGATACGGCCTCGTTGCTATTCTACTTTCTGCGTAAGAAAAGATCTCGTTGAGATTGCACCCTATGCGTTTTAAGGCTTCGTTGCTATTCCACCTTCTGCCTGATAAAACACTTCGTTTATCTCGCGCTTTCTGCGTGATAAGGCCTCGTCTCTCCTCCGCCTTTTACTTGAAAAAATACCTCTTTGCTACTCTGCCTTCTGCGTGATAAAAGAACTCGTTGATATTGCGCTTTCTGCGTAATAAAAAACCACGTTGGTGTTGCTCTTTCTGCGTGATAAGGCCTTGTTGCTCTTTCACTTTCTGTATGAAAAGAATCCTCATTGGTAATGCGCTCTCTGCGGGATAAGGTCTCGTTGTTATTACCTTTCCGCTTGATAAAATCCCTCGCTTCCCTTCTTCTTTCTGCATGATAAAAGAACTCTTTGAAATTGCACTATGTGGGTGAAAAGGCCCCGTTGTTATTGCGCTTTCTGCGTGATACGGCCTCGTTGCTTTTCCGCTTTCTGCGTAAGAAAAGATCTCGTTGAGATTGTGCCCTATGCGTTTTAAGGCTTCGTTGCTATTCCACCTTGTGCCTGATAAAACACCTCGTTTATCTCGCGCTTTCTGCGTGATGAGGCTTCGTCACTCTTCCGTTTTCTGCGTGAAAAAAACCTCGTTGATATTGCGCTTCTACGGGATAAGGCCTCGTTGCTATTCCGCTATCTGCGTGATAAAAGACCTTGTTCATATTGCGCTTTTTTAAGGGATAAGGCCTAGTTGCTATTCCCTTTCCTCGTGATGAAAGACCTCGTTGATATTGCACTTTCTACGTGATAAGTCCTTGCTGATATTACGCTTTCTCCCCCATAAGGCCCCGTTGCTATTCTGCTCTCCGCGTGAAAAAAACTTCGTTGAGATTGTGCTTTCTGCGTGGTAAGGCTTCGTTGCTATTACGCTTTATGCGGGATAAAAGACATCGTTTGTATTGCGCTATCTACGTGATAAGGCTTCTTTGCTAGTGGCTTTCTGCGTGATAAGGCCACATTGCTATTCCGATTTCTGTCTGATAAATAGCTCATTGCTATTCTGCTTTCTACGCTATAAAAAAAGCTCGTTGATATTTTGCTCTCTGCGTGAAATGGCCTCGTTTTTATTGCGCTTTGTGCGTGATAGAAGACCTCGTTGCTTTTGCGCTTTCTGTGTAATATAAAAACCTCGTTGATATTCCTTGTTCTCGGTGATAAAAGACATATTTTATATTGCGCTTCCTGCATAATAAGACATCGTAGCTATTGTACATTCTTCCTAATCAGGCCTCGTTGCTATTACGATTACAGCGGGATAACAGACCTCGCTGATATTGCGCTTTCTGGGTTATTAGGCCATGTTGCCCTTCGTCTTTCTGCGTGATAAATACCTCGTTGCTATTCCGCCTTCTGCGTAATAAATAAAGTCGTTCACATTGTTATTTGGGGGTAAAATGGATTCGTTGCTATTGCACTTTGTGCGTGCTACGGGCCTCGTTGTTATTGCACTTTGTGCTTGATAAGGCCTCGTTGCTATTGCACTTTGTGCGTGATAAGGCTTCGTTGCTCTTCCCCTTTTTGCGTGATAAAAGACATAGTTTTTATTGCCCTTCCTGTGTGTTAAACGAACCTCGATGATATTGCGTTTTCGGCGTGATAAGGCCTCGTTGATATTGCGCTCTCTTCGTAATTAAATACCTCGATATTCTGCTTTCTGCCTGAAAAAAGATATCGTTGATATTGCGCTTATGCATGGTTAGACATCGTAGCTACTACGCCTTCTGCGTGATATGGCCTCGTTGCTATTGCGCTTTCTGGCTGATAATGCCTCCTTGCTATTCTGCTTCCTAAGTGATAAAAAAAACTTGTTGATATTCGGCTTTCTGCGTGATATGGCTTGGTTGATATGGCGGTTCTCGCGATTAGGCCTTGTTCCTATTCCGCTTCCTGCAGATTAAGGCCATGTTCCTATTTCGCTTTCCTTGGGATAAGGGATCGTTTCTTCAGCTCTTTCTGCGCGATAAAACCTCGTTGCTATTCCGCTTTCTTAGTGATAATAGAACGCGTATATATTGCACTTACCACTTGATAAGGCCTCGTTGCTTTTGCGCTTTCTGCGTGATAAAGACCTCGTTGGTATTCTGCTTTCTGCGTGATAAAAGAACTCGTTGATATTGCGCATTCTATGTGATAAAAGACCTATTTGATATTTCGCTTTCTCGGTGATAAAAGACATATTTGTTATTGTGCTTCATGCCTGATAAGAAATCGTAGCTATTCCACTTTCTATCTGATAAGACCTCGTTGCTATTACGCTTTCTTCGTGATAAAAGACCTCGTTGATTTTGCGTTTTCTGCGTGATAAGGCCTCGTTGCTATTCCAATTTCTTCGTGATAAACGACCTCGTTGATATTGCGCTTTCGGCGGGATTAATTAAGCCTCGTTTCAATTCCGCCTTCTGAATGAAAAAAAGAACTCGCTTTATGCGTTATAAGGCTTCGTTGCTATATCGCTTTATGCATGATAAAGCCTTGTTGCTATTGTGGTTTCTTCCTGATAAGACCTAGTGTAAGATCTCGTTACTATTCTTCTTTTTGCAGGATAACGCATCGATGCTATTACACTTACTGCGTGATAAGGCATCGTTGCTATCGTGCTTACTGCTTGATGAAAGACTTTGTTGTTATTTCGCGTTCTGTGTGATATGGCCTCAATGATATTGACCTTTCTGCGGGATTTGGCCTCGATGCTATTGCGATTTTTATGCGATAAAACTCCTTTGCTATTCCGCTTTCTGTATGATAAAAGACCTCTTTGCTATTGCGCTCTCTGCGTGATACGTCCTCGTTGCTTTTGCTCCTTCTGCAGCATAAAACCTCGTTGCTACTGCGCTTTTTGCGCGATAAAAGACCTCCTTGATGTTCCCCTTTCTACGTGATAAAAGATTTCTTTTCCATTTCTTTTGAATTTTCTGTTTGATAAAAAAAGCATCGTTGGTATTGCGCTTTCTGTGTGATAAGATATCGTAGTTATTGCAAATTATGCGTGATCAGGCTTCGTTACTATTGCGTTTTCTAGGTGACAAGGCCTCGTTGCTATTGCGTTTACTAGATGACAAGGCCTCGTTGCTATTCCTCTTTCTGCGTGATAAAAAATGGTTGATATTGCGCTTTCTGCGTGATAAGATGTGCGGTATAATGCCTCGTTGCTATTGCGCATCCTATTGGATAATGCATCGTTGCTCCTACGCTTTCAGCGGGATAAAGCCTCATCGACTTAGTCGATTTTTCGGTTTGTGCGAGAAAAAAACATAGTTGATTTTGCGCTCTCTGGAGGATAAGACATCGTAGCTATTGCGCTTTACGCGTAATAAGGCTTCCTCTTTCAGTGTGATAAAAGAACTCGTTGATTTTGAGATTTCTGCGTGATATGGTCTCCTTGATATTGTGGTTTCTGCGTGATAAGGCCTCTTTGCTATTCCGCTTTATGCAGGATAAAATAACTCGTTGATATTGCGCTTTCTCCGCGATGAAAGATATCGTTGATATTTCGTTTTCTGCGTTTAAGACATCGTAGCTATGGAACTTTCTGCGTGATAAGGCCTCGTTGCTATTTCGCTTTCTGCGTGATAAAATAACTAGTTGATATTGCCCTTTTTTCTGATAAAGCCTCGTGCTTTTGCGCTTTCTGCGCGATAAGGCCTCGTTGCTTCTGAGCTTTCTTCGTGATAAAAGTCCTCGTTGATATTTCGTTTTCTGCGTGATATAAGACATCGTACCTATTGCGCTTTCTGCGTGACAAGGGCTCGTTACTATTGCGCTTTCTGCGTTATAAAACCACTCGTTGATATTACTCTTCCTACGAAATAAAGCCTCTTTGATATTGTGCTTTCAATGTGATAAAATACCTCCTTGATTTTGCGCTCTCTAAATGATAAAATAACTTTTTTGCGTGATAAGGCCCTGTTTCTATTGCGCTTTCTGACTGATAAATGACCTCGTTGATATTCCACTTGCTGCGTGATAAAATACATTGTTGATATTTCGCTTCTTGCGTGATAAAATATATCGTTATCTCGCTTTCTACGTGATAAGAAATTATAGCTATTGCGCTTTCTGCCTGATAACGCCTCTTTGCTCTTCGGTTTATCTCTGATAAAAGAACTCGTTGATATTGCGCTTTCTGCTTGATATGGCTTCGTTCATATTGCACTTTCTGCGTGCTAAAAGATCTAGTTGCTATTGCGTTTCTGTGGCAAAAGGCCTCGTTGCTCTTGCTTATTCTCCCTAATAAAGCCTCGTTGCTATTCCTCCTTTTGCGCGATAAAGCCTCGATGCTATTGCGCTTTTTGTCTGATAAGGCCTTGGCTTTTGCGCCTTTCCCTTGATAAAGTCTCGTTAATATTCCGCTTTTTTCGTGATAATGGCTCGTATTGCGCTTTCTCCTTGATTAGGCATCGTGATATTGCGCTTTCTGCGTAATAATGCTCCGTTGCTATTGCGATACCTTCGTGATAAAAGACCTCGTTGATATTCTGCTTTCTGCTTGATAAAATCATAGTTGATATTGCGCTTTCTGCGTGATGAGACATCGTAGCTCTTGCACCTCCTACATGATAAAGCCTCGCTGCTATTGTGCTTTCTTCGTGATAAAAAACTCGTTTATTTTCTGCTTCCTGCGTTATATGGCCTCGTTGATATTGAACTTTCTGCGTGATACGGCTTCGTTGTCATTGCGATTTCTGGGTGATAAAAGAACTCGTTGATATTGCGCTTTTCCTATGATAAAATACCTCGTTGTTATTGCGCTTTTCCCTAATAAAAGACCTCGTTGATATTCTGCTTTGTGGGTGATATGGCCTCGTTGCTATTGCGTTTTGTACGTAATAAGTCATCTATGTTATTCCTCTTTCTGCGCGATAAAAGACCTCGCTGCTATTGCGCTTTCATATGATTGGGACTCGCCATATTACACTTTCTGCGTGTTAATGCCTCGTTGCTATTGAGCTTTCTGTGTGACAAGCCCTCGTTGCTATTGCGTTTTCTGTAGGATAAGGCCTCGTTTCTCTTGCGCTTTCTGCAGGACAAGGCCTCTTTACTATTCTGCTCTCATGTTTGATAAAATAACTCGTTGACTTTTAGTTTTTTTACTTGGTAAGACCTCATTGATATTGCGCTTTCTGCGTGATAAAAGACCTCATTGGTATTCTGCTCTTTGCGTGATAAGGCCTCGTTGCTTCTGAGCTTTCTTCGTGGTCGTGGTAAAAGTCTTCGCTGATATTCCGTTTTCTGCGCGATAAAAGACAGTTGATATTGCTCCTTCTGCCTGATAATACATCGTACCTATTACGCTTTCTGCGTGATAAGGGCTCGTTGCTATTCCGATTTCTGCGTGATAAAAGAACTCGTTGATATTAATCTTTCTGCGTGATATTCTTTCGTCGATATTACTCTTTCTGCGTAATAGAGCCTCGCAGATATTACGTTTTCAGCGTGATAAAATACCTCGTTGTTATTGTGCTCTCTGATTGATAAAACAACTTGTCAATATTGCTCCTTTTGCCTGATAAGGCCTCGATTTTATTGCGCTTTCTCAGTGATAAATGACCTCGTTGATATTCCCCTTGCTGAGTGATAAAAGGCATCGTTGTTATTACGCTTCCTGCGTGATAAAATGCATCATTGTTAATTCGCTTTTTGAGTGATAAGCCATCATAGCTATTGCGCCTTCTGCCTGATAAGGCCTCTTTTCTCTTCCGTTTCTCCCTGATAAAAGAGCTCGTTGATATTGCGCTTTCTGCCTGATATGGCTTCGTTCATATTGCACCTTTCACGTGATAAAAGATCTCGTTGCTATTGCGTTTCTGCGGCATAAGGCCTCGTTGTTATTGTCCTTTCTAACTAATAAGGCCTCGTTGCTCTTCTTCCTATTGGATGATAAAGCCCCGTTGCTATTGCGTTTTTTTTCTGATAAAGCCTAATTGGTTTTTGCGCCTTTTGGGTGATAAGGTCTCGTTAATATTTCGCTTTTTCTCGTGATAATGCCTCGTATTTAACTTTCTTCTTGATTAGGCATCGTTGTTTTGGGCTTTCTGCGTAATAATGCCCCATTGCTATTACGATATCTTCGTGATAAAAGACCTCGTTGATATTGTGCTTTCTGCGTGATAATGCCCCGTTGCTATTGCGATATCTTCGTGATAAAAGACCTCGTTGATATTGTGCTTTCTGCACGATAAGACCACGTTGTATTTGGTCTTTTTGCCTAATAAGTCATCAGTGCTATTGCGTTTTTTGCGTGATATAGCCTTGTATTGCGCTATCTGCGTGAAAACGACTCGTTGTCTTTGCGTTTACTTGTTAATATAGCAAAGTTTCTATTGAGCTCTCTGCTTAATAAGGCCTTGTGCTTATTGCAATTTCTGCCTGATAATGCCCTGTTGCCTTTGAACTAGGAACTTTGTAAAATAAGCCTTTACTGGGAACATTGCTTTAGCCAGCATTCTAATTACAAGTTCTCCTTTTTTTTCAGCACTGCTCTGATTATTTGCATTCACTACAACTTAGGTTTCTATGGAAACGATAAAATTGTACTTCTTATAAGGGGAGACTAATTTGCACCTTCATTTTCACTTGTAAAAATTAAGAGTTCAATAGTTTGCAGTTTAATCCACTTCACCCGAACGTTTTCCATTTTTTTTACCCTAACCAGTTAATTCCAGCTATTCCATTCACTAGCGAGATATTACTAGTAGTTTTGTAATGGTCCTCCCCTGGAATTGTTTTAAATCCTCGTCTTAGAAAAGTTCAAAAGGCTGCTTAAATACAGCTGCCCTTTATTATTTTGCTAACTAAAGTTTTTTGGGTTTATTTTCACCTCTAGCAAACCCATCTAGATTTGCTGAAAGCCCATACAAATATTATTCCCAGGATAATTTAATGAACATAGATCAAAACCAACACGAATAACAAAAATAAGATCGATAAATGCATAAAGTTAATAAGGACAAAGATTTTTAAAAATCAGCATACAAAAAGGGAAGAGGGCCTATGGGGTGCCTCTGAGAAAGTTTGTCCCTCATAGACCCAAGTAATCAATCATATAAAACATTAAAATAGTTTAGTGACAGCTCTCCTCTTTCAAAAAACCTTTATAACGCCACACCATGGGGCGCAATAGCCCTACCAAAGGCGAGATAAAAAGTAGCAAACTACTTTCCTCAAGGTACCGAGACAGGTACCGCGCATAAAGCTCTCCAAGACTGGGACAGTGTACAAAAAAGCGGGGTCGAGTCCAGGGTACCGAAAATTATTTGCCGAAAGGATCAAAGAAGATTTCCATCAAATAGCGTTTTCCAAATTGGAAACGCCAGAAAGTGACGTGATTTTGTGGAGACATTAAGAGATATATCTACGGAAGTAGTCGGGCCGCAATGGCAGGAAACTAAATTTCCGGACACTGTCTCTCATCTTTAATGACATGCAGCCGAAAGGCTGACCTTATCCTGTGGGAGAGGAAAAGGCGGTCCGGTTTCTCAGTTTGTGCAAACATCTCTGCCTCGTCATTATCGTTCTCATTTTAGCAACACCTACATATTCAATAATACAGCAGAATATATTCTTGAAATTCACACGAGACGCAGTCGCCATGGCATCACAGATACTGAAAACAAAGGGAGATGCAAATTACAAATTCAAGTGTACTTAATGCACGCTGTGAGTCTCTCAAAGACTATCTCAAAGCGTGTATATTGAAGATGTAAGCCGTAGCATTCTGGTTAGAGTTGTATCTTGAGAAGCGTTGAGCAATTGTTGGTAAAGGTTTGAATCCTCAATTTTTTTCCAAGTATAGTTATATTTAAAACAACAGATGGAAACGAAAGTAATTTCCGATTTTATGCTAAATAGTAAAACGGGAAAAATTATGATCATGAAAAAATATAATGACAAACATAACCTCAATTGCTTTCTACATAGAACATCATTCCATCTTTCAACATGCTTATAAATGCCACGGTTGTAAATTTCTTCAGTCTTCGTGCAAAAAATCTGAATCTAACTCGTTTCCAACACTTTCTCTTGATGTTTAATGTTATAATAAAGGATCAACTTCTCATTGCGAGTAAGAATCCTGTGCAGAAGAGGTGCCTGAAGGTGTCATGAAAGCAATGAATCACAGCGAGCAACACGCTGCTGCAGACGTGTTAGACCAATTTTTCAATCACTGGATCCTTTCTAATCCTTTTCAGTTAGTGTAGGACAGTCGTAGGGGTTACATTAAATTGTTCTGCCGGTTCCCTATAAGTTGAGGTAAGAGATGCTGTGCCAACAGTTTCCAGCTCTTCAGAATCAAGTTCTTTTGTAGGTCTTCTTTTGTTCTGTCCTTTAGACTCAAATCTCCACCATGGCAACGGGAAAACCACTCTCCGCAACTTCTCTCATTTACTGCATCATCTTCATAAGTCCTCAGAATGGACTTTAACCACTGTACTTGCATTGACACCTTTATGAAACTCATAAAGTAAAACATGTCTAATGTGATCTTTAGATGGGAAATCATAGAGGTGAATACCGCAGAAGATTATAAACAATATTTTTATAATCTGAAAGAAAAATATATAAATTACTCCTTATAACAAGAGGCACTACTTTGATAATTATCTAAACTTTATTCTAGAAAATCAGACATTAATTTCGTTGCACCCTGATATTTTTCACCTTTTGCTGTTCCTTAAAAAAATTCTTTGCTCTTAATTCAAATAGATCTTCTCCCCAAATTCAAGTACATTTAGTTTTTTAAGACATTTATCCAAATACACTAAACCCTTTTCCTTGGTGAATTTTCCAAGTATCAGTTAATTTAGAAGTAAAGAAGTTGTTTACAATATTAATTTGTAAATATATATGATTTACTTTGAATTAGTTCTATCTGGTTAATCTGGTCGCTCGAAGTAGAATTCTTAATAAGCTAAAAAACAATAATAACTACTACACCAAGGAGAAATATAACAAGTCCAAATAAACCTCAAGTTCTCAGCTATCCACATTCACATCTTTCTACTCCCTCTATAATGCAAAGCTGCCTTGAGTCAGCAATCTAATCTCTGCCTCATCAATCTCACATATATTGACACCGCCTCACTTTTTGCCTTTTAAACTAAATCACCAGAGGCAAAGCATAAATAAATATTTGGCGTGTACAATCAAGGTGAAAATGTTCAAATCTGAACTCTCTTTCATTTTTAAGTGGCTCAATTTTGACTCATTAAATATGGAGGTGGATTTTATGAAAGTTTTGAGGCGACGGGAGATAAAAGCGATGGAGATGTGGAAGAATGATTTAAATAATTCACTCATGCGCGGACACCTTAAAGGACAAATGTTTTTCGTCTCTATCCATTTGTCTTTATCAATGTTGTCTTCATCATCAATGAAGTATTGTCATTATTATCATAGTGCTAGTCAATATTGTTATCATAATTGTTAAAATGTGACTTAGGAAAATTCAGGATGTAATAAATATTTCATGATTATTACATAAAAATTTATTACATAATAATTTATTACATAATAAATTGACATTTACATAATAAATTAGCCCCGGGTCAGGAGGATGGAGTTTGCCAGGAGGGTATGACAGTAGTATGGCAGGGTTGTGAACGGGAGGACAGCCTAGGGGAGCCTCATCTTCGCTGATTTGAATGCGGTGGTTAGACGGTGTTGGACTCCCAACACCAACAGTGATGTTGTCTGGACCAGCTCTCGGGAAGAGGAGGCCTCTGGGGATGTTTTGATAACTCTTATATCCGATGATGTTTTAATATCTTATATATCCGGGGATGTTTCAGAAATTTCTTTCCCCCAGTGGTGTTTTTATTAGTTTTAATTCCAGGGATGTTTTCATAACTTTTCCTCTAGGGATGTTTTGATAACTTCTAAATCCAATGGGTTTTATTAATACCTTATACATCTCGGAGGGTTGAAGACCTCTTTCTCCGACGGCGTTTTTATTAGTTTTACTCCCAGAGATGTTTAAGTAACTTCTATCTGCGGGGATGTTTGGAAATTTTCTTCCTTAGGAAGTGATTTATTAGTTTCACTTCCGGAGATGTTTTAGGAACTTTTACGACTGGGTATTTTTTTATATGATGCCTATATCTAAGGGTATTTTAATACCTTATACTTCCTGGGATATTTTAGAAATTTCTTCCTCCGGTGGTGTTTTTATTAGTTTTACCCCTAGGGATAATTTTATAACTTCTACCTCTGGGGATGTTTTGATAATTCCTAAATCCATTAGGTGCATTAATACATTATACATCCGGGGATGTTTGAAAATTTATTCCCACGGCGATTTTTTATTTGTTTTACTTCTGGGAATATTTTGATAACTTCTACATCTAGGGATATTTTGATAACTCCTAAATCTGAGAGTGTTTTAAAATCTAATACATCCAGGGATGTTTGAGGAAATTCTTCCTCCAGCGATGTTTTTATTACTCTTACTTCTTGGAATATTTTGACAACTTCTACCTGCTGGGATATTTTGATAACTCTTTAACCTGAGGATGTTTGAATGCCTTATACATCCAGCGAGGTTTGAGAAATTTTTTCGTCCGGAGGTGTTTTTATTAGTTTTACTTCCGGGGATTTCTGATAACTTCTACCGCAGGGGAGGTAATGATAACTCCTAAATCCGATGGTGTTTTAATGCCTTATAAAGGGTGTTCAATTAAGACGGATCGAAGTTAGCAGCAAGTAAAATACTCTTTTTGGTGACAATTTATTGATTTCACTATTGGATCATGTTATTTGCATTATGGCCATTTTGTGTAAAAAATAATATCATCTAAATGCTCTCCAAGGCTTCGGCGGTACACCTCCACTCGATGGTCAAAACTTTTGATGACTTCTCTGCATAGTTGCGCCTCGATCTCACCAATATGCCTTATTATCTTATCCTTTAGCTGTTGAATTGTTGTTGGCTTGTTGGCATAGACCTTCCTTGTGAGATGACCCCAAAGGAAGAAATCTAAAGACGTCAAGTCACACGATCGTGGTGGCCAATTGACCTCGCTGTTTCGAGAGATGATGCGACCTGGGAACTTCTCATTCAATAAAGCCATGGTTGCATTGGCTGTGTGGCATGTGGCGCCGTCCTGTTTAAACCAAAAATATTCGACATCCATAGAATTCAATTCAAGCCATAAAAAGTTGGTTATCATTGCACAGTATCGCTTGCCTGTCACCGTAACAGAATTCCCAGCATCATTTTAGAAGAAATACGGCCCAATGATTCCGCTAGCAAAAAATGCGCACCAAACTGTGACCTTTTGTGGATCCAGTGGCTTTTCAACAATCTTACTGGGATTTTCATCAGCTCCAATGCGCCAATTCTGCTTATTAACGCATCCACCAAGATGACAATGGGCTTCATCACTAAAGATGATTTTTGGCGAAAAATCATCATCGGCTTGTCTTTGTTCGTGTAGCCAATTGACGAATGTACGGTGCTTCAAATGGTCACCAGTCTTCATTTCTTGTGTCAATTGAATTTTGTAAGCGTGTAGAGACAAATCTTTTGTAAAAATTCGATTTAACGTTGTTGCAGAGAGGCTCAATTCCTACGCGCGATGACGAGTATAGGTGTCTGGATCTTCGGCCACATTCTCGCGCACTGCAGCAATGTTTTCAGCTGAACGGCGTAAACGAGCACGCAATGGCGTTTTCATATCTGCCATCGACCCCGTTTGTTTGAATTTACGAACAATTTTCCCAATTGCAATCTCGGTTGGTTGATTATGTTGAGCAAAAAAATCGCGAAGTGCCCGAAATGCGTTTCTGTATGAACGTCCATTTTCGTAATAGACTTCGATAACTTTATCACGTTGATCGATTGTTAACCTTTCCATGGTTGAAATTGAAGAAGACTAAAGTTCTCAAATCTGAAAGAAAAATAAATAAATCTTTAGACGCTTAAACTTAACTCACATTTGAAATCGGTCCAAGTTATTGGAACACTCTTTACATCCGGGAATGTTTGAGAAATTTCTTCCTCCAGCGCTGGGTTTATTTGTTTTACTTCCCGCGAAGTTTTGATAGCTTCTACCTCTGAGGATGTTATGATAACTCATGAATCCGATGGTGTGTTAGTATCTTATACATCTGCGCAAGTTTGAGAAATTTCTTCCTCAGGCTTTTTATATGAGTTTTACTTCTAGGGAAGTTTTGATTACTTCCACCTCTGGGTATGTTTTGATAACCCCTAAATCCGATGGATATTTAATACTTTATTTAACCGAGGATGTTTCAGAAATTTCTTTCCCCCGGCGGTGTTTTTATTAGTTTTAATTCCGGGGATGTTTTGATAACTTTTCTTCTGATGATATTTTGATAGCTCTTCAAGGACGGCTTCTATCATTTGAACCTTCGAAAAAGCCCTTCGTCTCTTTGGAGCCACCATTGCGGGTCAGAAATACCGCTTCAAGGAAATGCCCATGGGATTTCCTGGCACACCTTTCATAATGCAGCAAGCCGTAGGTAGCGTCCTTAAGACTTGTGCCTCGGCGGCAAGCTGACTATCTTTCACATATTTGGACGGTATTCTGATCGTCGGTTCGAAAAAGTGTATAAGAAAGTGTATTAAGTTAATTCTAAATAGTTAATTAAAAGTGAATATGGTGAAAAGTGAATTAGTGCTAACAAGGAAAATTAACTTCCTTGGAGTAAAAATTGACATTAAGAGAAAGTGCGCAGCCCTCACAAGTTCCCAAGCTAACAAAGTGCGTAATGCTATTAATTATCTAAGTGATAACGAAGCCCATCCCCAAAACCTGGCTTCGAATGGTAGGATTAATAAATATTGTGACACCCATACTAAAATTACCTTTCTTCTGGGTGCAAATCTGCTTTAAACAAATCCAGTTTCCACGACTTGCCGACTTGAAACCCTTATTGGAGGAGGGGGACCCTCCCGCAACTAGGGAGAGGAACCCTTGCTTTATTTTTTTCAAATACAAAGTACAAAAAAGTTATTACAAAGTTGTTTTAAGAAAAAAATGGGAAAAACTATACAAAATTAAACGAAATACTAATGTAAAAACTGGCAGGGAAAGGGAGGGCGATGCTGAGAGTAGAACAATGGATGAAAGCTGCTAAAACTGCCGTGCCGCCTCATTTTTTCATTTTTTTTATAGAAAGGACAGAAAGGGATCACTGTGTAACACAGGCGAACAGGCAGTCGTAGAGGAAAGGTTGTGGGAATAACTTGAGAAGAGATAGGAAGAGTTGATAGGTCGGTGGCTAGACACCGATGCGTGGTGTGGTTTGGTTGGTCTTGAGGTGTTCGTGACTGGACTACAGTGTGAGTTTGTTCAGGAAGGAGAGCGTGTCTGCTCAGTCAAAAACGCGTTATTCATGATGCCTTTAGTTCATGCGAAGAGTGGTATGGGTTGTGGGTGGTCATGGGCCGCGGGGTATCGCGGTGCCATCGCATAACTTCTTACATGTAGTGCGGTGTATAATGGCTCTCTGGCGAGTTTCCCCGAGTTGTTTTGTGAGTCTGGTCTGAGCATATGTGTTGAGGGGTGCTAATTTGTTGTTTTCGTGTAGTTTAGCCTTTCTTGAGTACAAGGGAGAGCGGCAAGCGCGCTTCAGAGCAAAGTTCTGAATGAGCTGAGCATTCTGCTTCCACATGTCACTCGCGGCTATGAGTAACAGTGGGGCGTACGTGAGAATAGGTCTCACGAGTGTTTTGAAAAGGTGTAATTGTAGTTTTTTTGCCCGCAGAGTAGAACCTGCTCAGTGATGTGTTTGCTTGTGTTATGTTCTGGAGTATATTGAACCTGAGGGTCTTGTCAAAATATACCTGAAGGATTTTTGTGTTTTGTGAGTATTCGAGCCTTGTTGGGTTTAAATGGATCATGTCTGGTGTTTGTGAGAAGATTTGTAGGTTGTGCATGAATGATCTCTTGCACCATAAAGTGTCATCTGTGTCTTCTGAGGATTCGTGGCAATAAGCCATTTATCCTCATAATCTGTCTTAGCGTCTAGCATTTTTTGTGCGTGGAGCGCGATTTCTTCTGGTTCACGGCAACTGACAAGAATGGTTTCGTCATCGGCGTAGGACACTGTGCATGTGTGACAGCAGTTTTCAGGTGGGCGTGGGGTGTCGTTTGTGTACATGATGTATAGTTTGTGTACCAGTACGCTCCCTTGGGAAACGCCTGAGCGTGGTGTGAAGGGTTGTGAGAGGGTATTATTGTATTGTATGTGGCATCTCCGTTCAGTGAGGTAGTGCGAGAGGAGCTTTCTGGTGCAGAGAGGTAACTCCGTATTGTTGGCGAGTTTCTAACGGAGTCCCTCGTGCCACACTTTATCGAAGGCCTTCTCCACGTCCTTGCTGATGAAAAGCGTCTTTTGATGTACCTGGCGTTTTTTCTGTATTCTGTGATGAACGATGGTCACGGCTGCCTGAGTGGACCGGCCTCTCCTGAACCCATATTGGTGGGGGGAGAACCAGTCCCTATCTTCCAGGTATTCCCGTAGGCGGCTGTTGATCATGCGTTCAAGTATTTTGCCTAGGTGCTCTAATCGAGCAATAGGCTTGTAGTTGTTTTGGATGTTTGGAGTTTTTGTTCATTTTGTGTAGAAGTATGTTGTGAGACACTGAATATTTTAGGGAAGTGGCCTGAGGCTAGTTAGGCGTTAAATAGGTATGTAACTGTGGGGTATATGTTTGCGGGGAGGTTATGTATTAGTGTAGTTGGTATCCCGGAGGGGCTGGGGGCACATTTTGGTGTCGTTTTAATGTAGTATTTTGTTTCCTCGACGGTGATGGGAGTATTCAGTGTGGATGTGTAGTCGAGTATCTTCATTCGTATTACGGCGAAAGGCCTTAGCTCGTGAGCGTGGGCCCGGCACCACTCCTGGACTTCCTGGAAGTGCTTCCACGCGTGTGGTTTGGGTGGGTTGTGTGTATGTAATGTGTCCCAGTGGGACATAAATGCGTCGAGGATGACGTTAGTGTCTGTGAGTGTTTGGTTGTTTACTCGGAGAGTGATGGGTTTGCGTAGATCAGTGCCTATCATCCTCTTTACGTGCCGCCAGAAGGAGAAGGGGTTAGTGCAACGGGTATCGTCCGCGATGTGGACGACTTCTCGCCACTGCCGTTTCCTATCTAGCTGCACGCACTGTAGGATGCGGACACGTAAGTGATAGATGTTGTGTTGTCGTGGGCCTCTAGTGTAGTGATTATTGTACTGTGTGATCAGTCTCTGAGTGTGTATGGAAAATGCGAAATGTCTCATGCACGTATAGGTTTTTTGTGGTGAGTGTAGGTTGCGTGCTGTGGTTATAGTATTTATAACTGAGCCCCAGTGGTCGTCTAACAGGTCTGGATTGGTGTGCTCCAAGTTGAGGTTTTGTGGCATGTTATCTGTTATGTGTCTCTTGAACTCTTCCCAGTTTGTGTTTTTGTAGTCGAAGAAAGGTAGTGTGGTATGATTATGAGAATGTGGATATGATAAGGCATATAGGTATGTGATCAAAAAGTACGTGGGGACTCGGTAGATGTGCGTGTAGAAGCGTGTAGCGTGGTCGTTGCGGAAGACCACGTCCGGAGACGTGGTACCTCCGTGAGGACCGAAGAATGTGGGAAAGGCCGGGCCGATGTGCTCGCAGCGATAGCAGTCAAGGCACCGGCCAGGTACCTTCCTGCATCATTCGTGGTGTTTGAAAGGAGTGTTGGGTGAAAGGCATCCAGGTCCCCCGCAAAGAAGATAGGGAGGTTATGGTTTGATAGAGCCGGAGTGGGACTTCTATGTTTAATTGTAGGCGTGGTAGTATGTAGTATGTGGCCACTAGAATTAGGCGGAGCTTGTTTGTACTTTGCAGTCTAGAAAAGAGTCGGCTTGTGTTTGGATGAAGGAGTGGTGTATCGAGCGCTTTACTAGGACCGCTGATCCTAGGTGCAGCCTCTGTAGGACGCGCACTTATATACCCCACGACCGTTTAACGGTCTAAACGGCGCGGGACATGCCATATTCAGTTTGCAAAGCTTCGAGAAGCTGCATCGGCAAGTTTGCGTGTTGGGGGATATAATTGATGTTCAGCAGCGCCCTCCTAAAGATTCTGAAGAATCTTGAACGGTAAATATCTGACAGGGCGTGAAGGATATCTTCCGGCAGTTTTGCCCGGCTGATATTCCATATGGCAGCGATATTATCAGCGAAGATGCGGGCACCCGTGGTTAAGATGATTGCCAGGGTTAGAGCTAAGGCTTCTTTTACAAAGATGTTGGTATATAGGTGATCCACTGGGATGGCGATTGAAGCGCCCATTATAGCGATTCCTAATCTAGAGGTAGACGCGTCTGTATGTACGATAATCGGGGATGCCTTCCATCCATCTTTATGATCCATCTTATAACTTTGACTTTATTTTTGCAAAATTATTAACCATAGAGGACATCACATTAGGAAAGCTTTCAAAATGTGGTTATGAAATTGGTGAGGTGAGGTGAAGTTTTAAAAGCGTAGGATTTTTATAACCCTAGTAGTCTTATAGGAGACTATTTAAAACGTTGTGAATTGTAAGATCGTAAAACTCTATTGAACTCCCACCCCAACAGTCCCAAAATCAGCAATAAAAGTGCATTAACTTAATAGATGAAGGTCATGTTATAAGTTCCCAGGATAAGAATTAATGCCCCTGTTCTCCCCCTACTTAAAATACCTCACTTCATCACCCACCACCCTCTTTACTCAAAAAACTTCCTGATTCTTTTAATCTATCTCTCGCCATACTGCTGTAGGTCGGTACACCTTAACTCAATGAGCCCCTTTCTGCCCCCAAACCCTTAAACTCTGCATTTCTAGAATCCACTTTATCAACTAGTTTTATCTTAGTAACAAACTTTTGTTCTCTCTGAAGATCAATGTCTCCTGAACTATCAATAGGTTTGAATACTCTAAGCCAGTGGTTCTTAACCTTCTCACTACCAGCTCACTCTAGGAATTGGTCCTTCTCTTCATGGCTCCTTGCATCAAAATACCATTCAAAAACTTCTCAATATTAACCAATGCTCTGGTTACCAGAATAAAGAATTCAATTAAAGAAATACACTTTTTCCCCAAGGATTTGACCAATTTATGTCTAAATAGTCGTCAAAAGAATCTCTTATGACCAAGGAAAACTGTCTGTATGACTTTGAAACATCATTTCTGGTGCGCTTTATCTTCTCTCCAATCCATATACAGTATTGACTTCACAACTCCATTAACATAACCGAATTCAAACCTAAAATTTGCACGAAGTCGACTCCTGCTTGAAGACAAAGAAACATCCAAGATTCGCCGAACCAATGAGGTTTCAAGGTGCCGCGGTGCTGCGGGACTACAAGGGACTTGTCATGATACACGCTAATATTATGAATGGAAGTTTTATTTGAGTAATTAATGCCCAACACCTAAGCTTTCTTTAACATGAATATTAATCAACGGCGCAAACAAATTAAATTATTTTAGATGATAATATAAATAGAAGAAGCAAAAAACAACCTACATAATTAAAACTAGCAAAGAGACGACAAAGAGTGTATGGAAACTCTAACAAAAATGACTACATCAGAAGAGTAACAAAATTTGTTTTGTCACATTTAAAGAGACCGCAATTCAGGGTCGTTGGCTTTATTGTTAGGTCGAGAGCTGTTGATACACATTTATTTACATGTACATCAATATAAGGTCACGCTTTTTTAGATGTGCGTGAACCGATGTTAATTTAGGTTTCTTTATAAAGAGATATCTGGTGACTGCCATTAAGGGTACAGATCACCATAATCAATTTAGCCTATTATTAGGTTCTGGTAAACACAAATACACACATAAAAATAATCACCCCTAAACCGTTAAACCGACAGAACTTTACCGAAATACCAATACCTGTTTTGTAATTTTACTGAATTGCTCTAAATTGCTCATTTTTCTTTTGCCGTTTCCTAGTAGTAGTATACTATTATTAACTAGAATTATTTTTATCCAGGCAATATTTTTACTAACCTATTAACAATATTTCTGGCTAGAAAATTAATAGAAAAAGAGTTAGAAAGTTATGTAAAATATATAAATAAAACGAAATTAGGTGTTTCACGAAGACGGCAGAACTTCAACGTTGTGCCAACTTCTAGATAATTATTTTTAATTGTATATAAAAGGTACCACTGTGCAGGGAATCTTTTACTCCTTTGCAAAGATGTGGTTGACTTATTAATTTTTTCCATTTTTTTTATCAGTTGATGTAAAGTCAAAGCAACATTAACCCTAAATACGACCATTAATTTTCAAATGCGTGGCAGTAATTTTCAAGGAAAAGTAAATACGAAGGTAAATGTTTTAACTTGCCATAATATTTTAAAAAGTGTTGCTAGCTCAACTATGGCTTGAATACATATGCCATCAAAGTTTGTGCCATCGATTTTGAAAGTAAAACCAGGGCCTCCTTTTGCAAAGGAGAACGAACTTTGGAACAGTTCATTCTAAATAAACAAGGTCTGCTGACCAAAAGTCGCGTGCTCTCACTTATTCAAATTTATAACCTTACGACCTTTAAAACTTTTAATAATGCCTAAACTTACCTTGGAGTGACATTGGCAATTATATCATTCGAATGAAAATGTAAAACAACATAAAGATTCAAAATTTCGTTATAATCGGCCGAATAGTTATGATGTTATTGCTAAATAATTCTCTGGATAAACTTGGGAGGACTTTGACAATTATATCATTCGAAAAGGATGTAAAACAACATAAGAGTTTCACATTTCGTTAGAATAAACCTAATAGTTATAATGTTATTTGCAAATAATTCCCCGGCTAACGTGTTACCCAGTCTCTATTTTACCCATTCTCTATTTTACCCATTCTCTATTTCACCCATTCTCTATGTTACCCTGTCTTTATGTTACCCAGTCACTATCTTACCCAGTCACTATCTTACCCAGTCACTATCTTACCCAGTCACTATGATACCTAGACGCTATGTTACCCACTCTTTCTCTTACCAAGTTTGTATATTACCCAGGATTGGTCTCTATTTACAATTCTAGGTAATCTGTGTTTGGCTCCAACATAATATCTAATATCTACATACTAACAACGGATTTGCCTTGATAGTTGCATGCTTCAGGTGACATACAGTATTATAAACAAGATCTACTGCCCAAAACGCGTGCTCTCACTTATTCTGATTTATGACCTTACCACCTTCAAAACTCTCAATAATTCCTGGAATAACCTTGGGAGGAACTCGGCAATTATATCATTCAAAAGAGAATGTAAAACAACATAAGGGTTTCAAATTTCTTTAGAATCGGCCGAATTGTTATGATATTATTGCCAAACCAAAATAATTCCCGGGCTAACCTTGGGAGGACTTCGGCAATTATATCATTCGGAGGAAAATGTGAAACAACATAAGGGTTTCAAATTTCCTTAGAATCGGTCAAAAGGTTACAATGTTATTACCCAAACAAAAAAAAAGCAAAACGACGACCGAACGACATAGTCGAGATATAGACTCACACGCGACTAAAAATCAGTTTATTTAGTTTTAAAAAAAAAATCCGGACTGCTAAGATGGTTTGCTTTAGACAAATTGCATTAAGTGAATTTATCGAGAGCAGTAAAGGCAAAACATGTACACAATAATAGGCCGCCGACTTCATTAAATTAAGTTAAAATTTCGGTTCCAAATTATTATGAAAACAAGAAAACAGAATTAAACGAATTCTTTTCAGGCCAAAATTAAAAGTGGATTTTGTTACTCAAATTCACTTGTGTTTACGTCGTCCCAGAATCGTTAGTTCATGAATATCAATCTACACGATGCAAAAACCTATTAGTCTATAGGATTAGTGAGCAGTCAAGAATTATTAAACATCAAGATGATCATAGAAGTCGTAAATATTCAATTAAGTGAATCTGTCATAGTCAAATTTATGTTTTTGTTGAGTACAGAGATGAAAATGTACTTTTCTGGGCTAGTTGTGTACGTCGATTAAAAATGACTTGTTTTTCACGAAATCCCTCCAGTTTTTCGTAAGTTCGCAATTATATTTTATGTAAATTACTCAAATTTTATTTTATTTTTTGATTTTCAGATTTCTTGACTAATTTTCTTTGAATATATAAAAAAAATTTGGAAAAATGCCGCGAGGACAATGTAAAAATAACCTCGATAGATTCTGCTAGGTTGTGGCTCTTTAACTTCCCCCCCAAAACAAAGAAACATAACGCCTCTTGTCAAAAAACTGTTTAATCTTTATTTACAATGCAAAATTGATGATCAAAATTAATTGTTGCACCACGCATTTGCTACACAACATGCTGTAATGCTCTGTCCAAATGGTCCACTGGAAAGTCAAAGAGCCTTCATTTTGGAGTGCCAATGTTCTGGCATAAGCCTCAGTACCGTCTCTGACTGCTACCTTTGCTCAGTAGAAAAATAAAGTAAGTTACATCTATAAAAGTATATAAATTTGATTTTTTTCCATAGAATATTTCTCAATACCTAGATTTATATGACTACTCTATGACACTTTTATTAAAGAATTTCAGTCATAGTCAGGTTTATGCATATTTAATACTTTCATATACTCCCAGAATTGAGCCAGGGCTTAGCATCCAGGAGGGTAAAAGAGTTGCGCAAGATAGAGTGAAGTGGATCGAAATGGTGTATTCGGGGCGACGAAACTTGTAGGTGATCCTAATTAGGAGATAAGAAGGGACTTTGGTTGTGAAATGGTCTCCTGGGCGATGTATCATAGGGTATAGCAGGGAAGAATCGAAGGGAAGAGCGAGTGCCTTTTATGCCTTACGCTACCTCCCTTGGCTCCACAGTGTATGGTAGAGAAAACAAATACATATATCGAGATTTATCGTTCTTTCAGGTAAAACAACCAAATGTGCTTCATTTGTAATGTATCTCAACCTTAAATCTGCTATACAACCCGTATTCCACCGGTAGATATCCCGATACCCACATCAATAACGATGGTGTGCGTAACTGATTCCGACGAATCAGATACAGAAGCTGGTGAACAAGAAGTGGATGTTTATGTGCTAGAACATGAAGACAATAACCAATACCTTTATTACATGATCTTAATGACCTTGTAAAAAAAATACTGCTAAAATAACAGCACTGTTAGATTCCGGGCTCAAGAACGAAATTCGTCACGTAAAAATAGCTATCCGATAACTTTTCTCAGATGATCCTTCATTGCTAGAAGAAGGAAATTCTCTTTTTGAAATGATTGTAAAATAATACTTCTGTAACAAAACTGAAGAAAGGTTTGATCAAATGATACTCTTTATAAAAGTTGAATGACGTCATTGGACTAAAAATTTATCTTGAAGATCCTCGATTATTGAAAAGGGATGACTTCAAAGAAAACAACATTCAACCGGTTATTTCTATTAGGTGAAGAGGCATAAATACAAGAAGAAGAAAGTGGTGAAGATGCCATTTTAGTTTCAGGTTCTTTAGTGTTAAACCGAGTGTTCTCATGATTTAGAGATACCTCATTGAAATGACCACCAAAACTAAGAAACTTAAAGATTCTTCTTTTGCTACCGTCGATTTCACCATGAAAATGAGTATGTAGGAAGCAACTGGAAATCGGACTGAAACTTAGGAAAAACTTTACCCCGAGGTTATCAATAATAAGAGCAACGAGCGTTGAATTTCAAGCAACATTTTCGTCTACAGGGTGCTTTGTTTCAAAGATTCGTAATCATTTGTTAACAAAAACATTAGATGTTTTATGTTTTTTTAAGATTATAATTTACGAGGGCCAAAAAATAAATAAAAACGTAAAGCTTAAGATTATTGTATCTTACTCTCCTATATAATTCGTTTTTTACTACTGCATGTTATCATGTAGTTGTCTTAGTAATCAATGTGAGTGGCAAAACGAACATTTTACCGGATTTGTTAAAATGTGTAATGAAAATGACAGGAGTGAATAATATGTTGTGGGAGTGGTGAGAAACAAATGTCTAAAAGATGAGGTTCAAAGGAAAACAGTGCCCACAAAGGCACTGCCAGTGCCTTCCGCTGAAGAAAAACCTGAGAGTAGAACCGGTGAAAACTGTAATTTGAATATTCTGTCGGTAATTTCAACAACCTATTTCCGATGTCATTTATGTATAATGGAAACAAAAGTGGGCCGACTAGATCCCTGAGAAATCCGCCTATTAAATGGATCATATTCAGAATTTTCCCATTTTAGGACAACCCTCTCTCTGTAAGCGATATAAGAACCAATATTTTACTGAATTTAAAGTTTTCTACCTATTCCCTCCCGTTTAAGCTTCAGTATCTCAGGATTTGAAAATTTAATTATATTATATCAACTGTCCTGTTCTTATCGTAGATAAAAATAATTCTTATCAAAATCTTCCTTTCAATTTGTTAGACATGAACTTCTTCAGGGAAATCCATGCTGTCTAATTATTAATTTTAGGAGAACACAAATAACTCAAATTAAACTAATATGAGGATTGTTACCAGGATCTCCTTTTTTCCCTTGTATTGAAGTTTGGAGTGACATTATGCTTTAGTCACTGCTGGGGCATCATCCTCACTAGTGGATTGGTTAAAAATAGTACAAAAAGATAAAAATTCATTATATGAAAAGCTTTCTTTAGATTAGATAGACACGAACGTCTTCAGCAAAATCCGTGTTAAGTGTCTAATTATAATCTTTGTTAAGGGCATACTTATAATTCAATATAAACTAAGCGATCGATAGTTAATAGAGGCACTTTTCTCTCCGGTTTTGAAGTTCTGCGTAACCATTGGCCTTCTTTTAACTCTACTGAGGAATCCACATCACAAAGAGATTGATTAAAAATTGTGCTAAAAGGCTTAACTATTTATTTTAAATTCGTTTAGGAGAGTTGGGTAAATGCAATCAGTTTTCAGTGGCTTCGATCTTTTCATCTTTTTACCTTTCCCTTGTTTACTCGTATATCAGAAAGAATTGGTCGCTTACTAAAATAAGCTTTTTCCTTAGTATGGACGACCAGGACATTTACACTTTGAAAAAAACACTTACAAAATGGACAATAAATCCCTTACAACGTGTTTGTCGGTGAAAAATTCTTCCCTATTCCTATTCGCTCCTATAGACCTTCTTATGAGCTTTCTAAAGATAAACTAATAGGTAGTAAAGTTTAAGCTCGTGTTTCGAATTTCGTGTATACCTTTTTTAATATTTTTTTTTCATTCTCTGACGTTTCATTTGACCAGCCTGCGATATTATATCTGCCTTAATTAACTCGTGTGTTGATATTTTTTGAAACTTGGTAGTATCTAATTCTTTCTCGAAATGATTATTTTTATGTAACTAATCCAGGATTCTCTGATTTACATTTTTTCTGTGAAGGTAATGAATTGACTGAGTATTGCTCTATAGTTGCTTTGCATACTCATTTCTGGCGTCAATGGCTCTCATTCGATGACGAAAAACATTAGAGTTGCAACTCCCCAAATTCAATATTACTTGTTTGCTATCGTACCTGTCTGCAATGACTCCTCTACTTGAACGTTTAACACTAATTATTCTTGGTTTCGGTACGCGTGAGTTTCTCGACCTTTATCAAAAGGTTATTGACCTGTAGAAAGTTCAACTGTATCTCCACTTCATTAACCGATGTATTTGCTATAAATTAAACGTTTAGAAAGTTAAAATCACCGTGTATTGCAATTGCCTTTTTTAAAGATATAGGAGAGAGACAAAGAGGTTATTATCATCGGCTCTAAATTAAACTAGTGGCTCAAAACAATTGTTATATTAAAGAAATTGTCTGGTATTTTAAAATACAGATGAATTTTGTCAGAACCCGTAAAAAAATTAATGTACATACCTCTAAGATACTTCTAAGAGCCAAAATTAGAAATTGAAATTCACATCCCTACTGATTTCTTCTCCGACCGTCACCCGATATACATGACCCGTGAAACTTTAGCGAACAAGCCATCAATATAACCGCCTCTTCAATAAAAAAGGCGAATGGTTCGATGCATATGAGCCAGAGGTTGCCTGTTTCATCTATGGCAAGCTAATACATCCTGCCAGAAAGTTAGCATGGAGTGCGGGAAAAGTTTATTAAGATTATCTAGTTTGTAATGAAGATATGCAAGCTACTAGATCAAAGAACTCCCTAATGGTCTTATGATCTACTATCGCTATGATGGCTAACACCTTAAATCTTAATGACTGAAAGCCATCATAGGCTGTTTTGCAATGCCTACGCTTTTCATGGACACGACAAATACCATTGAAACGACGACCATGTTTTAATTAAGGTCAGAAAGACATGATATACCAAACCCACAAATTACTATTTGACGAGATCAACTAGAATACGTTCCTTTATAATTTATACACTATTCTACAGCAATATCCTGTCCAGCAACGCGAGTAATGACAAATAAATTACCATACATATAAAACTGCAGTGTCGTTTGCATAACTTCAAAAGAGAGCTTATGATGACAATATCTCTAAAAAGTACTAAAATTCCTGTCTATAATGCAGCAGTTGCCACAGTACTTTTATAGAGATTGGAGACTTGGACTACTTACAGACGACACATTTGAGCTTTTGAGAGATTATATCAAAGGTATTTGAAAAAAATCCTTAACTTCAAATGCAATGAATATTTATCTGATATTCGTCTGCTAAAGAAGCAAAAACACGGTATTATAAATAAAATTTTTTGTAGAACTATCTATGAAAAGTCGCCATTCTTCGGGGTTGTGATCAATTCCAATACCTGTAAACAAGGCATTAAGATCTTTGCAGAAGAAAGAGATCCTCACTTCTACGAGTATCAAAGTATACTTCGAATTCCTCATGGCGCTTCCTGTATACTGTTGATCTGCAGTCCTCCACCAACAGATTCCATTCATTAATTTTGGATGCCAAAGCTCAGCTCATGACTTAGTGAGATCCAAGTCCCTGATGAGATCATCCAGTTTACGTTGATTTGGAAAGTGTGGGCGGGTACTCATTCTTGGCTCAAACGTTTCATCCATTTCTTCATTGTCACAACCTTCCGACTCTCCTAATGGATCTACATCATACCCTCTACCTGAAAAATTACATATAAAAAGAGATGCATTTAATAGCTGAATCATAAATATGGATTGTACGTGTAATCACATTACAAGTAACCTTAGCTAGATGTTTTGAATATTTCAGTTTTGATTCTGTTAGAAAGAATATAGCTTACAATTTGATAGGATTTACTTACATTTTCTGGCGGCCGTGGAACCAATAAGGTATCATCATGTATCACAGGTGCAATAGAGGATGAAATATTAGGATATAGAAGGGATTTTCTTCTCTTAACTTTTCTGTACTTTGATATGTCAATCATGCAAAAATAGCAATCATCGTAATGATTTTTTGGCTCTCGCCAAACTCTCATCACAGCAAATGGCATTGCTTTTATTGCACCTCTCAGCCATGCATCTAAATTTGATCGACAACTTCCACATATCACATGAGGGGCCCATGGTTTCTCTTGGTCGCCCATACTCATTCCAAAGTACATTCTATGAGAAATCCAGTACTTTGCACCTTTCACAATTTTATGTGATACATGCTAAGGTCCAACATGGAAACCAAACACAAAACAGAGTGAATCTGAGGAATTTCTGCATCCTCTTGTCGCCATAATCAAGAAAGACAATATTTATCATAAAACCTGAAAAAGAAAATAAATAAATTAGCGACAAATGTAAGTGTGCTTTACTCGTACCCCATAAATTCATAAATATTAGCATAATTTGTTATATCTTTCAAACGGTCGATTATAGGGAAAAAGTATAGAGATATTTGGAATCAGGGCAAAATTTAGTATTAAAAACACTCAAAAATATAAGAGAAACAAAATCTGATTAGGATATAACCTCTTTGGATTTATAATCTCTCATAACGATATATTCCCTGTGGATATAAAGTTTCCCATTACATAACCCATTTTTATTTACATGCCCCATTACGATATAACCCCTACGGATTTCCTCTCACCCATAACGATATAACCCATCTATATTAATTATAGTATCGCATAATGATACAACCACTTTTTATTTAAAGACTCATTACGATATACTACTTTCGATTTACAATCTGAGATTAAGATATAGACCAGTGTCGGCTCGTGTATAAGCACTGCGAAACTGTAGCACTTCCTATTTCGACTCGATATTATCAATAACATTCAATATAAGAGGTCATTTTTAGTCGCGTGTGATTCTAGTCGTGGGCGACTCTACATCTCACTATGTCGGTCAGTCAGTCGGTCCCCGTTTTGCTTTTTCTTTGTTTTTTAATGACATTGTAAATATTATGCCGATTCTAACGAAATTTGAAACCCTTATGTTGTTTTACATTCTCTTTGGAATGATCAGCTATACAACCTACACCACCAAAAACTACACTACCACCACCTATAACAACACCACCAACACCTACACCATCACCGCTTACTCCCCCTCCACCTCCACTACTACCACCTACACCATAACCTACACCACCACCACCACCTACACCACCATCACTTATACCACCTACGCAACCTACACCACTGTGGTAGAGTCATTCGATTTCTGACATAGAAAGATATAATGGTTGTCGTAGAGTCGAACGTCGATGCTAGCCTAGGATTGACTCTGCGGTGACGCAGGAAAGGAGCACGCCAGAAATTGAGATATAGATCCCAGTGCAAGGGTTAAATGATCAAAATCGAGTGCGGTTGGCCTAAATAATCAATTCTTAGAGGGAGTGGGTTTAGAGAAACTGATTGTAGAAAAATAACTTTACTATATACATAAAAATATTATCAATAAAAGTAAATAAATGACAATAAATAAGATGAGGTCCTTGGTACCAAACGGAGGAGAGGAGATACAAATGAATCAACGATGACGAGAGTCCGAGAGAGGATGTTCAGTGATTGCTTCCAGGTAAAGGATATAGAGTGTAAGTAACGGGGAGTCTCATGTAATGCCTAATTGACTGGAGACTTTGGAACGCTGCAAAGTCCGACTTGCAAAATACCTTCTTCTTTAACCTCACTGAGAATTGAACGAGGGAGTACTCCAGACGAGAACTAGGTAGATACCTAAGTGATAGATGCCTGTCTGTGTCTATCGTCTGTCCGGCGGGAACTCTGTCCTTAGATACAAGCGAGGCTGGGTAGAGAGGCGACGCGTCGCGTTCTTAGCTAGAAGCCGTTAAGAGGTTAATCAGGGCGTACGAGACTGTACGTGGCTGTATGGTACTGATTTCTCCAAGCTATTTCCAAAGTATTTAAACTGCCTCGGTAGAAGCTGGTCTACAGTCCCCTCAAAGGGAGACTGGGATCTCATTAAACTTGGCGCGCCAGAGGGGAGGGGATATTCTCGGTGAGCGTCACAGGCTCACGCGAAAGTCCTCGGCACCGTAGGTCTCTCGCTAATCAGGCGATGCATGGGAAGGGGGGGGCAAACCCGACACAGATGACGGGGCCGCGGGAAATTCTTCGTGGCAGCTCCTTGGGATCGACTGACCCGACCATTCTTGATAACGGCACCAGAGTCATCGACCGCGCGAAATTCTCGCTGCTCCCTTGGGGGTGTCTGGCGCGCAGGTACATATTTTCCGGGGCCATGGGTAGACGTTTGGTTCTAGGGGGGAGGGAGGACCTTCCCTGTCTGCCAACCACCACCACCTACACCTACCATCACCTAAACCACCTATACAACCATGTACAGATTTACACCCCCACTACCTGCACCACAAACACCACGAATTACTGCGCCTATACAATCTACGTCACCTACACCACCCACAACACCAGCTACATCACCACCTATACAACCTACAACACCACAACCTACACCCCCCTTCACCACCATCTACACCACTACCACCTACACCACCACCAATACCATCAACACCATCACCATGACCACTTACGCCACCTACACCACTATCACATGCACCGCAACTACCACCATTACATACAGCGCTTTTCCTAACACCACTCACAACACCACAACTATCACCACCATATACACCACCTTCACCAACACTACCACTCCCACCACCTATACCACCATCACGTACACCACTACCACTTACACCATCATCACGTACACCACCACAACCTACACCGCCTACAAACCACTACCTACACCTACACGACCTATACTACCACCCACTACACCAAATATAACACCACCACCTACACCACCATAACTTTTCAATTCGTCGAAATCGTGATGACAACGCTCCTAACGTCGTTCTCGCATACGGTTGGTCAGCAGATGACTTTCCAAACACCTTAGGCACTTGTCGCACTCCTCTTTGACCGTCCTGGCCACCGTGGCCACCGCAATGTTCTTCTTCTTCGCGAGCGCAGTCATTTTGAGCTTCGGAGCACTTTCGGTGGCCTTGCCCACAGTCAAACGGTTGACAACCTGAGGTTTGCCTGAATGAGGCCCTTCTTTGACGGCCTCCCCGTTGTTCAGCCTCTCTGCGACTCTGTGGACGGCCATTCTGCAGACGTTGAGTCGCTTGGCAGGAGAGCAAAGACACGCGCTGGAAAAGTAGAACTTTAAGTTTGTTTGAAGGAACTTTTTTATCGCACACATAAATCTCTCGAAAGCTAAAAAAATCCCAGTTTACCGCAACTTTTGCAAAACCCAGTAATCCTTTTGGATATACAATCTCCCATTACGATATGCGCTATTTGGATGTAAAGTATCCCATTATGATATCACCACTTTGTATTTACTGTCTCCCATTTAGATATAGCCCATTTAGATTTACTGTCTTCCATTACGATATAACCAATTTGGATTTTTAGCTAACATTACAGTATAACCCCATTAGATTTACTCTCTCCTATTACGATATTACCCCTTTGTATCTATAGTCTCGAATCATGATATAACCCCATTGGATTTACAATCTCCCATTTTGGCATAACCTCTTAGGGTTTTTAGTCTCGCATAACGATATAGCCCTTTTGGATTTACAATCTCACATTGCGATATAAACACTTTGGATTTACAGTCTCCAGGGAATTTATCTGAACGCGTGTTGTTCAGGTAATGCGACCCAGAACACAACTGAGTATAGAATCTTAGGGTATAAGTATTTAATAAGACAACTTCTTCACCAACCCTGATATGAGTTTGTGCTCAGTGAAGGCTGAGGCTCTACGGTTATCGACAATATTTTAGTACTGTCGCATTCTGAGCCAGCACCTTAAAAGTTTCTACAAGATTGTAAATATGTTAGGTCATTCTGTCATTATCAAGCTTCTAAATGAGAAAAGTTCAACGGAAAAACTTTATTTTGGAGAGTAGTTTCAAATATGAATGGCTTCCATCTTATGTCCGAGAACAATGATACTAAATGGTTCGCTAGTTTATTAAGAGATGAAATTGGTGCAAATAGAATGAAAGAAATTGAAAAAGATGGGAGGTAGAGATAGGTGACTGGAAATTTAAGTTTTTGAGTTATATGTGTGACATCTTTACATAATCTGAATGTATACATACATTATATACCCAACCTCCGATATATATATCGAAAGTTTGGGCCCGTTTTATTAGGGATGTCTCACTGTATAAAAAAAATGGGGGCTGGTTATGAATTGACATACTCCGGCATTATATCGTTACAATCATTTTCAATCTCTCTCTACAGAGCTCATATTTATAATTGATTACATTAATTTAATTTTCGATTAGTTTTTATTTTATTGCGATTATTTTTTTATTTAGCTTGAATTATATTTTTTTCTATTACTACTCTTATTCTTGGACTATACAACACATTGTTGCAAGACTAATTTTCTATTCGCTTTAATATGATCGTAATTTTTATTTCTATACAACGAATTTATTCTACTAAAGTTCGTTATATAATATCTTGAAGTTTAAATTACCTAATTAATTACATTAAGTTCATTTTTTATTAATTGATTATTTGTTTTTTGTTAACAATTCGGCTTTAGTTTAACTTTTACTGTTATTATTGAATTCTTTACTATCATTGTAATTGTTAGCTCGTTTACTATCACCACTTTATTAATTATACACTCCATTTAGTGCTAACACAAATTAAGTATTCAACCTGTAATTTTGATATTATTTATTTCTGTAAAACGATTTTTTACTTCACTGTAACTTTGTTTTGTTAATACACTATTTTTCGGAATTATTTATACCTTTGGTTATTATTTAACATATTTTACACTTATTATTGCTCTTTTAAAGTAATGCCATTTTATCAAGTTAAGTACTCAAGGTTCAGAAAAAGAGAAAAATCTTGTTTAGTAAAAAGGAGAGACGAAAATTTCATGTGCTTAAATTAATGAAAAAGTTCATGGACGACATGTGAAATATTTGTTTTAAAGTCAGAAAATGAACCAAGAATGGGCAGATGTTGGATATCGTGAATAAACCTTTCAAAGTTATTGCTCGGAACATTTCGTCCTATGCCCAAAGAATTTCATTAGTCCATGATCGCAAACTTAGAAAGCTTAACTTGTCACGGCCTAAATTCCATGATTTAAACTCTGTAGTTAATCTTTCTGACGCTATACTCTCGAAAAGGGGAAAGTTTCTCCTCTCCTTTGGGCTTCAATTCAAGTTACCAAACTTCAGGCTCGACTATGTGGACTATTATTTTTACTTTGGAAGGTTTATTCACGATATCCAACATCTGCCCATTCTAGGTTCATTTTTTGGCTTTAAAACAAATATTTCACATGTCGTCCATGAACTTTTTCATTAATTTAAGCACATGAAATTTTCGTCTCTCCTTTTTACTAAACAAGATTTTTCTCTTCTTCGGAACCTCGGGCGGAATAAGGAAATTGTTGTCACCCGTCCTGATAAGGGTAATGGGGTGGTGATTTTGAATAGGACATTTCCAAAATGTCCCAGATATTTTTAGATAAATCCAAGTTTACTGAAATTATGGAACAAACTTTGACTATCATTCACCGTTTAGAGGACAAAATTAACCGGTTTTTCCTGAAGCTTAAATCTTCGGGTGTTTTGAGTGTTCTTTTTACGGTTCTCGTGTTTCATCATCTTACTTAAGTCTGCTCTATGGCTACCTAAGATACATAAGAGTGGATGCCCTCTTCGTCCCATTCTTGCTTCTTACACTCTTCCTTCCTATAAAATTGCTAAGTTTTTACTTCCAATCTATATACTATTAATAATAGCTTTGATTTTTCTTCGGAAATCGCAAAGTTTGAATCGTCAAGTCCTTTTTTCTTTTCTAGCTTTGACATCACGTCCTTATTTACAAATATTTCCCTTCAGGCAACTATAGAGATTATTTTGACTAAAGCCTTTCCGGATAGAACTGCCCTCTTTAATGGTTTCAGTTTTCGTGCATTGTATATAAATTCCTTTGCCCTACCTGTAAGTTGGGGACCTTTATAGGAAGCACAGTACGTACTCTTCAGTGGCGTTTTGGTTCTCACATGGAAATTAGCCATAGAACCGGTAAAACATTAAGTAACAAAGAGTTTTCTTCCATCAGGAAACATGCTATTGATTGTAAAACTGACGTGTCCTTAAATGATTTTTCTGTCTTAAAATTTGCTAAATCTATTTAATCTCTCCACATTAAAGAATCACTCTATATTAAATACAACCACCCAAATTTAAATGAGGACACATCATCCTTTCCTCTGTTTATAACTTAACCAAGCTGTATTCATTCTTTGAATTCCTTCCTGTTTTCACTCGTCATTGTGACCATGTAAGGTAATGTTTCAGTGTCTATATTTTAGTTTTACCTTTTGTTTGTATCCAATTCTCTATTTTTCCATTTCAATTGTTTGCCCTTAATTGATAGTATCTCTTTACAAATATTTTGCTGTTCTTTACCTCACTATTTTGTTTGTTCATTAACGTAACGTTCATTTTATATTTTTAACGTCATTTTTGTGATTTTCTCTTATCTGTGGCTTTTAACTTTGAACTTGTGCTGTTATTTATGTTTTTAGACTTAGATTATTCATTTAGAATTTGTTTTTAGCTCCTGAAGATGGGTTTTGTAATAACCCAAAACGTTGGAATTAAAGATGGGACCCGCCTTCTTCGTTTTGTCCTTCTTACTGAATATAAGACTCAAGCTTTGTAGAAGAAATCTAGGTGAATACATATATATATATATATATATATATATATATATATATATATATATATATATATATATATATATATATATATATATATATATATATATATATATATATATATATATATATATTCTAAGAGACAGGAGGGCAAACTTTGTATTAAGAAAAGACTGTGAATTTCGATAGAAGTGAGAGTAGTACTTAAGTATGATAGAGGCGGTAGGTCAAAATAATCTATTAATGTTTTGTATTTGGGGGCTTTTTGGTTTTTGTGTTTATTTGCTTTTGTTTGTTCACATATGTTTTAATGTTTATTATTGCTGTTTGGTGTTTTTTTCACTCTTCTTGTCTCTTGGTAAAGTTCCTTATTCGCTCATGTGCTGCATTTTTTATGTATAGCATCTTGGAGTTGTCTTATTTTGTCTTTCATTCCCTCTCTCTATCCCGCATGGGGTAAGGTTATATAAGCGACAAATGGAACTGATTCCTTGTCTACCAGCAACAATGGAACTGATTCCTTGTCAGCCTGCAGTAGTGCACTTTGTATTGCATCAAGCCTTGTGTCTATTTCCTTCAATATTCCATCTTCGAGGTTAGAGGAATCATACATCATCAATCTGGTTTGTAAGCATCCCAGTCGGCTCGTTGGTAATTTTCCTGGCGTGCTCGAGACATGAATATGGCTTTGAATGGTTGTTACACGTATCTATACATGATCGTTGCAAGGGGTGACACCTGGAGTCACATGGTAGTTAAATTTTATCGTTGTGCTTGCAAGACATATATCAGGCTTTGTTGCGCCGTTGTGAGTAAAGTAGCTGGGGGACTCTGGCTTATCCGTTGGATTATGCTTCTGTGTAGCATGCGGGCTAAGTTCCTGCCTATTCCGTTTGTTGGTGGTCTATATCCTAATTCTTATTCTTGCATTAAGGTCGCCCATTAGGATTATTAGGACACTCAATTGAGGCTGGGTAGTTGATATCCTGTAGTTATGATGGTATGTATTTGTTACATCCATTTCAAATTATAAAACGAGATATTATTTGTTGGAAACTTAGTTTTTTGTACCGTGTCTTTGTTAATGGCGATTTCCATTACGTCATAGCGTTCTTAGGAATGGTTCTTTGCTATGACTTTATCATTCTACATTTCCATTTGTGTGTGTCTGTGTTGACCTCGAGTTCTAATATCAGAATGATATCAGCGTCGATTTCTCTGAATATGTTGTAGTAAATGTTCTTCTGGTCATCACACACAGTGGTGTTTATATAGAGGATTACGAGACTACCAGGGTGTTCAATGAGTTCTCGGCCTAACATATAAGGATGCAAGACAGAAGCCCACCGCAGCTGTATCACGTTCATACATGTTCCAACAAGTAATGTACGGGCTGGCATCCTCCCAACGCATTTTGTTCAGTTCAACGGTGACTTTTCCTGAGTGAGGGTGGCGCCTTCCGTCAAAATGAGTGAAGTTGAACAGAGAGCTGTAATAAAGTTTGCCGTGATTCAAAGGAAAGCGCCACAGTTGATTCATGAGGAGTTGAAGACAACACTAAGAGACAGTGCCCTATCTTATTTCAATGTCAACCGCTAGGCTGCTCTTTTCAAGCAGCTCCGAGACCCATGTGAGGATGCCCCTTGAAGTGGTGGTCCACCAACTACAGTCTCCAGGTAAACTGTGGTCATGGTGGAGAGCATGGTCTTGGATAATCGCCGAATCTCAGTGCGATACATTGATTCTCGACTGGGGATAAGTAATGAATCCATTGTTACCATTTTGCCGGATCATCTCAAGCTTTTCAAGGTGTCTGTCCGATGGGTCTCAAGAATGCTTATTCTTTGAGCAGAAGAAGAACCGGATAATAGCTTCAACGTAGAGGTTGACCCTCATGAGAGCGGATCTGGAGGGATTCATGGCCAGAATCGTAACCCAGAAAACCAAAGCTGAATCTAAGCAATGGAAGCATCCCTCCTCTCCTACCCCACGATAGTTCCAGGTCATGAAGTCATCCCAGAAGGCCATGGTAACAGTCTTCTGTGACGCTGAAGGGATCATTCTCGTAGACTTCTTGGATCATGGGCGCATTATTAAGGAACCATACTATCCAGATCTCCTGGGGGAAGCTTCGAGAGGTTCTTCTTCAGAAACGCCGAAATGAAATGAACTGTGGTGTTCTTCTCTTGCAGGACACTGCACCTGCACACAAAAGCATGGTGGCCATGCACAAATTGGTGTCCTGCGGCTTTAAATTGTTACCCCGATCCCCTTTATTCCCCCGATCTGGCACCTTCAGATTTTCACCTTTTCCTACACATGAAGGAGCAGCTGCTAGGTATCTCTTTCACTGATGACGAGAAAACCAAGGAGAAGGTCATGGAATTTTCGACGGATTCAACCCATTATTCTTCAGGGACGGATTTTCGAAAATGAAGAAGAGACTAGAGAAGTGCATCAATGTCAAAGGCGAATATGTTGAAAAATAAATAAAAGTAATTGAGTGAACACTTGCTCTATTTTTGCTCCTTCTAGGTTAGGACGGTAACTTAAGGAACACCCCTTACAAGCTTGAAGTACAGACTCATCTATGAGGGGGGGAGATAATTTCCTCCCGCGTTTTTCCGGGGGGGGGAGGTCTTTGTCCGCGACAATGAGGGTGGACTCGCTTCTTCCTTAAGAATTCATCTCATTTCCGTTTTTTTTTTTTTGTTCTTCTAAGACTTATTTTAGTGCTTTATTTATTCTGAGATTCGTTATTGAGTTTTCGCTGTAGTGTAAGGCGTTATCAGTTCTGTTATGGTCATTCTTCTTCGATTAACGTTGTAGAGTAGTCACTCAGTTCTTTAGTCTTGTGTTATTTGCCCACAGTTTTGTCCATTTCTCCGTTTCTTTCCTTTTCTTTTAATTTGTCGTTGTTCTTGGCTTAGTTGACTTTCTTTCTTCCGCTGCTTATTTCGGCTAAAGTGAAAGAATTACTTTGATGTTAAACACTCCCGATGAATTTGGATTTAAAGGGAAAGTTCAGTGGCTAGAACACATTTGGTTCCAGCGTGCCGTTGAATGTCTTCGCATATGACTCGGGCTTCAAACTATAATGAGGTGATCATGGAGAAAACCTGTCATGATTGTAGGGTCGGTCCAGTGATAGTATTCTGGTTGTTCTGTTGATTTGGTTCGTGCCATGTGGCTCTAGCGTATATGTTTTTTTTATTTTGCTTCTTGCTCTCTTAACTCTCTTAAGTAGTTATTTCTCCCTTTAAATGCATGCTGTTACCAGGGTCATGTGGTTTTCTTTGCAACTGAGATACTTTTTCCCTCAACTGTTCCACAGTTTTATGAAGTGAGGTTTCCCATTTTATAGCAATAGAAGCACATTTGCAGTCGTGTACACTTTTCTGTTTTCATGATCGAGATTGATATGATCATATCGAGTAGTAGTCCTTTTTTTGAGTTTCTCAGAGAAGATGTCGAATGTCTAGGATGTAATTTTTAAAATGGCGTTGGCTCACGGAATTCAACTAACTCCTTGATTTAGAACTATGGTTGTTTCTTTTAGCTGTTTTTATTTCTTCCTTTGAGCATACACCGATCCGGGATTCGATGCGCCTGATGGCGATAGTTTTATTTAATTTTACTTGTGGAGTGATTTGTTTTCCAAGCTGATCTTCTTTAATGCATCGTATCTTCTTGGGGCAAAGATCCGGTTCAATTCAAAGTTTCCAGGGCCAATGGCGATATAGCCAGGGGGGACGTCAATGCATTTGATGAGAGCCACATTTAGTTCTATAAAGAGCGTCAGCCTCAACTCCTAAAGTAGTTTCCTGTTCCGAGGGCTCTACGGGAAACCCTTTTCGTCTCCGTTGAATCCATTCTGTAGGAGAGAGAGGGTAGTTGTCTCATTTTGTCGTTGCTTGTGGTTCGTTCCTCTACCTGTTTTTTTGGTACCTGCTTAGCCTTTTCTGGAGAAATAATGTTTTATACTTTTTTTATTTGTATTGTGTGTTTTTTTTAAATGAGTTAAGATCCCTCCCTCCAGTAGTATCCTCTAGACCCGAAAAGTTGCAGCTGTATTCCTTTACCGGAGAATTTCCAACACTGAGTTCCACATTAGGTTGATCGTCAAAACTGCTTTTTCCGCGTCTCAATTTATGCTTTGCACGCGAAGGGCATACTTTGAACTAGGTTATGATAGGCTGCCTCCTCATTCAAAAATCGGAACATAGGTGAAGTGGAATGTGTTAAACTTGGTAGGTTTTATCCTATGACCGGTTAAGAGTAAAAATCTCTTTTTGAAATCCTCTTAGGGGAGTTCAATGAAATTTTATGGAAAAGTTGTGAGAAAGAATGAACTAAAACTCCAAAATACCTTATAAAACTTCTTTATTGATACAAATGTTGCCTTTGGTGTTCTTTTCACTTCCAAAAATGAACATTGACAATTATTCAATGAAGGCTGCTTTTCTAGTCAGATCGTTATTTTTAGCGTGTTGACGAACAAAAGCCAGGTAAAAAATAGGAAAAAACAGATTTGTTTTACTTCCCTTTACTTTAGAAGCCCATACGTTTAATTTATCTCTCATATATTTTCTTTTCTCATTAGAATATAGTATATTTTCATTTTCTCCTTGTATGCAGGAATTTATCTTGTTCAAATACTCTAAAACATCCATTATATATGCTAACTTTGCCGACCAAGAGTCGTCTGCAATTAAATTGAAAAATTCATTTTGCTTCTCGTGTGTAAAAAAACAAACATTTCAATCTTATTTTTTATTCCTAACACTCGATAAAACGTTATATCTCGAGATAGCCACCTTGCTTCCCTTCGCATAGCTAACCAAACAAATGCAAGATAAGGGGCCTACTTTTAATGTCGATAATAATTTTTACAGCTGTGTTGAATACATTTTTTAATTCAACGGTTTTCATTTTTCTTACAGTTTTTCTTCTTCTCCAGAGTTATGATGCTTTCAACGAGACAATCAGTGAAGAAGCACCATCTGTACAAATTCCAAACCATGATTTGCTGGGCAAACCACAAGCTATCTGGTAAATAATTAATATGGAGAATATATCTTTTACCTGTTGTTCTTTTTACCATTTCGTTAGAGAAAAAAATGATCGATTATTTTATTATTGTTTTAGAAAGCGAAGGAAGAGAGAAGTTTAGCCATATTCTTTATATTCGTTAACTTAACTACTTAGAGTGCAAGAAAATAACTTGGCTTGAGGGGAGGGGGGCACTTACACTTTCTTCCGTCTGTCGAAAAATTGAGAATTTGGATACTTATGGTATTATCCGAGAGAGTAATTTATTTAACTTCATGTTCAGCTAAATTGCCAAAAAGCTTCTTTACAATGATACCTCAAACCGGGTGAATTACAGTTTTTCTCGTTAATGTAAAAGTGCTTTAAATCATGAAGAATGTATTAGCAAGTTATGTTTGAGAGAGAAACGCCTCTTTAGTTTACTTGGTACAATGGTATCATTGAACAATTAATTATCACGGATAACCATATAGGTATAAGATTATCTTTTTTCAGTATCCAAGTAAAGCTATGATCCAAATTATTCTACAAACACTGTTTGGTTTTTAATTTGGAATCATAACACTTTCTTGAAGTGGAAGGTTTGGAATCTACTGCAACCTCACTCACATTCAATCTATCATTTTTGTCTTACTTTTAACCTTCACTGCAATCACTTTCATGTTTTTTTATTACAAACTTAGAAATCTTAACTAAGCCTTAAGGAGAAGAAAATGCGACCCATAACAAACACGTTTTAGGAAATCATCAAATGAACTTAGTAAAGTCAAGTTATTAAATGAATTTACATGTTTTTCTTATCCTTTTGAAGAAAAAGACATATTAGGAAATTAAATTTAGTATAGAGTGCAAACTTCTTATTTAACTTTTTATTAATTTAAAATTGAATGTGTTTTTAATTTTACATTCTCCGGCTAGCAGAGTGGCTTCGAAAGCTTGAACAGGACAGGAGGAACAGTGTGGGAGAGAAATTACATAAATCACACGATATTTGCGGCACCCCCAAGCTATTCTCCTATCATCCCAGTTTAAAACCGTTTTTTTTAAACTTAAGTAGTAGTATTGGTAGCAGAAGCAGTTCATATCGCTGGCTACATCGTGACTTAACAGATTAAGAGGAGGGGAGAACAACGAGAGATGTTGTAAGGTTCTTTATTGAAGTAGCTCAGGTTCCGGGATTCTTGAAAAGGACTAGAAAGGAGCAAAAATGGTTGGTTATAAATACACCGCACACCCGCCCAGTTTTGGCATTATGAGGTGTATGTATTTAAACCCAGAGGTTTTGTCCATTTTATGTCCTGAAGAAGGTCAGGACGAGCGAAACGTCAATAAGGACTCCATAAGACCGGGGAGTTGGGGGTCCTCTCAATCTGGTATCATAGATATTCAGCATTACTTAAAAGTTTGATAGTCAGCTTAAAATTACGAAATCTTCTTCGTTGTAAGTCGCTTTAATGTGTCGAAACTGATTACGATACTCGCGATTATATCTGGGCGAGGTGCCCTCGATCGTTTTCCTTTTTTTAATTAATTTAAAAACTGCTAGTAACTGACTATCAGTGTTCATCATCCTAACTATTACCATGGTTAACTATTTTCTACTTCTACCTCTTATTCCTCTTTTTTTTTCCCCCTACTGAATAGTTTCGTTTTCGTTCATTAGCGCCAGATCCCATTTCTTCTGAGTAAGTCAATTCACACTTCACAAAAGTGCCTACAGTTAACTAAAATCACTTTTATCTCCGATAACCATAGGACTCAAAATTCCATGTGAATTCTCATCTTAGCAAATGTATCATAAATCGATATGTAATTTTAGGAGTAATTATCGGGGTGCCATATGAAATGCATTAATTAGGAACCTTTCTTTCGAAACTTTCTTAATTACTTCCCTGATCGCCTCTTTCACACACTCACCCCCCTCCCCTCAGAGTTCCTCTCTTTCCATCTTTGCTTTCAACTCGACGATTAGATTGAGATGGAAACGGAAGCCAAGAGCTGATGAGGGCTTGGAGAGCCCGTGGGGGAGCAGATAAAATCGTGTCCGAGGAATAAAGAGCGGATAGCAAGGGAGGAGGATAGTTAAGGGAAGAGTGTGAGGATCAATTTTTGTTCTGAAAGATAATGGGAGAAGAAAGCAAGGTGGTCAGTAAGTGAGGGCAGTAGTGTTTGTGCGAACAGGAATAAAAGTGGTAATTTGTGATTGAATAATAAATAGCAAAGAGAAAAAAGGAGAAAACAAACGAAGATATAATGAATGACAAGAAAAAAAAGTGAATCGATAGCGGGAAGACAAAACGAGAAGACTAATAAATCCCGGATGAAAAACAATAGATGGAAAAGAAAAAATGAACTTGAGAAATTACGGTAAATGATAGAATGACTAAAAGTCAACTTGAGAAAGTATCAACCCGTAGTATGGTAGAAATTGTTGTTATTCCTCTTTTCAAATAGCAAAATTCACCCGTTTGACAACCAAAATGATGTCTTTGATCTTCCTATTCTTTTACTAGTTTTTTATAGTTTTTAAACCCGTGACAAGCATTTACGACCTCCGCAACAATGCCGTGGACATATGTATTATCACTTTGCTAAATGCGTTTGACTGAGCTGCAGCGTTGAGTCTAAATGAACCTAAATGCTCGCAAGATCAGATGACCACCTCTGACAACGAATGAACACTGGTTAACCTGAAAAATACTAAGAGTAGTTTTGAACGGTCACTTATCTAACTGGCCCCTTCTCGCAAGGGATTTTTATCTGGGTTATTTTTAGTCGCGTGTCCACGAATCTATAAGTTACTATATCGGTAAGTAAGTCGGACGGGCAGATGGTAACCGTTTTACTTTCGAAAGAGTATTTTTTGGGCAATGACATCGTAGCTATTCGGCTGATTCCACCGGAATTTGAAACCCTTATGTTGTTTTACATTTGTTTTCGAATGATATAGTAATCAAGGTTCTCCCAAGGTTAGTCCGGAAATTATTAGAAGAAAACAAACTATGGATCGAAATGCCCCACTTGCTGAAAGTTTTGAAGGTCATAAGTCAGAATAATTGAGAGCACGCGACTTAGCTCTGTTGAGCTTGTTTGATATTGTGTGTTGTTATATTTGTAATTGGTCTTGACAGCACTTTATTATGTTAAATTTATAAAAGGAATTTGTGAGACATACAAACTAAAGATGGTGATAAAAAAAATAAATATTCAGAAGTGGAAACGATTTAGACCTAAATACCGATTGGGCTGTGTTGACTGCAACCATAGGTTTATGTCAAGAGTTGAAAAGAAGACCTGAGCATGAGTTGGGTAATCGAAATTACCTTTGTGTTATAGCAAGCATTACCCAGCTTGTCATCCTTTTTCTCCTTCTGCTAACCCCTACTTCGTCTTCTGTACCAATTCTCTTCCCCGTAAGCGGCGCAGTGATTTGCCTTCCTGGCCGCCGTGCTGACGGGACTCAATGCCCCGTCCGGTCACAGCTTAGCCTCTTCTCCTTCTTTTCTTACTTTTGCCTCTGTACTGGTCGACGGATACGCCCACTGGGGACGGGGGCATCGTCTTCAGGACCGTGCCTTAGAGGAGGTTTGGTTGCCCGGGTCGTCATTTTGTTTCTGGGAGGTCATAGCACCGCAGTCCAGAGAATCTCCGTTATGCGGCTCCGCTGTTTTTCAAACGACAGTAGGAGTCGGGGGGGCGGGTTATCCCGTCTGAGCTGTATGGGCGCTCTTTGGACTCACGATGACGATTTGGTGCATGCCCTCGGCTCCAGGGGTAGTTCAAAATAAAATATATACTTATATGGGTAAATTTAACAAACATAACTCTCAGAGACCTGCGGCCTCTAGTCATCGTGCCTTGGAACCTGACGGTAGACGCTTTGATCCTTTTGGGTCCGAAGTCGACCCTGACTTGTATTATAACCGATTTTTAGTCTTGAAAGTAAACGATAGTCCTCTTAGTAAGGCTGACATCTTCGACGTCTACGAGGATTTTGTTGAGAAATGTGGCGAACCTGCCCAAATGTGGCAACGTAATGATGGCGCATTTATGTATAGTCGAAGCGAAATCAAGCGAGCTGCATCAGCAGATTAAGACTCTACAGTCTTTTGCTTTTGTGGACATGTCATCTGCTTCACACCCAACATTTAACACCAGTATAGGTGTTATCCAATGGGGAGAGTTAATAGATTACGATGTTGACAGGCTGGTATCAAAACTTACCAATCAGAAAGTTGTAAGTGCCCACTGCATTTCCAGGTTTGTGAATGGGGCTAGGTTACCTACCACTACCATAATCCTAACCTTCAACAGATTGAAACCGCCCAAGTACGTTAAGGCTGGCTATCTTAACATCTCAGTCAAGCCTTACGTTAAAAACCCACGACGCTTCATCCATTGCCAACGCTTTGGCCATGTAAGAAAGTTTTGTAAACAGGCAAGGTTGTGTGTGAATTGTGGATCGGGTTATCACGGGACGCCCTGTTCTCAATAGCCGTACTGCTCTAACAAAACAGGGTCAGTTTTAACGAGGCCAGAAGAAGAGTAAATGAGATGTATGTCCAACCTGGTGTGAGCTTTTCTGATGCTCTGCGTTCTACCGGGCCAAAGAAAGGGAGAAGTCAGAGAACTCTTACTGGTTCTCATGTGCCTGACCAGGTAAAAGGTCCTCCCCGTCCTAAACGTATATCTCCTCGTGATGAACACTCTAAGTCAGCACCTAACAGTTATTCTGAGGTTACCAACAGGAAGAGGAACCTTTCAAGGGTGGTTAAGCACCTTGCTACCGCTCCAGAACATGGGGATGTTGATCATATTGGTCCTCAGGTGGTATCCATTCTACCTCTGGACATTGACCCTGCCCCTAAAGTACCAAGCTCTTATTTAGCTCCAAAGCCAGTTATCACTCCAGTCCCCCTTGTTGATACTGCTTTGGAATTCCTTCGATCCCTGAATGAGAAGGGACCAGCGTTTGTTCCTTCCCGGGAGCCAGCTGTTGTGGAGGTTAGGAGGATACCCCTTCATCTGACGAGGACTCTTAAAAACTCACTCCACATCCTTCTCTATCAGCATCGAATTCACAACTTTTGCCGATGTCCTCGCCACCACCATCGCCTCTACTATCCCAAAAAATACCACCAGCTGTGTCAACATCGTCTGTTCCTTCGGCACTTAAACTGACCCCTGGAGTTGTTTCCATCTCTGCTTCTTCAGTGAAGACAGTTCTCTCTTATAGCCACTTATCAAAATCTGATGCACCTCCTCTTAAAGAAAAATCAAAGGCAAAACTCAAGCTTCCGATGCCTCCTTTGTCATACTCCAAGCCTAAGGCTAGTATGACACGAACTACTTCCGCTGGTAATTCAAATCCAAAATCTCCTACCCCTAAGGGTAGAATGAAATCTAGCGTTATGCTTGAACGGTAGCAATGTTTTCAATTATTCATTGGTACCTCCAAGGTCTCTTTCCTAAATGGGAAGAGTTCAAGCTTCTGCTTAAGGATTAAATTTCCGATTGTATTGCTTTACAGGATACTTGCTTGGGTACTCGCAGAGTACCCAACATTTCGGGTTTTATGGAATATTATAAGAACCCTGGAGAACCAATTCATGGTTATGCTGTCTTTGTTACTACAGGGTAACCCACAACCAGCTCTTTCTTAACACAGACCTGCAGGCAGTTACTGTCATCCTGTTTTCCAGTCTCCATTATTTGGTCTGTTCGCTGTATCTTCCTCCTGGCGAAGAAAGAAATACAGCTGTTTTAGCTACAAAGTTAGTTAATTTACTTTCTCAACTCCCTCCTCCATTTTTTATTGATTGGCGACTTAATGCTCGAAACCCCCTTTGGGGGGACCATGATAACAACCCTAGAGGAAATATGATTGAGAGATTTCTGGGCACTAATGATATCTGCTTTCTTAACGATAGCAGCCACACATCATTTCACATCCAGACGAACAGCTTTACATGATGGACTTGTCTCTCTGTTCTCCAAGCTGTAGAGCTGATTTTGACTGGGCAGTAGATCCTGACTTGCAAGGCAGTGATCACCTCCCCATTATAATAACATCATACACAGGTAGTCCTTCACCACCTAACAAAAAATGGAATACAAAAAAAGCAAACTGGCCTAAGTTCAGGTACCTCTCGAGCCATGATGGGTCCTTCCCTCATGAAGATATTGAAGTAGCTATTGATGATCTTCTAACCCACGTCAATCATGCAGCTAATTCCTCCATCCCGCTCTCTGGCTCAACTGATCGTGGACCACAATTGCCCTGGTGGTTTGCTGAATGCTCGAGAATTGTCACTGAATGTTATCAGTCTTGCCAACGTTACTATCGGTACCTCACGATGGTAAAGAAACTTGCTCGTAACCGATCAAGGGCAGCACGGCGACGCACCCTTCGATGAGCTCGAAAGACCTCGTTGGATAGTTACATCGCATCGATATGTTGGCAGACCCGTTTAGTCAAAATCTGGAAGAGAGTAAAAAAACTATAAGGGAAATCCAATGGCTTTACAGCTCTCAACATTGTTCAGGCCGGAGAACTGTTGGGAGTCTTGTCGAATATTTCCATTGTTTTGGCCAGATCGTTTGCTAATATTTCAAGCCTAGACAACTATTCCACCCAATTCCAGTGCTTTAGGCTCGAACAGGAGCAGCATCCTATCAACTTTATGGAGCCTAACAAGGATAGTGAGCCTTATAACCGGCTCTTTTCTATCCAGGAACTCCATAATGCACTGAAACACTGTGGATCCACTGCACCCGGATCGGATGGCATTTCCTATGATATGATTAGGAATATGCATGTATCCCTCCTCTCACATTTGCTGGACATCTATAACTTCATCTGGATTAGGGGCTGCTTCCCTTTTATGTGGAGGGAGGCTGTGGTTTTACCTTTCGGAAAACCAGGAAAGGATGGGACAGAACCCACCCATTACCGCCCCATTGCCTTTTAGTCGCCCATGTAAATTGTTTGAGAGGATGATAGATACAAAACTTGTCTTGCTTTTAGAGAAAAACCATCTTATATCTCCCTCTCAACCAGAGTTCAGCAAAAAACAGAGTACCATCGACCTGTTTGTTAGAATGGAGTCTTATATAAGAGATGCTTTTTCAAAGAGGCAGCATTCTGTTGCTGTTTTCTTTGATATTGAGAAAGCATATGATACCACTTGGAGGCATGGTATCCTTAAGCAACTCCATGATTGAGGCCTGCGGGGCTTTCTTTCCAGGTTTTTCAAGCAATTCCTCATGTGGCGCACACTACGTTTAAAAGTTGGAAATGCCCTATCAGAGCCCATAGAGCAAGTTGAGGGTGTGCCACAGGAAAGTATCCTCAGTGCCAACTGCTTCTCTGCGGCCATCAGTAGCATTATCGCAAATCTCCCAGCTGGGATTTCGTGAACTCTATATGTGGATGACTTAGCGCTTATCTGTTCATCGCCTAAACTTCTATTTGTCATACGTAAGATACAACGAGTTATAAATACCGTAGGTGATAATGATTCTTCCAAGGGCTTCCACTTTTCCGCAGTAAAGACCAAGGCTGTCCACTTTTACAATCATAGATCGGTGACATGGGACCCTCCCCATTTGTCACTCTATGGTGTCCCTGTCACCTTTGAGCCCCTTTTCAGATTTCTATGGGTGATCTGTGATTCGAGGCTTTCTTGGAGGCCTCATTTGGACGCTTTGAAAAGGTGTAGTCTGAAGAGAATGGACATAATGAAATTACTGTCAGAGACTTCTCGGGGAAGTGATCGACGCACCCTGTGGCTTCTGTATTCAACATTGGTCCAGTCAAAGCTGGACTATGGGTCACAGGTGTACTCCTCTGCCTCGCTGTCCATCCTTGAAAAAGTTAATACTGGGCGTAACCAGGGTGTGCGCCTGGCTTCTGGAGCCTTCGAGTCCTCCCCTGTGTGGAGTCTCTATGCAGAGAACGGGGCTCTTCCTCTTTCTTTTCACATGCCGAGTCTAACCTCAAATATCTTTTTAGATTTGAGCAATTACCATGGTCGCCAGTATATGAGTGCACGTTCAATTTGCGAACAATGGCCTCATATGATAGATTTCCATCCCTGGCTCGCCCCTTTGATCTGCGCATGGCCGAGCACACGGGACATCTAAGGGAGTTTTCTGTTACTCCGTTTTCAATACCAAAGATTTTCCTATGGCTCATACCACCTGTAGTGGTATGCAAGGGGCTTACTGGTAGACCCAAGGATCAGTTCTTGCCTGTAGCCTTGAGAACCATGTAAGATCAACACTCCTCCCACCATCAGCCTAGCACCTTTGTATTCACCGATGGGTCCAAGTCATCGTACGGAGTTGGAGCTGCTGCTGTCTTCCCATCTCAGACCGCATTAGTTCCCCTACCAAGTGCAGCTTCTGTTTTTACAGTAGAACTTGTTGCCATTCTTGCTGCACTCTTTGTTTTTGCTCCTATGACATCTGATTGTCTTACGATTTTCTCTAACTCCCTTAGTTCTCTGGAGCCACTGAGTGCTTTTGGTTCTAGCCATTCGCTGGTTTCCAAGATCCAGCGGTGGCTTTTTTATCTTTCTCCTACTCATGAGATTTCTTTTTGCTGGGTGCCCAGTTACATGGGCATCCCAGGTAATGAAAGGGTGTATGCTGCAGCCAAGGAGGCGGCATCATTGGGGACACCCCCATCAGCCCCAGTCCCACTTCGTGATGTCGATCCCCTCATTACCGAATATGTAGTCGGCTTATGGCAGAATATTTGGGATGAGCTTCCTCCCACCAAGCTCAATTCCATAAAACCTTTAGTCCTCCTATGGCCACGCACCATGAGACCACGTAGACTGGAGGTTATTTTGTGCCGACTGAGGATAGGTCATTGTCACCTCACTCATGAGCACTTGATGAATGGGCAGCCCCCACCTTTGTGCATCCTGTGAGGGGTGCAGCTGTCCATCCTTCACATCTTTACTGAGTGTCCCCTTTTGAGAAATCTTGGGAGGAGAGTCTTCCCTTTCATTACTCGGCGTATGCTCCCTCCCCCCCTCCAACAGGTTCTGCGGGGCATCTTGTCTGATACTCATGTCTTTTTTAGTGTGAATAGAATTTTAAAATTTTTAGAAGAATCTAATCTTTTAGCCAAAATTTAATATATTGTTTTATGATTTTATATTCTATGTTCTTGTATCTATTGTTGATCCATCTATATTCTATGTTTTTATCCTTTGTCGATTTCTCAATAGTTTATTTTTTTATATCCTTTTACACCCCTTAATGGTTTTAAATTTCTGTACTTCCATTCTATTGATCTTAATTTCCTAGCTATATTTTTTTATATTCTCCAGATGTCTATATTTTTATTGAGAACACTCATGCAAATTACCCGTCCTTCAATTTAGCTGCGGGCTAGTCCGTTTGGGCTCTGCAGCATTTATTTTCGGTACTATTCATTCATTCATAGCAAGCATTAAGAATTATGATTTCTAGTGACCTTAAATTTCCATAGCAAAGAACTAAAGCAGCGATAAAGGTGAATATATCCCTTCGTCTTGTGGCACGTAAATTTGATTATAAATCCGATGATGGCGCTCTTCCTCTATATAAATCTTTTCTTCCTTCATCATAAGTTTCAGGGAGGTGGCACAACGCTACCTCCTAAACTCATTAATGTACAAAGAAAAGCTTGAAACAAGGTCTGCTGACCAAAGTCGCGTGCTCTCACTTATACTGATTTACGACCTTACGACCTTCAAAACCTTCAATAATTCCCGGACTAACCTTGGGCTGACCTTAGCAATTATATCATTCTAAGGGGAATGTAAAACAACACAAGGGTTTCAAATTTCGTTAGAATCGGCCAAATAGTTATGATTTTATTGCTAAATAATTCCTCGGCTAACCTTGAGAGGTTTTTGACAATTATATCATTCGAAAGAGAATGTAAAACAACATAAAGATTTTAAAATTCGGTAGAATCGGCCGAATAGTCATGATGTTATTGCCAAATAATTCCCTGGCTATCCTTGGAAGGACTTTGTCAATTATATCATTCGAAATTAAATGTAAAACAACATAAGGATTTAAAATTTCGTTAGAATCGCCTAAATAGTTACAATGTTATTACCAAAGCAAAAGAAAACAAAACGGACACGACCGACATAGTGAGATATGTAGAGTCGCACGCGACTAAAAACTTTCTTAAAAATCGGAGAAACCATCAGCGTCGTGGGAAATTTATAGAATGATATCTAGTGCGATGAAAAGTATTTGCACACTTAAATTTTCAATATTTCTGAATTATTTCGAACTTTCCTCTGATTAGAAAACTAACAGGAAACTCAGTAATCATATATTTAACAAGAAAATCACATAAAGTTATGCCACGAAATATTAAAGGACTGAAATTATTATCGGTTGAATACCTTTTTCACATGCTAAATTTGTTTTTAGTAGCAATTGTTGTCATATTCAAAGAAAATCTTTCTTATGTGTACAAATTTCTTCTGTTAAATATGTTTACTGAGTTTCTTTTTTTGTTTTATAACCAGACAAAAAGGACGAAGTATTTCAGAAATATTGAAAACTTAAGTTTGTAAATAATTGTGTCACCTCTGTATATTCTGAATGATTTTGATAAACCGGATTCTGGTTTGCTTTTCGAATCTTGTGTAAAGAGTTCAACCAGATTAAACCGATTCAAAATAAATCAAACACATTTACAATCTACGATTAAGGGCATTTTTTGTACTTATTATTAGCTACTGCCTAGAATACCCTCATGGGAAATGTTTTTGAAAAGAATTTCAATAAATTACTTTAAAAAAACGATTGGTTGAATATTTTGTGAAAATAGACATTTAAATTCACAGAAGCACAAATTAAATTTCTAATTAAAGATTAAGAAAATGGATTTTATGCATTAAAAATTGCGTGCTAGTCCCATATGGTCTCAGACTTGTGGCGGAGTGAATTACTAGCACAGTTGTGCAGCTGGTGTCCTGAGATCTGACCAGTGACTCGCGGCTGTCAGGTAAGTATGCAAAGCAATCGTATTGTAATCAGACTCCCTCCTATCAGCACTTTTGTCTGTATATGAACGCTGTTAACTTTTTTTGCAATGTCACTAGAGTAATTATTTGGTGAAAAGAAAGTTAAATCTGTAAAGGAACATGAAAAGCAAAAGAGAACAGTCTATTTTAAGGACGTGAAGACTGAAAGATCAGTGGTATAGTTGACGTAAAGCAAAATTTTAGCATCTAGCAACCTGGATAGCTTGATTTCTGGTGCTCTGGCAATGAGAAGGGCAACCAGTAGGTAGAGCTGAGCATGTCCTCCGTCCTTTTCTGTTTTTCTTCTGGATTGGCGGATCCCATGGGTACTACACGGTCAGTACCAGTCCTTCAGATGTAGTTGAACTAATATCTTACGTATCCTGCTATAATGAGGTTCAAATTGTCCTGCCTTGCTTCTGAGAACTTCGAGTGGTCGTTTTTGATGAAGGACAACATGGACCTGCTCAAGATAAACTTCGTTGCCCTTGGAGGGGCCTGAATGTGAGTGAGGAAAGCGGACAAAGGAGGAATAAATTTTCCATAAAAATTTAAAACCAAACGAGGGCATATGTGAGGAAGGATCTGTAAATAAATGGGTGAGAATAGAAGTGAAAATATGTAGAATATAGCCACGGCTGCTCCCAAAGTCATTGGGACCTGGATTGAATGCATATGCTGGCTGGGAGATAGTGGTCACGAAATGCTCCAGATGCCACCTGAAGCAAAGGTTTCATGCTATATCTACAGCTCGTTACGGCGTAAAATAATATAAAAGAAATATAAACATAATGTATAAGGGGATGAAACAAAGTCTCGACGTTACTCAAAAAACAGCAAAGCCAAGAGAGAAGGGGTAATCTACCTCCCTGCCAGGTCAAAGGATGAGTGGACGAAATCTGGTCGGCTATTAGACGCAAATATAACTTCTGGCCAAGAAAAAATAAATGAGAGTTTTTTTTAAATAAACTTGGGAAGAAATTTTAAAGAGAGATGTCTAGAGATAAAAAAAAAGCTCAGGTAGTCTCAAAAATGTTTCACAAAACAGGAAGCACTAGGCTGGGAGAACGCGACACTTTTCTAATTGCCCAAGGTAAGCCTACCCGCCCTGCCCTTTGTGGGTCTGAGGAGGAATATAAGTGGACTGGTGTCCTTGGTATGATGCCCATACTGCAAGTGTCAAGCTCCCAAGCATGAACTCTGAAGTTATTAAAAAATATAATAATTCATAATTAAATTAATTTCCCTAAATAGACTCTTTTGATCATTTTTTAAACGAGCTTAACAACCTCTATCCCACTATAAAATGCTACGTTCAATGGAAAAGGACAATTACTTACTTTTTCTTGATGTAAAAGTATTAAGAATTAATGATAAAACATCTTTTACTGTCTACCGTAAACCTATAAATTCTAATTCCTATATTTATGCATTTAAGATCCTTTCGAATTTGTGACCCATATTTTTTCCAAGATGAAATCACCTTCATAACATGCATGTTTATCGAGTTGAAATATCCATATATAGAATATAGATGAAAGCCTATCTAAACTAGGGCAAGATTCAACCGTCTTCAACAAAAAAATCTTACATGTAAAAAGAATTGCTTATCTCTACCATATTCCCCCTTGCTTAAAGGAATAAACTCCATTGTATATCCCAACTTGACCACTTCCAAATATCCTTCAACCATCAGAAAATCTTTCCCTTCCACTGAGCCAAACTCGCGAAATAGAGATGCAGGAATCTATTAAATCTTGTGTAACGCCCCAAATTAACCCTTTTCCTAGGTGGGAGAGATCAGAAGGTCATTAGATAAACCCATATAAGAACATAGGGAAATATTCGTAGAGCAAACAATGCTTCAAGTATTTTTAACCATGTAAAAAACGCCAATCATATGAGATTTCCCTAGTGCCCAAATAATTTAGCATTGTAACGATTATAATATGTAGAAGAAAAATTAGTGAATCCTCGTTAGTCAAAGAAAATCCAAATTTCCATTTGTCAGAAGGAATTTAGTCCCCTGCGTATCAAACCTCATTTTAAAGGATATTGTAAATCACCTAAAGCTAACGCCTCCAGATTACTGTCATTTGCCTTTTATTATATATTTCAGTTTTCTTTGTTAATTTCTCTTAGGTAACGGCTGAAGATGATATGGGAAAGTAGATATCGAAACCAGTCCCGTTCTAATAAACTTTATGTTCCCAAACAGTGGTTTCTTTTTACATTTAATCTACTCGTTATTGAGTAAAACTTTGCTTATATATATATATATATATATATATATATATATATATATATATATATATATATATATATATATATGTTGGGCAAAATATTTTAATCGTAACAACTTTGGTTGAAAGCGACGGCTAATTTCGCATTCGTGATTTTCTTTTCAGATCTTTCGATTTGCCTTATATTTGCTTTTATATCTGGGTTGAGATCCTGGATAAGTTCACCGAAATTCATTAAAAGTCGGTTTTTAAACTTAGAAAGTGAATAAGAAAAGATTCCTTTAGTAAAACACAAATTATCTTACTCGTTTCGAAACACTTGTACCATCTTCAGAGATTAAAATAATAATTCAAGTAATTGGACATTGGACAAATTAAGACAGAAAAAGATAGATTAGTAGGAGCAAAGTGAGAGGGTATAGTGATGAAAGGGTTTTGCAAATGATAGTGAAGATAAGTTTAGTATAAGTTTGAAAGATTTTCTTTGCCTGATTAAAAGGTATCTCCAGCAAAAATAGGTATAGCGTATAGAGTAGTATAGTAAGTTAGTTGTTAAGATCCCTGGTCATAGGGTATCACTAACATTGTATAAATGTATACTTAGGGTTATTTGATGTCAAAGTTGGTTAGCATTCAAGCCTTTGTAGTGGTTGGGTGTGAACCCATCACTACGGTAAGTCAAATTTAGGAGTTTTTGTCGTAATTTGGGTTGTTATTTTTAGGTTCGTTATGTCAATACGGGTTGGTATCATGTTTCAGTAAGATTGTATTTAGTAGGTGCGTATTCTATTATCTCTCAAATTTAGCTCCTAGAGGGAAACCTGGTGGGGTTCTCCCCTTGCCGGATCTTTTCTTTCGATACTCGGAGTCCGAGAAAACAATGTAAGTTTCTGTTGATAATTTGATGAGTCGTCGGAAAAGAGCCTGTTTAACTAGATATTCTGGTATGTCAGCCATGTAGTCCCATTTGTACTGTCCGGCCCTTAGGCCATCAACAATATCATCTGGGTCCGCCTCGTCCGGAAACTGGTTCCCTTCGGCAGCATATACACTGAGGTTAATTATCCTCGAGTAGTACATGTACCTGGGTTCCCGAGTTTTTGATGACGAGAACCTACACGGTCGACGTGACTGCGAGGCCTTTTGAAGGTGAGGCGTATGCTACACCTTCTTGGGCCTTACAGTCTGTATTTCCTGCCGCTTGACTCGTGAAACTGTTTGAGTTTTCTCTATTGTATGTGTGTCCATGTGTTTGTTTGGAGCATTCTACCGGGTAGCCATAGCCTGGACTCGAGGATCCGGTTTAAGGGCATTACTCAAACCCTTGACTTTTTGACCGCTCTTCTCGTTCTGCGGTTGAGATTTACTCTAAGGAATTCATTCGATGGAGGGTTTTCAGTAAACCACATTTCCTCCATGCCGTTTTTAACCAGCATGGTGTTCAACTCCTTTGCAAAAGTACCAGGCCAGGTTAGGTCGGCAATGTGTGCATAGTAAATGCAACACATTATTTTGGTTGATTTTTTGCTCTAATAGGCTTTCGGGCCACACCATTTTCTGCGACCGCTGCCTTGGCAACCCTACGCCTAGGTGGCTTAAACTTTCCTCTCTTCTTCTTTTTTGCACTTTTCTTTTGCTGCATTGATTTTTTCCTCTTTGACGGGACACACTATAGTCATAGACTTATGTGGACCACCACAATTAAGCCATTTTCTGGATTGTATTGTTGCACTCACGCCAGGAATGGCCTTGTTGGGCGCACACAGAACATAATACAATGTCAGTCAGAGTTAGGGCAAGTGGCAGTGGTGTGTTCGTTGTACCTGTAGCACCGGAAGCACATTTGCAGGTCAACGAATTCCTCCCGTTCAATCTGCTCGGGGCATATACGGACATTAAAAAGGAGGAAGCCAGTTTCATTTGCTTTGATCGCCATAGTTGTTTCTGTGAAGACTACTTTTAAAACGTGGGTGTAGCTTTTGAATTTTACTACTTCGGCTACTTCTCCCCACGAGTGATTGCGAAGAATCTCCTCCACTATCTCGCCTGTAGAGGGTTCTCTAACCCAGGGGTCGAGACTGTGGCAGCTATGCTCTTATGGGGGCGTATTTGATTAGGGCTTCCATGGCACGCGGGAAATGAGGACTTCAGTGTCCACCTCCATTGCACAGATAGCCGAATATCCATTGGAGATGTCGATGAGGCGTACGAAAGCAATATTTAACTGAGCGTAAATCTTTTCAAAAACCTTACACCTGTCTGGTTTTGGCCGATCAGGTAAGGTTTTTAAGGCTATGTGCCTGGTCTCCTTCATCACCCCTTCATATCACCCAAGAGTGTAATTAGGAAGGGAAGCGAGAGGACCGAGTTTCTGGGCGTGTGTATTTGAGTGTGAGGGTGTGTGTTTAGGGCTCCGTTAAGAAAAAAGGAAAAATTATGTGGGGAAGGTGGAAAAAACTGCCCAATAAACAATACCAGCACTTTACCTTGAGGCAGCGAAGAAGGGAAAACTTCCTTTCCCTCAACTAGCATTCAATGTGGCTAGTCAAGGAGAAAATAGTTACTTTTGAACGTATCCTTCCTTTGGCAGGGCTGGTGGAAGGAGCTGCGTGTTGGTGCTCGCCCTGATAGCGGTAAACAATAAAACTCTGCGGCCTGCCTCAACAAATAACCATACAATGGCATGTGATGCGTGTGAAGTAAACATAGCTCAGAATCAAAAGTTATATTATATTGTGGCTGACTTTGATTTTGTATTCCCCTGGTGATGGTGCTTTTTGTGGGTGGGTTTTGACGGATGCGGATGACCTTTGATAGGCCCTTGTGGCTTTTGTCTTCCGTGAAATTATGTTATGTTATGTTATGTTAAGGTTCTCCGCCTCCTTCATCGATATTTCCCTATTTTTGCCCACTCCCATGCGGTAATTCTATTGTTTTCTGAGGAAGAGTCTTAGGTTGGATTTTAAAGCTTAAACAATAAACGATTATAGCTCGGCCGTGTCTTATATATATATTTGATTGAATCATTTCTACAGTATCCTCTACAATAGTTGCGAATGGAGAAATGTACAATTTGGGGTTAGTAATTATAAAAAAGCTATAACAAAAAAATATATGATCAAATAACAATGGCGCATACAAAAAATCTTGTCCTGTAGCTCCGGGTGAAAAAACTGCAAGCCTATGATTTGGCGCCAATAGAAATCGACATCTTGAACTGCGGGCGAAATTTTGGGCAAAAAGATTATCGCCTAAAATTGCATAGAGGTATAGAAGGTAAAAATGAACATTGTTATTGTCTCTCTCTTATTGTATTTTTTATTCTAATTAAAAAAATTACCTGAAGAAAATGTAATAGTGCTTCACTAAACCCCTAAACCTCAGGTGCAATTGTAGAAAAATGATCATATTTACCTTATTGGCGTGGGTAAATGTCTGCAATAGCCAACACAAAGTGGTGAAACCTTTTAGGAAACTTTTTAGGAGACCTTTCAGGAATTTCGGGATATTTTTTATGAAAAAGGAGGAAGTTGCCAGATACGGGGGAAATGTTTTTCCCTTCGATATTTTGTGTGTTAGCGCCAGGTACGGGGTCGAGAAAATTTAAAGAATGGTTTATTATTCCGTGTTCGTAACCTTCTAATGATAGGTTGAAATATGAGGCCTAACAGTCTGATATTATTTTAGACTCGGGCATGATCCATTCTTTTATAATTGTCATCAATGTTACTTTAGTTCTGTCTGGAACAAGAATCATTAAAACATTTTTTTAGTATCGCTCGTATCCTTCAAATACCAAAACACATTCCACAACTCGGTTTCCATTGTATTTTCGCTCTGCATATTAATTTCAATATATAACCACTGAACCCTATTTTTTCCGTAATCATGGATAGCGATCGCCTAGGCATAACTACTCCAGTCAACAACTGTTTGATGTGAGAATTCCACTTGTTTTCCAATTTCCTGCTTCGTGGCTCTGTTAAATACGAACCAATATACAAAATGAATCACTTTGTCTGGCTTTATTCTAGCGTTATAAATAAAGGTTCCGTGCAACGCAGACATATAAAAGCGAGAATAGTTTTTTAAAACTTTTTTGTTCTGCCAGTTATACTGGTTTAATCGCAGTGGAAAGCTAGGTTTTTGTTGACTTTCAGGTCACTGCCGCACAACGACCATCCTCATAGTTCACTTTTATCAGCGTATGCTGAGCTAAAAGGATAAGAAATTTGTTTTATTGGATAAAATAGTACCCAAATTTATGAACGGCTGTGAACAAGTCTTAAAGACTTCAAAAGTAATGATAAATGGTCTTAAAAGGTCGCGTTTTCAAATTGTCAACTCTCTCTGGCTATTTAAGGTGATAATTTAGTCGCTCAAATTATCGCCAGTACTTCAAGTCAGCGATACTTATTTGGCTTTTTCAGCGGTAGATACAGTAAAAAAAATATTAAAGAAACAAAGAAGCATGTTTTTTTAGTATGCACCAATCTTTTTTTTATTCTATAACTTCTTGATATTGTTTTTTATAATTACTATTAAAAAGAGCATATTTTACAAGTACTAGAAACTGTATTGTAAACTGTTTAAGTTAGACATCAAATATTTGTCAAAATAAATATAGAAACATAATAATTATAATAATATGATATTATTAGTGAAAGTAGTAACTTAGAATGGTTATTTTAACAGAGAGAAAAAGAAATATCATCATAAACACAAAATGCTACTTAAATCCTTATAATGATATAAAACGGAACTCTTACAATGCAATTGAAAGGTATAGAGTTTGCGATTGCGGATTTTCGGTAGCAATAGTGGAAAGTAAGGGAGTGTGTTTGAAGACAGAGATTTTAGGAAGGGAGATTTCATTTGCTATGTCCACAACTGATGATCCAAGGGTCAAGAAATAACGTCAATAATTGTTCAAGTTATCTAAACCTGTTTGGAAAGCGAGTGTATGAATATGTGAATAATGGATTTTTCGATCAGCACAAGTTATATATTTCTTCTTCACAACAAACAAGATTTACCCTAACAGATCTTTCATAAGCTTTACCTCGGTGTGACTGTGCTTATTCGCAGCATCTTAGTAACTTTAAAATAATTTTAATGAATCTTTAGTACCGATGTAGATGAGTATGTAACAGAAGTCCTAAATGTAACTATAAATGGCATAAATCTTGGTACAAATGTATATGTCTAAGTGTGAACGGGTAGCTCTGGATGCATATGTGAAAGTATCCATATGTATATATATCCCGTAGATGTATATGTATATATATATGATAGAATTAAAATAAAAATAAGGTATAATGCGGAACAAGAACCTAGCGTTTTATTTTATAATAGAGTCAAAAACAAGTCTAAAACTTATTAAAAGCGGAGTATTTATGTACATATAAGTGGTATCATGTTTATTATTCTCTCGTGGTTTAATCATAATTTTCTTTTCTTGAACTCTTCATATATCCATTCATTACGTCTATTTCACTCTTTCGGGAGACCCGATCCTCCTAATCTAAGGCCAAGGACCGCTTTGTAAGTAGGTACTTATTTTGAGGGAGTTGGAGATGCTCCCACCAGGTCAACGCTTTAATCATTTAAGGGGTTAATAGCGTTTGTTGTTGAAGTCATTTTCGTTTTAATAAAGCAACTAAGTAGCCATTTTTGTCAAATAAATTATAATTTCTTTCAACTTTTCGGAATTTTTTGCCCGAGAACGTCTCATATATTTCCACTTTTAGGCACAGGGAGCGATGGTGGTATTATTGGTATTATATCAGTGCCAAATGGATAATGGAAGCTTTATTTGCCAAAGTAAATCCTGCAGATGCATTAGAAGATGCAAATCACAGCATTTACATAGACGAGAGAAGTTGAAGGCATAGAAAAGGTGAGAGAGAGATAGAAGTAGGTTGGGTAGATAAATGGTGTGTGGGTGGATAGATAGAGAAAGGGATATATATATATATATATATATATATATATATATATATATATATATATATATATATACAAGAAAACCACTGTTATTGGAGCAAAAAGTTTATTATAATTATTAAAATGGTTATTAAAACGAGACTAGTTTCGATATGTAGTTACCATATCATCTTCAGCCGTTAACTGAGAGAAATCGACACAGAAAACTGAAATATTGGAATATACAATAACAGGCAACTGGCATTAATCTGGAGGCGTTTGCTTTAGGTGATTAACAATATCCTTTAGAATGGGGTTTGATATATAGGGGCTACATTTATGTTGATCTTCTGATAAATTGAAATTTGGAATTTCTTTGATTTGTAAGGATTCAATTATTTTTCTTTCATTATAATCGTTACAATGGTAAATTATTTGTGCACTAGGGGAATCTATTATATGATTGGTGTTTTTACATGGTTAAAAAGACTGGAAGCATTGCTCGCTCTACGAATTTTCCCCCTATGTTCATATATGCGTTTATTTAATGACCTTCCGGTTTCTCCCACGTAGAAAGAGGGGCAACTTGGGGCTTTACACGGGATTAGATAGATGCCTATATCCCTATTTTGAGATTCTGGCTTGGTGGAACGGAAAGATTTTTTGATATTTAGGGGATAATTGAAGGTGGTCAAGTTGGGATATATAATGGAGTTTAGTCTGTTGAGCAAGGGGGAATATGGTAGAGATAAGCAATTCTTTTTACATGTAAGATTATTCTTTAGTTGGGGGCGGTAGAATATTGCCCTGGCTTTAGACAGGCTTTCATCTATACAATAGAGTGGATATTTTAATTCAATGAACATGCATATAATGAAGGTGATCTCGTCTTGTAAAAAACAGGGGTCACAAATTCGAAAGGCTCTTAAATACATAGATATTACAATTGCTTTTTTATTTTAAGAATATGACATGAAAATAAATGTATATAGGAATTGGAATTAGTAGGTTTCGGTATACCGTAAAAGATGATTTATCATTAATTCTTAAGACTTTTACATCAAGAAACGGTAAGCAATTGTCTTTTTCCCATTCAACCTTAAATTTTATAGTGGGATGGAGGTTGTTAAGCTTTGTCAGAAAATTATCAAAGGAGTCTATTTGATTTAATGGTCATGTGGAAATCACATCATCTACATACCTATACCATATAAGATTATAAGTGGGTTTAATAGTTGTGAGTAGGGAAGTTTCAAAATGTTCCATATTTTTGTCGGAAAAATCCCAAGTCACTCTTGAATACATTATCCGTAACGCACAGTTTAACTAGTTTGACAATTTTGGTTTTGGGTAATGGGAGGTTTAATTTAGGGTAATCTAATACGTTCACTAACACTTGAAGGGCTTCATCAATAGGGAAATTGGTAAAAAGGCTATCAACATCGAAACTGACAAGGCGACTATTTTTTATATTGAAGTTCATGTAGTTTACTTGATTGTACAGCGTTTCTGGTAAATGTTTCACCCCTCTTCTGGTACTCGAATAATTTTAAAAAATTCATGAAAAACTAATATTATGCGTTAATAATTTAAACTTTCAAAAAATTCAAAAATGTTTTAGTTGTAGTAGATAGGTCGGACTTTTAATATGGACGAGGGGTGGGAAATGTAGAGTTGTACAGGTTAAAGAAATGTTGTTTCCAAGTTAGATAATTCAATAGATAATGAAATTTAATAATAATAAATATAGATAACACTGGAAAACATTTTAGGGATAAAACACTAGAACCCCTTATCAATATATATATATATATATATATATATATATATATATATATATATATATATATATATATATATATATATATATATATATATATTGATAAGATGCCTTTTCTTGATCTTCCTAGTGACCCGAGAGAAAATTCAAACAACCATTTACCGAAAAAATACTTTCACAGGACTTGACTTAAACTACTTTAGTTTCTGTGTTTTTCAATGCAAAATATCCACAATAAAACCTTATTATATAGAAGTTTCTTTCTAACATCTACCTACCATTCAATTCATAATGACTTGATTTTTCCTAAAAAATATTTTAGAAAATATTTATTTCCTTCTGACCTGTATGATAGAGTTTTTAAAGGGCTACTTGATAAACTCATTGATTCCCCTCAACCCTCCATAAAATCTCCTAAAATGCCTATATATTTAGTAATTTCAGCGATGGGTTTTTTAAACGAGAGTTTTAAAAGAAAAATCTTATTCATTTTTAAAAGATATTTTCCCAAAATCAAGCCCCGAATAACTTTTATAAACAAATTATCAATAGGAAGGTTTTTTAGCAGTAAAGATCCTATCTCTTTGGACTTAAGGCAGTGATACTGTTTATTTATTTAAATGTCCCAGTTTTACTAGAGCCTCTTACATTTGTAGCACTGGCAGGTCTCTTGGAGCTAGGTTCTCTTCCCATATGGGGAATAGTTGGCGCACAGGCAAAATATTAAATAAAAAGGAGAAGTCTTCTATTAGGAAACACGCCATAAATTGTAAAAATTATATTTCTATGGTTAATTTTAAAGTATTAGCCTCTAATAACAACCAACAATGCCTAAGAACCATCGAAACTTTATATATCAAACACTGCAAACCTACAGTCAATGAAGATTTAATTGCAATATCTTTATTAATTAACTAATTTTTAACTACTGTTTGGTTAGTTGGTTTTCCTCTCTCTCAAGCGTCACTGTAACCTATAAATAATAGCCCCTTATTAAATACACCATTCTCTCTCTAGGATGGATCCACTTTATTAAGTACCAAAATTGACCTATTTTTTTATTAAATGTTTTTTACTCTTGTAGTTTTTAAAAATTTTAAAACGAGGTTTAAATTTATTATTATAGTTGATTATCTTTAACTACTGCCAGGTCAATTTCTCTTATAGTTTTTAATTAATTAATTTTTAAAAATTTCTAAAATAAATTTTAAATTTATTCTTCTTATTAACTACTTTTTGAGTGAGTTTTAAAGCAAATTTAACTATTGCCAGGTTATATTTTAAATTTTAAAACTTATTGTACATTTTATTTATATTATATAATTGGTCACCTTTTAAAGCAATTCATTGTCTTATTCACCACTACCTTTTCATGTTTTCTTCATATGTATTAACTTTATTAAACTTGTATTTTAGCCTGAAGACGAAAACTTGTAGTTTTCGAAACGTAGTAAAAAATTAAAAGATGTTACATCCGTTTCTGGTGGATCTAAGATTTATTCTCAGTAGGCTTCACGGCCAAGCTCCATGAAAGATTTATATATATATATATATATATATATATATATATATATATATATATATATATATATATATATATTTAGAAAGAGGGAGAGGTATATAAATAAATAGAGGGACATAGAGATATAGAGGGAGGCTCAAATGACTTTTATCGTTTCTAAATATAATAAGTTAATCTTCAAAGTGCCAAAATAGTTAAATAGGATATTACTTGTTGGCATCTTTTCCCACTGCATCTGATTCTTCGAATGCCCTCGAAACCGATCTACCCTAAATGAACGTATTCGTCAACTTCGCAAAGATATTGATGTAAATTCTATGAATTACTGTAAATCACTCACTGTTATTTAATGTAAGTTTCTGTAAATTACTCGAATGATTACCAGGTTAATAATCCTTTTTTGTGAAAATTCCAATCTTTTAAGAGAAAAATATCCTTGGCCTTCACCGTTACACAAATTCTTAGTGAGCAGAGAATAAAGGAAATTCTTCCCAAAGAGGATCGAAGAAGATTATTATGAGCGCCGGCAAAAGATCAAGTTACCAAGATGCTTCAATACAGGCCTAAGAGTGATAACAAAAGTGGAGAGTATCAAACTTCGGCTTAAACAGAAAAAAGTGAGGTGTGTGTGCGAGTGTGTGTTTGTTTATTAGGGAGCTTCAAATCCTTCAATACACCTATTGGGTAAAATTATGTGAGAAAGACTAAAGTCATAGAAGACCAAAAAGATTCTCGCGTTTGTTTTCATCGATGAATGCGTAGAATATTCACAGCAATACATGCCCCCTCCATTGTAGAAGAGATGGGGGGATCAGGAGAGTAACGCGCCCTCTATCATTCAAGTGCACTAGTCTCCGCTTCTTGTCCGGGAATTCCAATGAACTCTGTAGTCTTTCCTTACCCTGAACTAAAAAAATTACGCCATTTTTGGCATCTCGCATTTGCATCGGGAGCGAATGAACTGAGAGCCGTGGGTGAGTGAAAGAGGCGCTGAACTCGCTGGTATCAACGTATCGCTCACTCCACACAAGGAGAAGTAAGCGGCGTTGCCAGGATCTTTTTGAAGGATCTTTATATTGGAAGTGTGGAAGACACCAGACGCCAGAAGGAAACCAGTGTAGTGGGTCGAATTCACCATCCTCAATAGATGTTCGGATGCGGAGAATAATTCTCGCACCCATACTTAAGTTTTGAGTGAGCATTGAAATGGGCGAAAAGTAAAATGGTAGAAGTATGAGTACTTCAATTTCGTGCAGAACGTATCTGAGATCATTTCAATCGGGCGGGTACAAAAAATCACAACGATGAGAATATACACCTATCAGGTGAGGCAAAGAGAAAACCAAGAAATTGATGTGGGTTCACCACACCTAAGCGAACCCCATTTAGAAAAAAGGTCTTGTCTAGATATTACCAATGATGATGGTTGAAGTGCACTGCCAAAACCTGTGGGCTTACTCATAAGAAGCAATGTGCTTCAGCGCTTGTTGATAAAAGATTAATGCTTGTATATGTAGAGCTTAGAGAGGTAATAGTGTTCATGCTCATCGAAAAGGGAGTTAGGCTGAGAGCACTACCCTGCTAGACACCATCCTCATGCTCATCTGGACATTAGACGTATTCCCCCATCCATATACATGATCGAGTATCCATATTGAAGACAAAAATTGGAAGGCGTCCCCTCGTCCCAATAGAATGGAGGGTCTCCATGATACCGTATCGCCACGCAGTATCATAGTCTTCTCCAAATAAAATAGACACTGTACTGCACAATTTGTGCATATAGCAATCTCAAGCTAGAGCAGAGCATCATTCATGGAGTGGAACATACAGACCAGTACTATGCAGAAGATAGATTACTTCTGCTGTCCAGGAAAAGAGATAACCTAACATTTACCAATTTCTTCATCAGCAACACCATGACCATTCTCAAGGAATCAGAGAAGATACCATGTGACCAGATCCTATTGAACAAAGCAAAAATAAGACAAACCTCGCTCAACTAGGTGTCGAAACATGGAGTGCGAGAGATTCTTCGGGAAATTCTTTGGGAGATTCTTTGAGTCTTGGCACAGTAAGTGTGAATGGAACACAAATTGCTGATCGAAAACAGTTCATTTAAAGTTCTCCAATATCTATTCGTCGGCCTTCAGCGAACGAGTGACGTGCTTGGAATGTTGCCCCAGCATCATTCCGGCTATAAGATGTTGAGAAAGTAGTGGCTAGAAATTCCGCTTCATCAGAAAGTAAAAAATGGTGGTGCCGTGTTCATGAAGGCCTGGAGAATGGTACTGGCCAATCTTTCTCCTAATCTTTACGACACACTAACATTGATGGAAGCCACGTATGTTCTTCAGGAAGAGTGGCAAGCGTGCTTAGAAACGAAACTAAACCTGGCCCACACTCAGGGTAATTCGCATAGGTGGCGCTTATATCGCTTCTCTATGTATACGAGATCACACTCACCGAACAGCAAAGAAGAGATTGGCGTGCAAAATGGGCAGAGTTTTGAGGATGAAGCCATTCTTGCGGCAATGAGGCTACCGGAGGAGAACTCAATGAGTCCATTTACCAAGCTATACTCATCGACTATCACATATTATTAATTTCCCCTGAGGTGGTTTATCGAGTGCCAGTGGCCGACAAAGGGCTTTGAATGGAAAGTGATCTTTTTAATGCGATGATCGAATATTTTCATTGAAAGTCGACTTTTAAATGAGGAGAGCTCAAGGATACATGAGGAAAGGAAAACAGCGGTTCTAGCGCAGTAGCTCGTCAAATATCCCTTAATAATCACAAAAAAAATGGCAGCTATTCTATCAATTCCGTTACCAACTGGCCCCTGGGGTTCACCGTATAGATCGCACACAGATGGCGTCTACCGTTTAGATCGCCGAAAAAGACCAATAGCCTGGACAACCGGCATAATGCGGGTGGTGTATGTTACACGGAAACAAATGAATAGCTCTCATCAAGTTAGAGCTGGACTGATACTGAGATGAAATTGCGCATCCACCAGCTCGCCAACAACAAATGGTATGGATGTGATAAAGCTCTTTTATCTCGGGATTGTGGGCGGGAAAAACGCACTCAACCTCCCCTAATGAAGATAAACATTCCGTCCAGATCTACTCAGAAAGAACTGCCGATGTCCTCTACAGAAAAATGGTATCGGAAGGCGTCGTTAATGCTGTCGCTTTTGATGCTTTATTAGAGAAAGTTAGGTACGGAAAGCAAGTCTACCCTTTCTCCTGCCTCAAGCCTTTCGCTGGATAGGGGCTGATATGGGATCGAAGTTCAATAGTTTTTTGTAGTAGACAATAATTTTATGGGTACTGCTCAGCTTCAGGCATGGGTAAACGCCTAAGAATTTTCACTGAGGTGTTCCGAAAGAGTGGGTCGCCTACCGCGTTTGTTTGTTTGGAAGGGGTGGAAGTGTTGAATGCCTTTATTACCTGAGAGAAGAAGAAGGTTCCTGGTCAGTCGAACCGCGAAAGAACAATTTCTTAAGCTTCTCGACATGAAATACAGTCCACAGCCTTCCAAACGCCCTTCCAGCCTTCCAAGACGTTCCAAACGCCCAATGATCTGGGGAGTGGGGAGTCATCGGGCACACTTCACGCAGTTGGCCTTTTCACGAGAAAGATTTATATAGGTAAATTTTTTGTTCACCCTAATTTGCACGCTAAAATTCTTGACACTTTTACCCGAAGCGGTGATAGCGATAATACACCCGAAATAATGCTCCGAATGTCTTCACATGAAAATGATGCTGCAACATGATACTTATCTAGATCGGACGTGAGAAAAAGTGTTGGGATGGGTTTCGAAAATTTGCCTTACTTCCTTCTCACCCAATGAAACTTGATCCTCTTTTGATACGGCGCGCCTTTTCTTTGCATTGACTACCCACTTAGATAGTGTGTGGTATTTCCGGATAGGTATTTCATCGAACGCTCGAAAAACATTCAATTTGGACTCGGAACGAGATCGAACATATACCAAAAGTCTCTCGGTCGAAAACCGAGAGACCTTTGGTTTCCTACCAGGACACTGGTATCATGACACTGTTGGTTAATGTATCCAATAGTAAACCCTTGATGCATCAGTCAAGCTAATTATAAGAAATGGTTTGAATACGGCGGATTCGAAGAAACCAAGCAACTTCTCAATGAAGGACCCCGACGTCCTCTATTCTCCGCTCTCCCTCTTAGTCTCAAGACAAAAAACGAGAAGACTGTGCTATCATTATTTTGTCTTTTACTTGTTTTAATCACTTTGGGGACCTTGGTTTTATTGGATGGGGACCCTTCCAAAGAGTGGGCCCAGGTTTAAGGTTAGTTCCGCTAAACCATGATCCACACCCGGGGAGCATTTTTCATTCTGAGATGCTGCCTTGCTAATAGATCGCAGAGATTGGTACCATTAACTGTCACGGGGGTATTTGAAGCTTGGTATGAGCAAGCGAGGGGCCAGCATACCAAAAGACGGGATTACGAGACCCGGCGCGCCGACAATCAATAAAAGGACAAGGCTTGAATTAAAAAACCGTAGGCTTAATCCAGCGGGACCTGCCACCATAGGTTACTCTCAGGGAATCCGGACGGGCAAAGATCCTCCCCTGGAGACTTGTTCCCATCACCTACTCTTTTTATTCTTTTTGAAGGGCTCCTGCGGCAGCAAATGGTGGTTACTATACCCGCTCTAGAGAGAGATTCGTTTGAGCCCAATTCCTAGAGGAGGGGGGGCGTTAAAGGGCAACTGCTCTACTGGGTGGAGGAAAAACCCCTTCATATTCAGTCCTGATATTACTAATGTTATCTTTAGTGTCCGTCGTGTTAATATTAATGTTGCCGTATGAGCTATCCTGTTATTACTAAAGGTACCAGCAGAGTCATGCATCGGATACTAGTAATGTTAGCGTCAAAGACCGTCCTCAAAAAAGTCAATAAAATAGCAACATATAAGCTTTAATGATAAATAATGCATTTTATCCTGTTTAATTTTTCAAAACCGATGTTATGGCTAAATTCGCCGCGTCCATTTGACGTATGTAGATAGACCAAAACATTTCGAGCAAAATGATAAATTATGGAAAACGAAAAATATAGAATAAAGTGCAAATAAATGTTTTGTTCAGAACTGATTCTCATCCAGGTAGATAGAGGTAAATTAAATTAAAAAGGAACGATTTTGACCTGTTGCATGCCGGTGATGCAAGTTCGAAATGTAGTTGGTTGGAACATCTCTTCAGCCATTTATTCTCCATCCTTTTTTTATTATTAAACCATCAGATGACACTCACTCTTTCCTTCATTAATGGACATTGATGTGACCGAATAAAACAAAAATTGAGATCGATTAATCAATTACAAGACCTTCAACTAAAAAAGACCGAAAGAATCTCAGTTATTAGCTTTTTAAACACATTTAGCGAAAACAGATCAAATGACATATTGTAGCAGCTGTCATTTTGGCCAGCTCCAACAAATGTTCCTAAAAATGACTTTGGCATTTTCCACGTTTAAAAGCTTAATCATCTCGCATTATTTCATATAGGACACTAAGTGTACGACATTCCGATGCTGTCTGCTCACTACGTATCTGTACAGTTTAAATTAGCCAATCAGAGTCGAGCTCCTTTTGACGTTGTTTCTCTCGCATACCCAAAACCACTCGTGTTTTCTCGATTCTTCAGACAAGATCCCCGTATGTTTATATCCGGTGTATTTATATCTTCCAACCACCAACTCAACATCACATTCAATCTAAATTAATGCACATAACTTATCAAAATTTCATTGTACGTATTTAAATTCAATTGCAACTCAACTGTGTATTTCCAATTTCTTCCATCCTCTTAAATATACCTTTTTACACCTTTCTCCGCAATGCCAAGAATACAGTATATATATATATATATATATATATATATATATATATATATATATATATATATATATATATATATATTCCCAATTTATTTCATTCCTCAAAACATTTTCCTCCAGTTCTTCACCTAAAGCTTATATTCCGGTCGCTTGCTTGTTTTCCTTTTGAATCGTTCCCCTTTGTAACGAAACTAGTTTTCGGTGAACGTATTACATACCTTCAAATCCTCATTCAATCATATCTAAATACAAAGCAGGTTAATGATTGAGTTATCTAGGCTAACATACTAATTAACCATTGCTATAAAATTAAAACCTAGTTGAGTTGTTGCTAAGGTCGAAAACTCGATGGTTGAGGAGGAAAGTACTAGAAACAGAGTGTACTGGTTGTCTGACTCTCTTCACTGCTTCCAAAGCACGGATGAGGTTGCTACGCCAAACCACAAATTCACCGAGTACGGAGGGTAGGACTAACAAAGCTCATTTTTGCTCAAATCCTCAAGAGAAAAATCTGTAAATGATCATATTCTAGGAAGTTTCTGATTCTATGGGGACTCTACTTAATTCCTACCTTAACAAAGCATTGGAACATAGTATCTTTCTTCCATTAATTTCTTTCTTCTTTATAACTTGACGCCATGTCTACAATAAAAAAAGGGATTCCATTTTTACCTCAAACCTCTGGTAATGGGGCTTCCCCTTCATCACTCTAAGAGCCATGCACGGGTAGTTCCACTACTAAGGAGGAAATTGCCCCACTGTGTTTCTCAGGACACCTCTAAACTACCTTTGGCGGAGAGGGGTTTTCTTGTATTTGGGTAAAGGAGAGTCCCCCTTACCACTTTCTTTATAGTCTCTCAAAGGCGTCTCTCTGGTTAAGGTAATAGTGGCTTCCCCTTCTTGTTCGCAAGGGCCGCCTAAACCAGGTAATAAAGATATACGTACCAAATGGACCATACTCGACTTCCCACGATGGGAGCGCCTCAATAAGGGCAATCCCCATTATTGGAGCGAGGGACTGAATAGTCCATTTGGCCATGCCCGTGTTATATTCAACCTACATGTAAAGTTCTTGTTGGAGCTTGGCCTGAAGACCTCCCAAACCTTTGCGATGAAGTTCGGTTCTCGGCCCCGTATACGCAATACGATCAGAGACAACGGACCTAATGAGTCTTTGATCGGGATCCCTAACGATTTGGGAGGTTCGTTAGAGAGAGAACCGCCAAGATGTGAGGGGACCTAATAACTCCTCTGCCCCACGTAGCATTCTTCACTAAAAGTGTGCACTCACTCGAAGGGTAAACACTCCAAGTCTAATTCCGCTAATGAGCAAGATCACCCCATGGCAGAAGGGGCTCCAAGAAGCCCATTAAGAGAAGATGGTTTGTTTCTACTCCTGCAGGGCTCCTCAGAAAGCCGGAGCCTTCCCCCTTTCGAAGAATGATCTTGTCGAGGTGTTCTGTCGTGCCGTGGGGCCCTTTCGAAGAAAAGTTCCAAAGAAAAATCTAAAAATAAGAAAAGTAAAAGCATAGTGATCCTCTCCTTTCTGGGGTTTCTTAAGATTAACAGGGTCCCTGCTTATTTGACAGGAGACCAATCCAAGGATAGCATATCTGGACTTGGGGTAAAATAGAAAGTGAGAGACGAAAACCTAGAGAAATAAAAGGTGGAAGGAGCCTCGATAATGCCGGGGCCCCTCATCGAGTGGCTACTCGGATTCTTCGAAAATTATAGCAACAAACTTTTTCTACTGATTCGTACTACTGACGGAAACAAGCTGTCAAAAATACGTATATTATCTCAGAGTCATCCCTTAGCCAGGGTCATTGGTGAAGAACCAAAGATCACCCGTTTTTCGGACAAAAGCCTTCTACTGAAGGTGGCTAGTAGAAATTCACTTTCAAGACAAATACCAGCTAAAACCAGGGCCACCTTCGTCTCACACGAGAACCCTTCTCAAAAAACGAAGCGACCATGAGTCTCTAACCAGTAGTTAGATTCTCAGGAGGTTAAAGCGCGAATCTATTCAAGCCCCACGTGTCTTTCAAAACCTATCCTTTGATAGGAGGGTGGCGAAAAAGGAGCTTCAGTTTTCATGCCCCTTTCCGAAGTTGTAAGGGGAGCTTCTGAGAGTTGGGAGCCCACAAGAACGGGTAAGCCTAAACCCCAAAGCCGTATTGTCAGCAAAAACTTTCGAGGGAGGGTGAAGAAAAGGCTTGCGCGCCAAGTCAGACTTCTTGGAAGACAGCAGCGCATTCAGTGCTTTCCACGGTCGACAGCCCCTTGTGCTCCTTTTCTTAGAAGACAACGCCCATTACAGCGAGTATATTCACCTTGCAGAAAAACCTAAAAGCTCCTTCACAATAGATTCAGATAGTTATTTCTTCAATGGAATTGCCGTGGACTCAGATTTAGTTGTTAGGAGCTGCGAAGACTCGTCTCCTCCCGTTGTCCCATAGTTGTCTACTTTCAGTAGATTATGTTGGGCTTGTTTGTCATGCCTCCTTCCATGGATATAAGGGTTTTACAACGTAACCATCAAGGGATGTTGTCGGGCAGGTTGATGCGCGATTTGCACTCAGCTTGATATCTTAGTTTTCTTTTTACGATTTAAATAACTCCTTACAGACGGAGGCGATGAAGCTACACCTGTATAGGAGGAATATTGTCATTTCTGTCTATATGCCACCGTCAGCTAATCACAAGTTTGCGGATTTCCGTCGCGTTTTGGCACAGTTGCCTAGACCCGATTTTATTCTCAGGGATGTGAACGACAGTTATCCTCACTGGGGTAACTAAAGGAGTAGTCCCAGAGGCAAGGTCCAAGTGGATCTGATCGAAGAACTGGAGCTCAGTCTTAAAGGTTGAAGACGGTATTCCTTCGCATGATGACTGTCGAGAGGAAAATTAAAACAGTGTTTTTATTTTAAAAGATAGGTATATTCCTCAAATTTGGGTCAGTTTCCCACCATTACATGTTCTGTCAATCTCACTCGATGTACTTGTCTGTGGTCTCGCTGACAGCCTCTAGGCGACCTCCCAGTCGCCACAGTCTTTCGCCACTATCTCGGTTTTAGGTCCATGAAGGTCCTGGTAATCCTGATTGTCAGCTCGTCCTTCATATTGAAGCTGGATTTGTTAGTCTTTCGTTACACCGCGCTGCAAACAAAAAAGTCAAAGAGGATGCAATCAAGCGAATTGGGAGGCCAAATTTCAGGCGTTGTGTAATCGAAAAACTTCTCCGACAGCCAGACCTGGATCTTCTGGCTAGTGTAGCAAGGTACAGAGTCTTGCTGCCACATGTAGGGCCTTCCTCCAGCTACCCAGTCGATCGAAGGCTTTATCACTTCTCACAGAATATGGATGTAGCCTTCCGTATTAAGCCTGGGTGCGAAGCGAGCTACCTGTTGCTCTTGGAGTTGATCTTCTGGTCTTGGAAGAAATTCACTTCATCGGAAAAGAACCACATGTCTGCCTCTAGCAGGTGTTTCAACCTTTTGATCAGCTTCTTGGTGTGATTGAATCCCTTTGCTGCATCGCCTTGGACATAATTTTTCCTCCCTCATTTTGTATAAAAAGTATTGAATGTCATTTCTGCACCACCAGCCTAATAAGCTTTACACACACACTTTTATACCTTGCAATGTTGTAATGGCATGCATTGACTTTCTGGGATCAATGTTGATGATCTTGATTTCCAGCGACGAATTCCGGCGTTCCGATTGTGTCAGATCCTCGACCATGTGGTTTCCTCTGCTGTCGACTTGTTTTCGAATCGTGAATCATCTCTCCTTTCTGACCATTTCCACCATCTTTTGGTGACGTTGAAGAAGTCTGAAATCTTCTTCTTTGTCCTTCTCGCGCGGATTCCAAGGAGGCCTACATGCCTATTTAGCAAATTAAGAGTTCAATTTTTTTCTTATTCAAATATTCTGGTTATTGTTTTTAAGAAGAAAAAGTCCGCCCAGGAGGTAGATAAATATTCTTAAAATTAACAGTTAAAATTAAGAACAAATAAATTCCTCTCCCTTATAAATATTAATTAATTCACTTATTACTGCCCGAAAACTGCTTCATTTTTTAGCTTCGATATACACTGTGAACCACGCTAATAGCTTGTTAGGGAAAGTAAGGATTTCTAGCTTCTCTCTATTTCAATTTTGATAAAACTTTTCCCTGCTGGTCTGTGCAATATGGCAACACTAAGGTTATCTTATCATTATACCAAACCAAATTTATTAATAAATACAGTGATATCTGATGATATCTTGACTGATATTGCTCCATTTTTGTTCAAGAAGCATCCGCAACTGCTCACAATTATTATATGGCTTCTGTTTATCAACCATTAGTTTGAGTATACTCCACAAATTCTCTATTGGGGTCAAATCTGGTGAATGTCTGCAACGGGTTACCAAATATTTGAAGTAATTTACAGTCAAATACTATTTTATCACTTTTGCTTTGTGATAAAGTGCGCCATCATCCCTATAATGGTTTCGAACTGCTGAGAAAAGGTACTGATGAGGCAAGTTGGCACCATTTTAAGTTCATGGAGGTGTTCATAGACAAAATTATTAAAGCTTTAGTTCCATTATATGAGAAGCAGTCCGAGACGTGGAGTGTCCAGATGTGCTCATTTTGTCTCCCCATAACGAGGACTCTTCCAGAAGCTCCAAAAAAGTGGAAGGGAGCTTCATCATAGAATATCTCTTTGCCTCAGCCTTCAACATTCTATTCTTTATATTTCCTACAAAAGTGGAGCCCTATCCGAAGGACGTATTAGTGAGATGAAGCCGTTTCTATGCCCATCTCGACTTGAGACATTTGTGAAAAGTCTCCGCTGTGCGCGCTGAAGTGTTCACATCTGTTTCTTTCCAATCGTGAGCAAACTTGGCATTGAAGACAAAACGATACTTTGAAGCTCTTTGACGCCCAGAAGAATTCTTCACAAATGTGTAACCAGTCATTTTAACATTATTAATAATCCTAAAAATGGGATTCCTCCATGCAATACCCTTAGCAACTACCTCCTTACATTTCTTGCCACTTTGGTGGAGAGGATGACTGGTTGCACATCTTTCTTTGAAAATAAATATTTCTGAAATTGAAAATATTCAAACATTTTTTTTAAAATATAACTAAATAGATTATAATTACAAATCATTCATTTAAACCATATTTATTATCATTTTGCCGTTTTGATCGAATAGCCAAGCTCCAGGGATTCAGCGATGAAATGCCCTATTTTTTTACGTTATTTTTAAAGTGCTGACTTTTTAATAAACCCCAATAATTTAAATATTAGAATAATTATTCTTACCACTTAATTATTTAAAACGAATGAGAAAAATAAAGATATATATTAGTTTCAAAACATTTGGCAACGACTGTGCTTATGTTGGAATGATATTAGCGAGATTGATTTGAATGACATTTTACACGCATACATGGCGAAAAAACTAATGATTGATTTATCAGTTATCAGTTCTTTCAGCACACGTAGTAATTACTTAGTTGAGTTTCTTTTTTCTCCATTGATTTGGCTTTCTCTTACTTTATAGACCTCCTTATATCTTGTTTGGGATTGGTCCGTCGGAAGCATAAATAAAATTATTTAGAATTTTATTTAACTTGGCACCAGCCATGGAAATCATAGTCTGCTTTGTCTCTTTTAAAATAAGGAAGTCATAATATAAATGTCTGCAAACTTAATTAATCGGTATCCAGTTTAATATAATGTTCTCCTGCTATATTATTTTCGGATAACCCTCGTTAATGTGTTCTTTAATCTTGGCACTGAAGTAATATATAATTTCTCTTTAAATGTACATGCAATCAGAATGCTCCATAGATACTCTTCACTTATATATCTGAGGCTGATGCTATTGGTGCATTGATTTGGATTAATAATAATAAAGAGCGGTCAATTATGGATATTATTCCTTTTAGAAAAGCAGATTTTACTAGGTAGTAGGGATTTTACACCACCTAATAAAGTGCGTATGTCTATATATGTGTGCATCCTTTGTTTCTTTATGACGTATAACTCTACTTTTTAATTGTAATTTATATTTTCGTATACAATTTGATGATATAAAATTCATAGAAACGCAAACAGGCATTTTCAAACTTTTCGTTTCTTCCAACAAAATTTATCTTCTTCACTTTTCATTTATTACTGCTCGAATTTTACAGGATATATGAAACATTTATTGAAGTCAACAGCGGTAGTTGCGTTGTTGATCTTTAGCTTGATTATCTCAAATTTCCTGAAGAGCTTTCTCTGGTCTGGCAAAGGGAATTCAAAAGGTCCGAAAGTTTCATAGTTTATTTGTCCGAGACCTCATTCGACCGGCACGGTCATCTTTGGGGACGTGCGACGAAATTTCTTGCGACCCCCACCCCCCCTCCCGCCGAAGCCAATGAATTGAAGAGGAAAATAAAAAGAAAGAGGAAAGGAAAGGGGCGAATAGCAGCTGTAGCAGAGGCTACTGGAAGGGGCATTGAAGTGGCTGGGTCGAACAAGCCGGACGCACCAATAGTAAAAATAAGGGGATATCGGTGAGAGAACTGATAAGGAATTCGGGAGGGGGGAGAAGAAGAAGAAGGCTTCCTTCGGATTAACAAAGAAACCAGGGACGACCATAAATCGCTTTGACCTCTCGACTGGGGACATCAGGGCATATACCGAACATTTAAATATATATATATATATATATATATATATATATATATATATATATATATATATATATATATATATATATATATATATATATATATATATATATATATATATATATATATATATATATATATATATATATATGTCGTAGAATGGACTCTCGACGATATACCATATATAACTATTCGTTGAGGGAACAATTCAATTATATTTAGAGTGCGTGGTTTCTGGTTGACCGATATTATTTATCTTCAATATGCTTAAGAAGTGGAACTGAGCTCAGGAATAATAATATAGCTATCATTAATAACATAGAGTTTTATTAATAAAACTATCAACAACACACAAAACGGAAAATGTTGACATAAACAGAGAATGGAAAGGGTCATGGGAATATCTGGCTAATCCGAGGAATTAAGATTTGGGAGAGATTTAAAAAGGTAAAACAAATAAAAATTAAAGGGATGGGATGATTCGCTAAACCATTTAAAGCACAAAAAGGTTAAATACTCAAAGGTAATGTTCAGCTTACGTAATTAAAAGTTGTTGTGCAGAGGAAGGCGACGCGAAGGAATCTTCGGTCCGCTGGCGAGTTCCAGCCGAAGGGGGGGATTAAATGATCCTGACGTGACGTCTTGGGATTGAGAACCGTTCTATCACAATATATATATATATATATATATATATATATACGTAGGTGAGTCAAAAAGTTCTCAGACAAATGCCAGATTATTGAAATGTTCGATTTTGTACAAGTAAATACAGGGTCAAACACGACTTTCATGTTTTCTGAACAATTCCTACAAAATTCGTCATTCAATTTGTCGAGACTCTTTGTATTAGATGTGCTTCAAAAAGGTTACTTTTTTGAACCCATAAAATGGCAAATTTTGAGATAAGAGCGAACATTAAATTCCTGACTAAACTTGATTGGAAGCCTGTTAAGATTATTGACGCTCTACAACAGGTTTATGGTGACTCTTCGCCATGTAGAGCGGTAGTTTACGACTGGATTAAGCGCTTCAAGGGGGGCAGAGAAGAAGTTGAAGATGATCCACGTGAAGGGAGACCCTCCACCTCCATTAACCCAGAAAATGTCGAGCTTGTGAGGAATCTAGTGGATAAAGATCGCCGTATTACTATTGATGAAGTTGCCAATGCATGTGAAATCTCTCATGGCTCAGCATTTGGAATTCTAACTGAAAATCTTGGCCTGAGCAAGCTTTCAGCACGTTGGGTCCCAAAAGCGTTGCGAGAAGACCAGCTGAATCATAGGGCCAACCTTTCTTTGGCTATTTTGACCAAGATTGAAGCAAACGAGGATAGTTTTTTTGAGCGCCTCGTAACGGGAGATGAAACTTGGGTGTATCAGTTTGATCCTGAAAGTAAAAATCAATCAAAAGAGTGGCACCCAAGGGGGGCAGCAGGGCCTATCAAGTTCAAGACAGAGAGGTCCGTTAAGAAGATAATGGCTACAGTTTTTTGGGATTCGGAGGGAATTATTTTAATAGACTTCTTAGAAGGACAAAAAACTGTTACATCCAGCTATTACGAAGGAGTTTTAAGGAAGCTGAAAACTTCAATAGCCAAAAAACGACGAGGAAAGCTCCACAAGCAAATCTTGTTCCACCATGACAATGCCCCTGCACATTCGTCCAAAGCTGTGAGATCTCAGCTACGGGAATTTCGATGGGAAACTCTTGCTCATCCCCCTTATAGCCCTGATTTAGCAACCTCTGACTTTTTTCTGTTTCCAAATTTAAAGGGACACCTAAAAGGAACCCGGTTTCAATCATTAGATGAAGCAAAAAAGCAGGTCATTACTTGGTGCCAGAGACAACCCCGTAAATTCTACAAAGATGGTCTTTACCGTTGGATTCATAGATTAAGAAAGTGTATAGATGTTACTGGAGCTTATGTAGAAAAATGATTACAGTATTATTACAAATAAAAATTTTATGCCATTTATCTGAGAACTTTTTGACTCCCCCTCGTATATATATATATATATATACATTGAGTAAGAAGGACGAAACGAAGAAGGCGGGTCCCATCTTTAATTCCCATCTTTAAGGTAAAACTAAAATATAGACAGTGAAACATTACCTTATATGGTCGAATCACAATGTTTCATTGTCTATATTTTAGTTTTACCTTGTTTGTATCCAATTCTCTATTTTTCCATTTCAATTGTTTAATTTTGTAATATTACGTTTACTTTGTTTGTCCTTAATTGATAGAATCTCTTTACAAATATTTTGCTGTTCTTTACCTCACTATTTTGTTTGTTCATTAACGTAACATTCATTTTATATTTTTAACGTCGTTTTTGTGATTTTCTCTGATCTGTGGTTTTTAACTTTGAACTTGTGCTATTATTTATGTTTTTAGGCTTAGATTACTCATTTGGAAATTGTTTTTAGCTCCTGAAGATGGGTTATGTAATAACCCAAAACGTTGGAATTAAAGATGGGACCCGCCTTCTTCGTTTTGTCCTTCTTACTCAATATTAGACTCGAGCTTTGTAGAAGAAATCTAGGTAAATACATTTATATATATATATATATATATATATATATATATATATATATATATATATATATATATATATATATATATATATATATATATATATATATATATTGAAAAAATGCTTCGCAAGAGACTCCAGTATATAAGGGCGAACAAAAGACTAAACAAAATACAAAATCATAACAGAGAAAACAAACTGGAAAACATAAATATCGGCGTAGATCTCGGGACAAATTTCTAATCCCCATGAAAGACTGGTTCTGGCCCGTTTATAGATGAGTTTAGCAACATTATTCGAGATATATTTATTGAATTTATATTGCTCTTCAGATAAATTAAAATGATCTAGTTTGTTAATGATTATTTATTGGTGCAATTCTCCTCCTGATACAACTGTTGGATTTATAATAATTTTTGCTTGGTGAAATCAATTCAATGGTCATAATTTTGCATGTGCGCAAAGAGACTTGAGGAAATTGTAATCCTTCTTATATCTGATCGTTGTTCTTTTACCTTCCTACTAAAGTGACCAGACTCTCCGATGTATGGCAAATTACAATTTTGGCACTGTACTGTACGCTTAAGTCCTGGTTGGTGGGACGCAGTTCGTTCAAAGATTTTTCTATGGTATTTGGGTATTTGAATATGTTCTCATACGATTTTAAGGGGGCTAAGGCTGGAGCATATAGGAAACTAATATATTTTTTAAATCCTCCTTTTAGGGTGTAGAGATGAAATAAAAGATTTTCGTGCCTTAGAATGCCAGGTGGATGGGCCGGTTGATAGATTCCTTGCTAACTGCCTACCAAAAAAGCTGCTCTATGTAGGACTGCTAAGGCAACAGCTACATTGGGAACTAAAAAAAAGGGTTCAAAACAGTCGCAAAGGATTCCTTAAGTCCCAAAATGTTAATTGAGGCATATGAAAATCGTTTGCTCTGGTACGTCGGGCCTGGCAAAACAAAATCTCTGGAGACGCCCACGAAGCAGAAATCTAACGCACGATAGAAGGTCTGAGTAAAAGTGCTTCGCGAAGACAAGAGCCATTTCCAATTCCACAAAAGCGCCCACCCGCATACCTCGTACATTTTAGGAAACCTTTTGACATACAGGCACCGATGATCAACACGAAAGATAACGTGATCTTCTTCGAATCAAAGAATGAACATCATCATCATCATGCCAAAGAGACGAGATGATGGAGTGTTGCTAGCTGAAGAAACCTACCGGCAGTAAATTTGAATTAACTGCCAGTAAGTTTTATACTATTGTTAGTCTAAGATTATTATACTTATCGGAATCTTAAACTAAGAATAGTTTCACCTTTTATCACCAGAACGAACTAGTTTTAACTTTCCCACACCCTCATTTTGTGTAGTGGCAGGTGGGCTGGAAAAACATACATTTATCATTACTTTTCTTATACCAAGTATGTCAGTAATTTTTCCGTAGGATTTTAAAGATCATTAGGGTAATTATTTATCTTGAAACTCTGTAACGCCCAGAACTTATCATTCTTTCTAAGTCTTTCACTTTATTCATTTTACCTTTGTCCATTTCTTGATTGCTCCTTGTATATTGATCTAGCTTTTTCTAAGTGCATTTATCATCAGCTTATCTTTGCTTATCTCTGTTGCTTTCTAATTGGGTTTTGCATTCGTTCTCTCGTCCTGTCTCTCAGTCTGGTTATCACTTCTTTAGCATAATTTATCAGTGAGGTCTAGGCTCAGATCCAGGGGAGGGCTAGGGGGCTGACCCCCCCCCCCAATTATTTTTTAATTCAGACTCATTTATGCTTATATTTTTTTGTGTCCTACTTGTATTCCGCTCTTCAGAAAGAGACATGTAATAATATAGAATATATATAAAAAGTTTTTTAAACCGTTGCGACTTAAAAAAAAACCCCTACGAATACTACAATTCATAATTTTTTGATGTGTGGAAAAAAAATTCAATCCGGATCTGAGTGAGTTAGTGCTCACTCAGGCGCGGGATACTGTTATTTATTATCAATGTTGTGTAAGATAACTATTATTAATCATCAATTCCCTTTTATCTGACTCGTCAGAGGAAGGAATTCAGTTTAGCCCCCACCAACCTTTATCCTGGATCCGCCACTGGTGCCATCTTTTTGTGTGTAAAGCCTTCAAAAACGGAGCCTTCAAAGACGAATCTGTCAGTCGATCCCGAATCTTTATTTAAGATTTGCATGTTAAATTACTTCGCAGAAGATCTACCCCGATATTTCGTACCTCTCAAATTTAAGTCTTTTGAAGCATTTCCTCACCCATTGTGTGATAGAAAGGAGAAAAAAAAACACATTGCGAGTTTGATAATCTGTGGGTGATCTGATTACTTTTTATGTTTCAAGGAAAGGGTTTCATAAACTGGCTCCTTCTTTCCTTTATTTTCTTCTGTTTAATTTTGGCGATGAGGTTGAATATTTCTTGAACTATTAAGGAGCGAAGATGGAAATAAGACTGAGTGGTAGCATGAAAGTAGAAGTAGTAGTGGTAGGGGAGAAATTAATACATGGGGAATGATAGAGGAGTGAGGAGAGGGGATATATCTAAATGTATGTGAAACAAATGAAAAGAACTAGGTGTAATCAATGAACACATTTTCGGTGAAGAAGAATGAGATGATTGAGATTAAGAAAATGATGGATACATAGACGGAACATGGAGAATAAAGGTAGGTAAAAATGGCACAAGGGTGGAGAGGTAAATTCCATCAACCCTACATGGCGCTGGAAAATCACATTAAAATTATCGATGGCAAATATGAACTAAAACACAATATGACCCCTACGAAAATGGAGGTGCGGGGCAGCAAAAAATGTGTTGCAACTTCGGTTTCTTAGTACAAATTATATATAAAAAATTTCAAAAATTATTGTCTATCTATCCAATTCTTCTCATCATATCTTTAGTATTCTTTGCAACAATATTATTCCCTATTATTTAAGCATTTTATGTATAAATATATGGTGATTAGTATGGAAAATGGGTCGGGTGGTGTTAGGGTAACCCTTAAGAAATTTCAACGTGACATTTCAAGGGTAAACTCGAAGGAAGAAACACTACAGAACTGCAGGAGAATATATACTATTATGATTAACTTAAGACGAGCAATGAGAGTAACAACATAAAGGAGTAACAACAAGGAAAAAAGATACCCTAGGAGACCTCACGGTCTATTCAAGGAGGGTACCTTTGGACTAGCAATCGAGCGGGTGCATGGCTGCTCAATTGTTTTGCGTCCCTAAACAGCCACTTTTCAAGACCTTGTCTAGTCTTGACTTGAACTGGTCAACAGATTCACTGTTGACAACTTCCACTGGAAGTGCGTTCCACTTACCGCAAATACTGCACGTGAAAAAGTTTCTACACAGATTGCGGTTGTAACGCTTCAGTTCAAGTTTGAAGCCGTGATTGCGCGTTCTGTTCTCACTCAGTGTGAAAATACCCCGGTAGTCAACATTGTCGAACCCTCAAAGTATTTTGAAGACTTCGATGAGCTGACCACGCAGTCTACGGGTTTCCAACGAGAACAGATCTAACTCCTTTAGTCTATCCTCATAACTTTTATGTTGGATAGAGGAAATCAGTTTGGTTGCCCTAGCTTGTACGCGTTCCAATCTCGCGACGTCCTTTCGCAATGAAGGACTCCAAAATTGTACGGCATACTCCAGGTGCGGTCGGACAAGTGAGTTGTACAGGCACAGTACAATCTCCTGGTTCCGATAACCAAACTTGCGCTTAATATAGCCTAGCATCCTTTGGGCCTTTTTCTCCGCCTCAATGCACTGTTTCGAGAACTTGAGGTCACTAGTGATTGTTACACCCAAGTCCTTCTCAGTGTCGGTGTATTCCATAGCAGTGCCCTTAAGGATATACTGAGATCGGGGGTTTCTGTGGCTGATATGCATTACTTTGCATTTGTTCACGTTAAAAGGCATTTGCCACGTGTCCGACCACTCCCTAATCTTCCCAAGATCTTCCTGCAGGCGGGCAGTATTTCCATCCTTTGCAACGTTCATACCAAGCTTGGTATCGTCGGAAAATTTGGAAATCTTGGCAATCATGTCACCGTCCATGTCGTTGACGTAGATGATGAATAGTAGTGGTCCGAGAACAGAACCTTGAGGCACCCCGCTAGTAACGGGCACCCACTCAGAACACTGTCCATTTACCACCACCCATTGCCATCTGCCACTTAGCCAGTTCTTGATCCAGCCGGCTACCTTTACGTCTATGCCAAGCGTTCGCACTTTCCGGAGAAGGCAGCGGTGTGGTACCTTATCAAAGGCTTTCTGAAAGTCTAGGTAGACCACATCCACCGCCTTGTCCCGATCGTGCTCACTGAAAACCAGGTGGAAGAATTCCACAAGGTTCGTCAGGCATGACCGTTGCCTTCGGAAGCCGTGCTGGGAACTCCTCAGTAGCAGATTTGACTCTAAATACGACGTCACTTTGTCCACCATGATGCTTTCCATGAGTTTACCGACTATCGAAGTCAGACTGATAGATCGGTAGTTCGACGGTTGGTTACGGTCTCCTTTCTTCAAGATAGGAGTCACCTCCGCCTCGCGCCAGTCTCTAGGAACGCATTTGGTCCGGATTGACATGTTAAAGATAGCGCACAGATGTCGTGATACTTCATCGCACACTTCCTTCAACACTTTAGGTAGAAACCCGTCCGGTCCAGGGGACTTATTCGTCTTTAGGTCAGCGATCTTTTTCTTTATTTCTTCTTCAGTGAATTCCATTGCCTCCAGCTTTTACCCCGAGTAGGAATCCGTCAGCTGGGGAATGGGACCACACTCTTCAGTAAACACTGAAGAGAAGTAGTCGTTGAGGAGGTTAGCATTTTCTGCATCTGAATGCTTTAATGTCCCCTCATCATTCCTCAAAGGGCCAATCGTTCGACGGATTGGTTTACGGCTGTTCACATTTCCAAAAAACTCCTTGGGATTCTCTTTACAGAGAGAGAGAGAGAGAGTAAGAAAGAGAGTGATGTGCCCTTACCTATCAACATGAGAGTTGTAATAATTTGGAATCAACATATATTATTCAAAAATACTAACCTGCAACTCGAACCTTAGAGACTTGAAATTTGTCCAAGCGAAAGAGGTCTTCATTCTCCGCTAAGCATCAAATCAGAAACACACACACACACACACACACACAGACTCTCTCTCTCTCTCTCTCTCAAAACAACCACCTTGCCGTTGGTGAGAGAGCTTGCGCGATCTTCTTGAGTTAAGCTAGCTAAGCTGGGGGACTTTTAGTCTGGCAGGGTCAACCATACCAGTAAGGTAGCTTTAGTAGGATCCAGACTAAGGGTAGTCAAACTTCTCTACCACTTCTTTGATGCGTCTCCTTGCATCCCCCTACTGACCTCTTCGATTCTGTTAGTACTAAGTTTTAACAACTCTCTTTAACTGTCAAAAAAAACACAATAATAAAAACAAAAATTCATCTCTACTACACATAAGTTGTTTAGTCATGAGGGCCTCACCAGCTACCTTATGCCGTGTGAGAAGAGTGGCTTTGGAAACTCTTTAAATAACGCCTTGGAGCACTCATAGGTTGCAAGAGACTGAAATTGAAGCGATCTCAGGCATTTGGGGTACGATTAATGGAGAAATGCTAGGCACCATTAGAAGCTTTCTCCTAACATGTAATGACCAGGGCAGCCCCCTGTGACCCGCTACTTGGTGAACAAAGGCTCAACTGCTCTTTGGTGAGAGAGCTTTTGTGCCTTGCTGGTTGCCAGATTAGCTAAAGATCTCGAATGAAGTCGTGGGTACTTAGTTCTACTATTTGCTTTAAGTCTGGCGGTTTTTAGTTGATTAGTAGGGCTTAGTAGGAAGACAGTTACACCTCAAGCACGCCTATCGAAAAATCAGAGATCAAGTTTACTGGGGCTCTCGTGCTGCTCAGTTGGGAGCTGCGGCACGATTGGAGACGTCCGGCCCAGGGGATACCTAAGGGTTGGTGTGCTTGATCAAAGGGTTTCTGTTGGCCAAACGACCGAAAACCTCCTGGAAATAGGCGAATGTGATTAGTGCGTGAGAAAATCACACACCCAAAACTTTTTCAATTCGTATGGTCCCAGAGTTTTTAAAATGGCGAAAAAGAATGCTTCTCCGTCTCGCAAGTTAACTTGCAGAATCTGCAAAGTTTATAGATGGAGTGAAGACTTCGAGGGCAGGAGCTGGAAGGAGCTCACAGATGCCGTCACTGTCCTTGACTTCTGCGAACTGGAGAAGCGCCTGGGCGAGAGCATCGCTCAACTGAGAGAGGAGAACTCCCTCCACAAAAGGTAGGTTAACCTCTTAAAATCAGAGAGGTCCAGATGCTTAGGTGAGTGTAAAGGAGATGAAGCCTCCGACGTCCAAGAGCAGGAGCCTTCTGCTACAGGTCTGGGTCAATGAGCCGAAAAGAAGAAAAAAAAGACGAAGAAGGAAGATAAATTAGAAGTAGAAGTGGAGAAAGAGGAGGGAAAGGAAAGGAAAGTGGAAACAGAAGACGAGAAAGTAGAAACGGAAGAAGAGAAACGAAAAACATAAGAAGGGAAGACGAAGGAAGACAAGGCAAAGAAAGACAAGAAAAAGAAGAAGAAGAAAAATGTAGAGAAAAAAGAGGAAACCGGCAAGTCGCTATAGAACGGGAAGACTCAGTCGTCTGCAGTCAAATGTGCAAGGGTCACCCTTATTGGTGATCCTCAAGCACGGGGTCTGCAGCCCCTGCTAGCGACCCTCCTTCGCACCAGTGTGAAGTTAAGCTGCCTGTCAGGACGGGGTAACCACCCCATCAGAGTAGAGGCGGAGAAATCTTAGATTTCTGAGAGCTCAGTCGTTGCTCTGATGGAAAGTAGAAACGACCTCACCTGAGAGGAGGTAGGGTAAGCCCTACGGATTAAATCCTCCACACAGTCATAAGCGCCGTGGACGACTGTGGGCTGGAGACCGGCATGCGTGTTGTGGTCGGGATGATCTCGAGGAGAGGTCCAACACAGACCGCTCATTCGAGGAACGTCTCTTTGAACCGGCGCCTGGCAGATTTGTGTACGTCAGAGGGGATCTTTTTTGTGGACCCGTCCTGCACGTTTTATGGTAGGAATGATCTCTACCAAAGTGATGGGGTACATCTTTCCTTTAAAGGAAAGGCCTTTCTGTCGAACATAATCCAAGATATCGTAGAGAGGACCAAAAGGAGTACCCGGCCCAGAGTGAAGGTAAACGTGCGCCAGTACGGTGCCAACAAACAAGCCGGGAAACGGAAAAGGGTAGGAAGTCCTACAATCGGAGACGCCCCAAAAGTTATTCTGTTCAATGCGAGGTCGATCAGGAACAAATTTCTTGAACTTCGTTGGCTCGTAGCCATAACAGAGTCGTGGGTAAAAACCGAGATTTTGAAGGTGAATTAACGATTCCCGGTTACCAACTCTTCCAAAAAGATACGCTAGACAGAAAGGGTTGCAGTGTGATGTTATACGTCAACGATACACTCAAATAGACGAACTGCAACATTTTATCCGACCACGAGCAACTAGGAGTTGACCTAGATAGAGGTCCTGCCAGATCAAAATACAGGACACTGGTGCTTTACAGAGACCCTGCCTAACTCGTTGAAAAGGACAGGGATCCATACGGCTACTGAGTGAACTTGTACAAGACAGTGTGTGTATTGCCATGGGTGATTTCAATACCCAAGTTGACTGGAAAACCAGAGAACCCTGTGGCAAGAAAGCACTACTCCTGGAGTTCGCGAACAACGAGTTCCTTACTCAATAGGTGAGAGAGCCGACGAGAGGCAATAATACCTTCGACTTGGTTTTCACCTATGAAGATGATATCTTTGAGGATCTCTGTAGGCAAAGAGCTCGGTGGCAGTGATCACCAACTAGTCAGATTTATACTCAAGGTCCCCAAGGTAGAGTCTGCGAGTAGTAAATCAAGGAAACTTGATTTGAGAAGAGCACACTTTGCTGGTCTTCGTGCTTGATTGAATAATGCGAGGCTAGGAGTGTTCGAAGATGTTGAAGATTTGTGGAATAGATTCAAAACTACGTTCATGAGTCTTCAATCACGATTTATCCCTTTGAAAAGCCTTCGTCGGTCTTCTGTTCAACCAGAGTGGTTTAATCGAGAAATTGGTCAACTCCTGAAGGAGGAGAAAACAGTATACCAGCAGTCAAAGATTTCTGTTTACTTTTGCGAGTACCGTAGGCTAGCTAAGAGAGTAAAGTCCAGCATAAGGGCGGCAAAGCATGCCGAGAAGCTCCGAGTGGCGAGACTCTGCAAGGAGAATCTCAATGAGTTCTTTGGTTATGTAAACAGCCGTAAACCAATCCATCGCACGATTGACCCTTTAGTGAATGAGCATGGAGCACTAAAGCAATCAGATGCAGAAAATGCTAACCTCCTCGACGACTACTTCTCTTCAGTGTTTACTGAAGAGTGTGGTCCCATCCCCCAGCCCAAGGATTCTTACCTAGGGAAAAAGCTGAAGGAAATGGACTTTACCCAAGGAGAAATAGAAAAAAGGATCGCTGATCTAAAGACGAATAAGTTCCCCGGCCCGGACGGGTTTCTAACCTAAAGTGTTAAAAAAAGTGCGCGATGAAGTGTCACGACATCTTAGCATAATCTTCAATATGTGAATCCAGACCGGATGCATTCCTAGAGACTGGCGTGAAGCGGAAGTGACTCCTATCTTCAAGAAAGGAGACCCTAGCCAGCCGTCAAACTACCAACCTATTAGCTTCACCTCAATAGTCGGTAAACTCATGAAAAGCATCATGGTGGACAAAATGACGTCATATTTACAGTCCAGCATGCAATTGAAGAGTTCTCAGGACGGGTTCCGAAGGCAACGTTTATGCCTCACGAATCTTGTGGTACCTTCGACAAGGTACCACACCGCTGCCTCATCCGGAAAGTGCGTGCGCTGGTTTAGACGGAAATGTAGCAAGTTGGATATATAACTGGCTATGTGGCAGACGGCAACGAGTTGTGTTGAATGGACAGGCTTCTGAGTGGGTGCCCGTTACTAGCGGTCTTCTTCAAGGTTCAGCCTGGGACATTACTGTTCATCATCTCCGTCAACGACATGAACAGTGACATGGATGCGAATGTTTCTAAATTTGCCAAAAATACCAAGCTTGGTATGAACGTCGCAAATGAAGGAAATACTGCCCACCTTCAATATGATCTTCGGAAGTTTGTTGAGTGGTCAGACACGTGGCAAATGCCTTTTAACGTGACCAAATGCAAAGTGATGCATACGGCCACCGAAGTCCCCAATCTCAGTATATCCTTAAGGACACTGCTATTGAATCCACCGACACTAAGAAGGACTTGGATATAACTATAACTAGTGATCTCAAATTCTCAAGGCAGTGAATTGAGGGGAGAAGAAAGTCCAAAGGATGTTAGGTTATATAAAGTGACAGTTTGGATATCGGATCAAGGAGATTGTACTGTGTTTGTATATCTCCCTTCTCCGACCACACTGCAGTATGCCGTACAACTTTGGACTCCTTCGATTCGAAAGGATATCGCAAGATTAGAACGTGTGCAAGCCAGAGCAACCAAACTAATTCCCTCTATCAGACACAAGAGTTACGAAGATAGATTACGGGAATTAGACTTGTTCTCGCTGAAGACCCGGAGACTGCGTGGTCAGCTTATCGAAGTGTTCAAAATACTTTAAGGCTTCGATATTGTAGACTATAGGGATATTTTCCAGCTTATCCAGAGCAAAACAAGAAATCACGGCTACAAACTTGAACGGAAGCGTTACCAGCGTGATTTGTGTGGAAAATTATTCACATATAGCATCTGTGGCACTTGGAACGCGCTTCCAGTGGAAGTTGTCAACAGCAATTCTGTTGAACCATTCAAGTCGAGACTAGACAAAGTCTTAAAACTTAGACGCTTCGAGACTTAAAGCGTGGCGCGAATGCTCTTCTAGAGCGTCAATCTGACCCTTTAAAGGACTGCACCTGCCCAAGTGTTCACTGAAAGGTACCCTCTTTGAATGGATCGTAAGGTCTACTAGGTTACCTCTTTTCCTTGTTACTCCTTGTTACTCTCTCTCTCTTTCTTTCTTTATCTCTCTCATTCTCTCTCTTTAACCCTTTCTTTATATTTCTCTCTCTATCGCTCTCTCTCTGTTTATCATCAACCTCACGAACATCCAACAAAGCGGCCTTCTCCGTTTGCTATTAACAAACTATTTACGTCGCGGTCGTTGTAATAAACAGCTAGTGGGTAAATATTAGGTTAGAAACAAATTTCTCGCACAACTTTCCTGACAATATTTTACAAGGAAACATTGCAGCAATGTATAATGCAATTAGCACCGTTATTTTCGATCACCGGCTCCCAACGACGGGATAGATCATGGAGGCCTTTGTTGCAACATCCAACTGGTTTGTTATCAAAGAATTCTCCAACTGCAGTTCGTCATCATTTACGAACGTTTAACCATTCAAGAAGTTATGCAGTGCCCGGAATAGATGGTAGTCTATTGGCGCCAGGTCTGGCGAGTCCGTTGCGTGAGGGAGAACTTCCAACCCCAGCACTGGGAGTTTTTCACGGGTATAATTTTTAACCTGTGGTCGGGCATTATCATGAAGAAACATGACACCATTCAATTCTGATCGTTTCTGCGCAAATGCATCTGCCATCTCTTGCAGTTTTTGATTGTATAATTAAGCGACGATAGAGTGATTGCATTCCACCATTTCCAAGTAAATCACTCCTTTCACATCCCACCAGATACAAAACATAGGCTTCTTTTGATGTCTTTCGGCCGTTGTCTGAAATTGTGCAGGTGAAGCTTTGTCTGTCCAGCTTCTTTTATCGTGCCATGTTTGAATGTAGACACCATTTCTCAACTGCAGTAACCACTTTGTTCAGCTAATTAAAGTGACTTTCTTGGACAGTAGTGTCAAGTAGGCGTCTATGCGGCGCTGACGCATAGACGGCTGTATGGCTGACGCTAAACTTTTCAGCCAGTTTGTGTGATGTCAGCTGTTGATCAGCTTTGACACAGGGGCACAAATGATCATTGTCACAATAATTGAGGCTTAACCATTTCTTGGCTGATCTTGGAGATCAAATTGACCACGCTGAAACTTTTTAAACCAATCGTAAGCTGTGCGACGACTTATTGTTTCTTCTCTAAATGCTTGGTTGATACGACTTTGCGATTGAGTACTGTTTAGGCCGGATTTGTAATCATACATTGAAAGAGTATGTTGCTGTTCACGTGAAAGTTTCATTTGATGGGTAATTTCTGAAACTTTTGATATCATTTAGGATGTTTTAGGGTGTCCGACTAATTACTGTGTATTGACCTAGGCTTTCCTCGACCTCGCTTGAAAGTGCATATTGACTGTTCACATCCATGCGAGGCCTAGGAAAGACTAGGTCACTGCACATTAATGAGTCTTACACCCTGTATAAATCTATAAATAAACAGTATTGCGGAAGCTTTGTTTCCAACCTATTATATCAAATAACCTAGAAATTGTTTATCTTTAGGCAAAATAAATTAACTGTCTTTAGCCTAACATCGCAAGTTATCGAATGACTCAACATTAACTTATGAGGTAAGTTTCGCAGTCGATGCAAAACTTTCGAAATTTCTCTTGTGGAATTCTCTTTGGTGCTTGATTAAACTTTGGCTGCCATAGCTTATGAACTCTCTGAACAAGATGTTGCGAAAATTTTAAGTCGTTTGAAATTACTAAGAGCGGTCGCATTCTATCGAAGGTAACTTAGAATGATTCCATTTAAATTGTGACTCAAAGTTAGCATTGTGGCAACTAAGATGCATTTATTGGAGTTAAGGTTGACTTTCCCATTAACACACGCTCAAACTAAGTTGAATTTCAGCTCGATCGATCTCATTCAGAGCTCTACCTTCCTGATTAAAGTTGCGAGTATAAATATATACACACACACACACACACACACACATACACACACATATATATATATATATATATATATATATATATATATATATATATATAAATATATATATATATATATATATATATATATATAATTGTAATTGATTTGCTCCTTGGGAATCTGATACGTAGTAGGAATATGAAGACCCAGGAAATTACACTAATCATTTATTGGCCGGACGTTTCGGACTTCGCTAAGACTATTATCAGCGACTGTATCAACTAATTAGAAGAAGAAGAAATATTAACAATAACAGTTAAAGAGTAAGAAAGATGCATCATATAGTGTTCAAAAAGCGGGGAAAAGCAAGGTAAATCAATAAATTTGACAAATATTAAGAGGAAAATAAAACAAAAAAAAACAATATATAGAATTACTTAAGACCATCAAGTGTAATTTTGAAAAAATAATAGGAAGAAGTGAAGTTTTAACATAAACTTACTTAAGCATAAAAAATAGAAGCAACTGGAATGAATAATAAAATAACCTATTATATTAAATTATTAACTAAAATAAAAAAAAACAGAAAACAAATGTAAACGAATTTAACACAGGGACTAACCTTTAACGAAGGGGTTGCGAAATCAACTAATTAACGATAGAAAACTACTAACGAGATTCGTTTGGTTGGCTAGTTAATGTATTTAAGTGTGGTTTGGTAATATAGTGAATAGTTTAATTAAGTATATGTGTGCACTTACATAATTAGGTGTAGGGGTTTTCTTTTGCGGTTATAACTGAGAAGTTAAGAGGTCTCCACCCCTCCGAATCCTTCTGTCTTCACCTTTTCTGCAAATTATTGAAAACCTTCATTTGTTACTTAAATAAGATTGGTAGAAGAGCTCCATTCAGCTGGGATTTTTCTTTTTTATTCCTTTATCTCTCTTGACTTTTTGTTATTTGATCCTCTCCCCATCCTAAAGTTTTCTACCCCAAATAATTATTTACCGTTATAAGTACACTTTCATAACAATTAAAATTTAATCTCCTCGCCATCGACATGGCCTACATTTTACTACACAATGGCCAATTCTTCAATTCTTCCCTTTATGTTACGGTTTCTTTAATCCTTTTTGGTGCCATAATTCTGCATATCTCGAAACATGCACATACATGGAGAAAAACTCGCTCTAGTCTAGAGATGAAGGTTTTCCGCTAGAAAAGCTAATCTTTACTAAAGATGGGTTCTATTTAATAAAGGCGAAAGTGGTTGGAATTATAGTCCTAAACATGATTTAAAAAAACGCAACAGGCTGTTACAGGGACTTTCTCAGGGTACGCAAAATTCCCAGGTGAACACAAAACACCCCTAAGAATAAAAAGGAAAGAAGTTTGAGTAAAAAAAAAGTTACTTGGAAACCTCTTTTTATTTTTCCTTGTCTGATAGATTAATAAAAACATCGTACTTCGTGGGTTTTAAATCCCCATGGGAGTATTTATGCTATGTAAAAGTGCTTTTATGCACAGGCGGTCATATAATGCAAATATACACCTGCCTGCTCCTTTATCTTTGTATGAATTTGTTTCTACAAATTTTTCATTTATTTTTACTGAGTTTTAATAGATCTAATGGGGAGGTAGATAGCGTTAAACATTTAAGATTTCTATTTTTGCCCATGTAAATCCTGGTCCTTTCCTAGTAATTCAGTTTCACTGATTTTTAATTCCCTCCCTTTCGACGCTGACGATTCTGTTCCTGTGTTATCAATAAAATTATCCACTGATGGAAGGAAATGAATTTGTATTCATTGGAAACAAGACGGTTCAGAGGGGAACTAATCCAAGCGAATAAATCCTGAATGACATCCACAAAGTTAAATCCGAATGCTAATTTCACCTGGACACCACAAACAGGACAATGTCGTTAATTGCTGAAATGGGGGAACGGTAAACTGATTTTTTTTTTGTATAAACGCCCCCAATAAATTAAAAATTCATTCACGTGATCATTTTAAAAGGTTACATTGATAAATACATTGATTGTATCAGTTGTCCTGGTTAAATATGAATTGTGTACTACTGCAAATCTAGTTTAAACTCTATAATCCCTTGTCTCATTTTCCTAACATTAGCCGTACATGACATTTACGTTAATCTCCCGCTCATTCCTTTGAATTATCTAATAGAGATGTTCACATTTCATCCCCCCACTCGGCAACTTGGATTCATTTCATCAAACCATGGCATTCAATATAAAAATATGAAAAAATCTTTCAAACGTAGAGGTTTATGGGACATCGATATGAGGGGTATTGAGGTTTTTCTAGTTTTTAAGCTCTAACTATTAACTATTGGATTGGTATTTCCTTAAAGGTATACACGATGATTAGGTATTGTAACACATACATATATATATACACGCAAATAGAAACACACATGGTTGAATTTGTGCTTTTATTTCTAGTTTCAGATGAATAGCTCTCGTGATAATTTTGGGGTTAAATTGCTTTTCTCAAGCTATGAATAATTAATGAAGAAAAGATCATTTTATTGGTTTTACCCAAAATTTATAAGTTGAAAACGGAAGATAAATTACATATACATATGTGAGCGAATTAGAGGGTGTTTGTTCCTTTTAACTACACAATATGGCTTTAAATAATAGCACTTCTTTACAAAAGATCCGGTAAAATAATGGCATTTATTTCCCGAAAATGCGGTAGATTAATGGCATTTATTACACAAGATTGGATAAAATAACGTCGTTTATTTATACAAAATAGAGGTAAACTGATGACATTTATTTATAAGATATAGGGTAAAATAACGACTTATATTTAGACAAGATGGGGGTAAAATAATAGCATTCATTTGCACTAAATGTGGGTGAAATAATTTCATTAATTTACACATGATGGAAGTAACATAATGGCATTTATTTACACAAAATGGAGTTAAACTAATGGCATTTATTTACATGAGATAAGGTAAATCAGAGACGGAAGGGATGGGATGGAGGAGAGATATTGTGGCTGTAACTTACAGGGTGATATGGGTTCAGGTTCTTTAGGATGGGGCGAAGAATTTACCTGTTTGAAGTCAGTTTGTAGTAATCCAGACGAGAGTGTATTTAAAATCTCAGTGAGGAAAGCAAGGATTAAATACGATGAGAATGAGTCTAGGGTAGAAATGTTGACTGCTTTCTATAAATCATTTTAGATATGTATATATAGCATTAATTAATTACTTTATAGCAGGTTCTTTCAGTATTTATTAAATTTGGTGAATTAAAGGGTAAATTATTAAAATAACAAAACTTGTTGACAAATATGACTTGGAAAATGTGAAGCAATCGAATACCTGTGTGGAAACGAGAAGACAGCGGGCAATATTTTCGAAATGTTAAACGACATTGTGAGCAGATACAGGGGTTTTAAAGCTTGTATACGGCTTAAAGACACAGTCACCTGTATTCCAAGAGTGAGAACCGTCCAGCCTTAATCAGTGAGAAACTCAACCTGTGTCAAGAATATCATGAATAAGACGATGCTAATTCCAAGCAGGAGTGCCGGACAGTTTCTCTGATAGTCTCGATGGGGGTAAAGTCAATGGGTCAAAACACTTTTCTCATCTTTAATGAAGAAGGGGTAAAGATCAATTAAAATGTTTATTTGGGAATATTGAATGGGAAAGATATGGTTTACACATTGTAATGTGGAATAAGAGACTCAAAGAAACAAAAACTGAGAACTTTTTTGTATTTTATGAAATATTATAATGGGTTTATGTCGAACTAAAATAACATTAACTTAAGGGAGTCCTAATGGACAATAGTGGAATAAAAATAGCACTTGTTGATGAAGTGCATTATCTCTCTTTGGGAAGTGTGCGAGAGCCCAGTGGTAAAATATCGGGTTTTTCTTTACTCTGGTATGGTCTGTGCTAACGTTTCAACTAAAGTTAATAAACATGCAAAAATATAAAAGCAATGACGAGCGCCTATAGTTAATACCAGAGCCCTAGAAATATTCAAGAGATTTCGTGCTTGGTCTTGGGAGCAATAAGCTAAGAGCCAAGACCTCCACTTACCCAAAGTTCCTCTGTTCGACCTGAAAAGTAATTTGTAAATTTTATACAAATAAAGACCGTCAACATTATAATCAATATTTCCCCTAAATAAACGAATAAACAACCTCAATCATATTTTTCCAAGTTAATGTCAATTTGTAACCAGTTGATTAATTTGTCAATAACTAATCTTTTTTTCGTTAACTCGAAGAACCTTAATACCGTTTTTAAAAAGAAACAAAAGACATGAATATAATATTTTAGAGGTGTATAATTATAAAATCTGTGTATGCGAATGCAGGTAATTAAAATGCAATGGCTTCTATATATTTAATTCAAATCAAATGAATGAAGGATTTGATAAAAGGAACTTGTGACTTGAGCACTAAATGAGAGATGTGGTGATATTTGGCAACTATTGAATAGATATTTCTCAGATGTCACATTATAATTATTCAGATGTAAAAACTTATCCCAGTAAATTATCCAAATGATATCCAAGAACAATTTATATAATATCATTGTTTTATTGCTCGTAAAATTAATATACGTAGGGAAAAACAACAGATATGCAATAAAAATAAAGTACAAAAAGGTGTTGTTTAAATCAATTAAACTCTGAAATTATGATCAAATTTAATGACAAAAATACAAATTAAAACTACCTTATTAAAATACTTGTATAAAATTAAATAACAATTGTAATATTCTATAATAATGCAAAACATTAGGAAAAATTAATATAAGTAGAGTCTAAAAATTTAATGTTATTTGAAACTCATGTTGAATGTAAAAATCAATTTCATTTATATCTCATGTTTGCTGCGAGGTGTTTGCACCAAAGGTATGAAAGCGAAATTAGAAGTTGCCTCAAGATGCCGACCAGTAACACCAGAAAACCCTTCCAAAATCAAGCGTCCACGAAATGAAGAGTAGCAACATAAGAAGCCATTCCAAGATCTTACTACCGAAGAATACAGAATCTACAAAAAAGAATACTTTCATCGCATAGAGGAAGACGTAATCACCAGTTGTGGGATTCTCCTCCGTCAAGGAGTAGACACATCCATAACTGCTGACTCCTCTTACATCGCAGAATAGAGATGAAGAAGAAAATGGATTCGCCAAGATAGCAACCTCCTACGATCCTCTCACAGAGCTGTTCTCCTATGAATGAAAAATCATTAAACACTTTGAGACTAAAGAAGCAAGAATTATCACTGAAGCTACAAAATAGACCTCTTTAACACGGGACTAGCCACTGTGCTATGTTTAGAATGTCGCCTGTGCATAACGACCCCAACGAATTCAAACACGCCGGCAGCCGTAGGGCGCAGGGAACCCCAGTTTGAGTTTATCAGTGAGTGCAGCCACAAGTCACGCGCGCCTGTCTCCGTAAGCTATGGTAAGTTTACATTATTTTTATATATTTGTAGCCAAAACTTCATCCTTTTTGCTTGAATGTTAAAGAAGTTTTAAGAGGTGTGTACTTTGTTCATTGGGTTGTTTGGCAGAATTGTTTTGAAACTTTTAAGGACAAGACTTTTGTTTTTGACTCCTCACAACAACAATTGTGTTTGTGAAGGGGAGGGGGTTGGAGAACTAGTATTGTTGATAATAATAGAAGTAGTAGCTAGTACATAGTCATGGTAGTATTAATATCGATAATATCATCAAGTGGGGAAAGCGATATCCCAGCCTAAAAACAGAGGCCCCGTTCGGTTACCGCAGCGTCCCGACGCTAAGCGGTGATACCAGATTTTTTAACCCTCTCCCCCTCTTCCTCCTCGACCCGCTGGCCTCCAGACGTGAAATTCAACTCCAAGAAGTACGAATCAACAGATTTCTTTCCCGGCGTGCATAAACAATACGAAGGCGAGGAGAGCAAGTGTAATAACAATGTTTAAACAGGCTCACTATTTCCCCAAAGATTTGAAATCGAGTTTCGAATAATAGACGAAATTATAGGAGCTGTGACGAAAGACAGAAGATGCCTTTAGGGCTAAGTGAAGATGCTCGGAAAAGTGTAGTTATAGGAGAGAGGCTTAATCCATAAGCCCTCATCCCCCTCTTTCCCCTACCCCCAGTCGGTCAGTGAAGTATATATGCGGATAACTGGAGAAGAACGTAAAGATCGAGTTAGATATCAACACGACGAAGTCCGGCGTCAAGGCCCGGCACTCACGGAACGAAACAGAGAAGAAGTTCATTCTGAGTCAGTTCCTGGTGGTCACCCTGAAGATTAGCCCCTTGTATCGAGAATCACTCTCATGCAGCTCACGTCAGGGAAACCCCCTATCTCGGTTTTCAACAAAAAAGAGAGATAGTCTTCGCCATTAAGGAATACCCAAAGTGAGCTCCCCCCCCCCTCCCCCCGCCCCATTCGTCACAGGATTCACTTTTGATCATCGCTCGTCAGTACGAAGCAACTCAAGATTAACCCGAAGATTGGAAAAAGCCTACCTTCACGGTCCCGTTGCTTAAATCATCTGATTAAGACAACGTGCCTAACGCCATCTGCCGCTCTCACCGAAATCACCTCTTGCTCCAAGTCAGTCTCCTCGCCAGACAAACGGCTGGGCGTCTGCGACCACATCCACCCGCCGAACCGCAAACCACTTCCCCCACCTCCATAAGCTCCAACGTCAAGGAGCTGGATTCACTTGTGTGTTTTTTTAAGTTAAAGCAATTCATATATTTTTGTGTCTCAATTAACGCTCATCATTAAAGTGAGCTTGGGGTCAACCATTACTTAATATTCATTTTTAAAGTAGTAATTTTCACGTAGACTCTTTTAATATACTCTGTGTAGATTTAAAGTTTGTTTTTAATATTTCATTTTTTTATGTTGTAATTAAAAGTATATTTTAGGTTAGAGGTATTTAACTCAATCTTCGAAACGCTGCACATGGCAATAGAAATCCTCCCTGATTAAAGAAGTAAAGCAAAAGACTAAATAAAGTAAAGTAATATAGCACTCTTATAGAAAACGAAATAACGGAGTTATTGAAGTACGTAACAAACCTACGTACCACCACTCTGCCCTCATACCATGACATAAATATTTGGTATCAGGTTTTTGGGGGTATTTGAAAAACTCAGTATAGTTGTTTGTATTGCTTTCCCTTCAGTAATAATAAATTCGTGCCTAGCGTTCGAGGAAAAGTAAAGCATAATATGAGGATCAGGTCTGCATATAAATCTTTGCTTAATTGTCTGCGATTAGCCCGTTAATAGTAACTACTTTTCTTGGTGGTATTTCAATTAGCAGAAAGTAGTGTGGTAAGGGTGAGTTAGGCAGCGCGCTACTTGTTCGAGGTTGCATAAGTACTTTTAGCATATCGGTGAGTTTTTGACGTACAGACAGAGTTAAAATGTCATCGTTTGACAGGTTTCACCTAGGCCGAATTATTTTTGGACTAGCAAGTCAAGAGCTAATGGACTACGTCCTGGAAGAAGAAAGTAGGGAAAGAGAAGTTATAGAAGCAGAAGAAGGAAGAAGACAGAGGGATATAGAAGTATAAGAAATAAGAATACATATGAAAATAGACACAGAAGAAATAAGAATACAGATGAAAAGAGAGGCAGAAGAAAGGAGAATACTGAGGATAAGAATAGCAAAGGAAAGAATGATACAGTTGAACATAGAAGCAGAAGAAAGAAAAATACAATTGAAAAAGAGAGGCCAAAGAAAGAAGGATAGAGATGAAAAGAGAAGTAGAATACAGAAGAATACTGATGGAAAAAATAAAAGAAAGAAGAAAACAGATGGAAAGAGGGGCCGAAGAAAGAAGAAGACAGATGAAAAGAGTAGCAGAAAAAATAGAAATACAGACGGAAAGAGAAGCTTAAGAAAGAAGAATACAGATGAAAAGAGAACAGGCACAAGCGGAAATCGAAGACGAAGAAAGAAGAATAAAGAAGGAAAGAGAAGTAGAAGAAGGGAAAATACAGATGGAAAGATAACTAGCTCAAACGGAAAGAGAAGCCAGAGAAAGAAGAATATAAACTAAAAGAGAAGCGGAAGAAAGAAGAATACAGATGGAAAGAGAACTAGTGCAAGCGGAAAGAGAAGAGAAATAACGAAGGCTCACACATGAAAGGGCATTGAGCAATGATCAGGTGGAAGTCAAAGCCGTTGTATCCCGGCCTGGAGCTAAGAAAGTATATAAGATGAAAACTCAGCCAAATAGGGTGACGATGGATGAAGAAGGAAATATGGAAGCGGTATACCCAGATAAACCCCGTCAGGTAGTAAAGCCGGATAACGAGTATCCCCTACCCTCAGTAGCCTCCCCCCAGAATGAAACATCCACTGAGTTATATTTAAACCCCCAATTCGCCGTGATAACCGCGCCCATTAACGATCTTTTAAAGAAACTTTCTTCCGACCACGTTAGAGGGAATCCAAACGCGATCTCGCATTTAGCTTGATAAATGATGAAGATGGGACTCCTTTTTCCATCATTTATGCAACCATGAAACAGGCCGCTCTAGCCGTTAGTTGGGGAGTAAGGATAGTCAGTGGCTATAAAAAAGGTAGTGAAAGTACGTTGGAATGCCATCACCAAGTTTTGACATATTTGCGTAGACAAAATAACCAAAACTGCCGACTCATGCGTTGTAAGTTAGAGGTCATCGAGTACCACTTTAATATTTACTATATAAAAGGTGCTAATAAGATAAAGCCTATGTATAACCTCAGCCGAAATCCCATCAAGGGTTATTTCATCTCCAGTTAGTCTTAAAACCTTTCTTTTGTGTATGTGTTTTGTGTATATATTTAATGTCTTAAGGTTTAGATGTGTAAGGAAGTAACTGTCTAGATACCACTTAAGACAGGCAAATATTTTTCTTTGTGTAATCGATGATTTTGTTGTTTTTTTGTTTTTCTGTTAAATTGGGTGGTGTGAGACATACCCAGGGGACTCACGAGGCCTATGTTGCTAACCTGCCTTTGTACGCACGCGCGTGTGCGCCCAAGAACAAAGAAACTTAAGTTAATAGGATGGTTGACCCAGTAAACAGTAAGAATCAGTATTATGTTCCAAGACATGTTATTTGCTTTTGTCGGTTATGTTTGTTTGTTTTTTTTATTTCACTGGAGTTCTTCCCCCCTCCCCATTACCTTCTTCGAAGGGAGGAAATGTGGGGAAATCGATATCTCACCGTAAAAAGAGAGGCCCCGTTCGGTTACCGCAGCGTCCTGACGCTAGTCGGTGTAACCAGATTCTTTACCCCCTCACCCCTCCCCCTCTCCCCCTCGACCCACTGGCCTCCAGACGCGACATTCATCTCCAAGAAGTACGAACCAACAGATTTCTGTCCCAGCGTGCATCAACAATACGAAGGAGAGGAGAGCAGGTGTAATAACAATGTTTAAAATGGGTACTATTTTCACTAAGATTTGAGATCGAGTTTCGCATAATAGATGAAATTATAGGAGCTGCGACGAAAGACAGAAGATGCCTTTAGGGCTAAGTGAAGAGGCTCAGAAAAATATCGTTATAGGAGAGAGGCTTAATACATAAGCCCTCATCCCCCTCCCTTTTCCCCTATCTCAGTGGGTCGGTGAAGTATATATGCGGATAACTGGAGAAACACGTGAATATCGAGTTGGATATCGACACGACGAAGTCCGGCGTCAAGGCCCGGCACTCACGAAACGGACCAGAGAAGAAGTTAATTCTGAGTTAGTTCCTGGTGGTCACACCGAAGATTAGCCCCTTGTATCGAGAATCACTCGCCTCCAGCTCCCGTCAGAGAAACCCCCTATCTCGGTTTTCAACAAAAAAACACTCTCACCGAAATCACCTGTTGCTCCAAGTCAGTTTCCTCGCCAGACAAACGGCTGGGCTTCTGCGGCCACACCCACGCGCCGAACCGCAAACCACTTCCCCCGCCAGCATATCTCCAACGTAAAGGAGCGGGATTCACCTGTGTTTTTTTTTAAAGGTAAAGCAATTCATATATTTTTGTTTCTCAATTAACGCTCATCATTAAAGTGAGCTTGGGGTCAACCATTACTTAATATTCATTTTTAAAGTAGTTATTTTCACGTAGACTCTTTTAATATACTCTGTGTAGATTTAAAGTTTGTTTTTAATATTTCATTTTTTTATGTTGTAATTAAAAGTATATTTTGGGTTAGAAGTATTTAACTCAATCCTCGAAACGTTGCACATGGTAATAGAAAACCTCCCTGATTAAACAAGTAAAGCAAAAGATTAAATAAAGTAAACTAATATAGCACTCTTAGAGAAAACGAAATAACGGAGTTATTGAAATACATAACAAACCTACGTACACCAACTCGGCCCTCATACCACGACACACCATTTTACGCTATTGTAGTAAGAATTGACAAGTAGCAGAATATTTGATCACTCTTTAATAATAATAATAATTCTATTACTATTATTGTTATTATAATTATTATATTATTATTATTATTATTTTCAGTATTATTATCATTGGCCTAGTGTCCGTCAGTTCATGGAGGGGGAGGCAGTGGTAAGAGCACGCTGCCTGGTTTGGCAGTCTGTTTACAGCTTGAGAACAGTGGCCTCCGAGATAGAGGAAGCGAGGCAGCAGCGACACATTGACGATGTCAGAGGCAACCAGGAGCTGGTGGATGCAGCTATTCATACCGAGCATAACGACCTTGGTGAAAGAACAGAACAGGCAATGGGTCCACCTGGCTGGTTACCAGGCACACAAGATCCTGCGTACTCACAGGAGCTGGTCTTGTCAAGACATCTTCATCGACAGTAAGGTCTTAGACAAACTTATACGTATCACCGAGAAAGTGGACAAGGTTATGGAGGTATTCCAACAGGGCAAATTCAAATCATTCACAGACTTGCTGTCGCGTGGTAAGCTAGTATGCCCCTCTTACAAGACTCTCTGTCTCACTAGGAATGTATGCCACATATACAGGTGGCTCACGAAGGAAGAATGAACACGGTACTCCCTGTTTGGGTGTAACAACCCTAAGGAGGCCTTCGAGAAGGTCGCTGTTGCACTTAAGGAAGAAGATGACCAGCTGGATACATTGAGTTGTGCTAGTGGTCACAGCTTCTTGAAAATATTCTACCCCCTAAATGGCGGCCAGTCTGTTCAATGTCTTCACATCTAACTACAGCAAAGAAAGAAACATTGAAGTGCATCGTAAACGCAAAATTGATTCCGATGCAGCTCGCAACAAGAGCACTTATAAAACAACTAAAGCTGAATAGCTCCAATAAATAGATACATTTTGTGAAACCTTAACATTGTTTGGCGAAAATTTCAGTATTAATCTTAGGTTCATTTAGGCAATGTAAAATTACAGAAGTGCCACGAAGATTCAATACGTGCATACGTAAAGAGGACAATGAATTTGTTTCTCGTGACAATAACTTTGACAAAATGACACAGGTTAGTGTTGGGAGTCAGAATGATTTGTATTGTCTATTGTACTGATATTTAGTGTTCATTCATGATCTGAGAATCTATGGAAACCAATGAGAAGTTAATACCTAATAATATATTGTTCTTGTTTTTTTCATTCAGGAGCAATGTAGCAGAGATTGATAAATTAGATAGAAAGTTAACTTTTTTCTTATTTCACCAATTACCACCAATAAATTTCGTCCATATATTGTCTTGACTCAATATCTATATATAAAAACTGAAAAACCTACATCAAAAAAGTTATTATCTTTGGTTTTCGAGTAACATCAAATAATGTTGAAAATGGTCTTGGGGCCTGTATGCAATTGGCCAATATTCTGAGTTCAGGCCAGGTTTTAAGAGGTCTGTGTCTACAATTAACTGCTAATCAAGGTGCCGTAAGGTGAAGAAGGAAAATTAATCCGACACAAGTTTCTCCAATCTCTACCTACGAGCAAAGCACCCACCATGGCCACTCAAAAGCACTTAACACTGGCTCAAGATAAAATTAGCAGAAGAATTCCCTCTATTCGTTAAGGGAACAGTGTTTTATTGTTAATAACAATAATAATAGAAGGAAGTGTCCCGAATGCCAGTAATAATGTTTAAAAATTCAAATATAAATTCAGTGCCTATTCAGCCTTTTAACAGTGTAAAAAACTGATATACAAAAGTCCTGTTACACTCATTAAGACACTCTCAGCACAGCAAACAATGATAGTTTTGATGCACTTACACAGGTTTCCAATGTTTTAACATATAAATATGTGTTTAACTTGTAATATTAATTAATGTGGCCGCCCTCAATGGCAAGCACGTGCTCTAAGCGAGACCTGAAGGTTGCACACACGTTGCGGACGAAATCCTTTCTCATGGTGGCGCACACGCGGTTGACGGAGGACTTCAGTTCATCGAAGTAACTGTGGTGGACCTTATAGGTCTTTCCCTCGACATGCGCCCACACGCTGTTGTCGAGGGGAGAGAGATCGGGCAACTGCGGTGTCCAAAATTCCTTCGATCAGAAGTTCACGGTCTTGGCCGTGTGGGCCGGAGCATCGTAATACTGAAAGAAGTAATTCTGTTTCTTTGTAATCTTTCTCACCCAGGGCAGATCTATCATGGCCAACATGCTTATGTAACCGGCCTCGAGCCACACCGGCGGCTCCTTCTCGCCATTCGAAGTCACGACACCGAGCTTCATTTCGGAGGGCAAGGTGCTTGGTCGAGGACACGTAGCGACCCTCGGAAACCTCTTGGCTGAACCTTACTAAGAGGTCGTTCTGCTTGTTGATGACCGGATCGACCTTGAAGGTTTTAGATAAAAAAAAAATGAGAATTCAATTGTCATGACTCTTCAAGTCATTGAGAAGGAGACACCAGTGCTCCCGACGTTGTTTTCGCATACGGTCGGTAAGTAAAGACCTTTTCACGCACCTTCTGCTATTGCCGCTCTCCTCCTTGACGGCCCTGGCCATCGTGGCCACCGAGGTGTTCTTTTTCTTCGCGAGCGCAGTCATTTTCAGCTTCAGAGCACTTTCAGGGGCCCTTGTCATAGTCAACGGTTAACAACTTGAGGTCGGCCTGAACGAGGTCGATCTTTGAGTTTTTTTCCGTTCTTGAGCCTCTCCGCGTTTCTTTTGGTGGCCAGCGCGTAAGAGAGCAAAGATCTCGAATCTTTTCACTTCCATCTCAAAACCACTGTGCGAAATGGGAAAGTCGTTTAATGAAACGTACTGTAAAATTAGAACTATAAGTTTGTTTATAAATTTTTTTGTCACATACTTAAACCCCCTCGAAAGTTAAAAAAAAGAGTGTAACAGAACTTTTGCGAGATCTGGTATGTATGATATTGGATCATTGTTTAAATTCTACTTATGTAAATACTTGTCACATTCTTCTTCTGGTTCTGATATAAAATTATTATTGTATTTATATTCAACTTTAATTCTAAACAAGATTGATTTCTTTTGTTTTGTTATTCATACAACCCTCACAATACTGCAATAAAACTGAATATAAGAAAGTACTCGGGGATTAAAATGGCAATCGGCGCTTTTTCTTGTACCAAAGTAGATTATTTAGAACTCAAACCAAATGTCATACCACTAAAGTTTAATCGTAAACTACGAGGTACAAAGTATTCATGTAAAGTTTTAAGCCAACTTCACGCTCCAGCTAAAGGTGTGTTTTTAGTCACTGTCCCACCTAACATTAATTTTTATTTTTCACTTAGTGGATTAGGATATAAAACGAGTTTTCATAGATGCCAACAGCAAGAAAATTTAACAAGAATAAAAAAGTACAAGAATTAAAGATATATAATTCTTTATACTGAAGGGTTTTAAACTTTAAACTCTATTTACTTTGTTTTTTATGTGAGGAAATATTAAAGAAGTTCTGTCTCCCAAATCACCGTTCAATTTATACTGCTGAATTATAATGCATTAGCATAGGAACCCAGCATTCCCCGGATAAAAATATCTTGACTTGCTGATTATTATTAATATTTATGTGGTGAAATGAGATTCAAGATAGTTGGGCACTGTCCCTAACAAATAATATTTGCGTGGTATGACCTGGTGTACGCTGTTATACGTACACTGGCCTACTGGCGGACCGAAATTAAGGCTCCACCTGAGGATGGCTCTAAGAGTGCTTTAAATACACAGTTGTTAGGCCAAGGAATATTCACATACGACTACAAAAATATACTTTAATAGGACTAAAGAATAAATACACATATATGACAAGTTAAACGGCAATGCAATTAAATATTGACGGTTCACGGCTGAGATGATTAACACTATCAATTAAGTTGAAATCGAGGGATAATTAATTAAGAAATGATTTTACAATTATGCAAGTTCTAGAGTAAAGCGGATCCTTGGGGTTCAACGCCGTAAAGGTGGGAGGAGCGTGACGAAGCCGGGGTTAAATCCTTTTTACCTTGATGTGTGGTGAGTATGACCAGGGGGGTAAGTTCGACCTTAAACTTGTAGGCGTCTCTCGAGATGCTCAATCCAACGAAGGATGCATTGGGGATGGCTTTTCCGATCCTTAAAATCCGAAGACATGGTGAGAAGGGTAGAAGCGCGCCTAAAGATATCTCCATGAACAACACGGAGTGACGACTAGCTCTTCCTTGGTTCTTCGAAAATCACTCAATCCTTCTCTAGATGAGAATGTAGTCGATTCCTTTTCGACTAACCAAGACGTTAACAACTAACGTACTGGGCGGCGGCTTCAGACGCAATCTGCCTGTGAACTCCGAAGTATCTAATATATACTCCGAAATTATCTAGACGGGGAGAGAGATTCATCGCCAACAGACTTCCTTAATTGCCTTGTGTCGAGATAAGGGTCCATAGCGAGAAGTCGCGATTCCGCCTTAATGGTCTTTCCATTGTTCTAATTTTTGCAGTATATAGGGCAGATAAATGCAGTGCTATGAACGGGATGTAAGGCCGACTAAATTCGTCTGCGACAATGGCGTTTCTCCCTACTGCAAATTGCTTGGGGCAATTTGCAGTGGGGGGGATGGGGAGAGAGATGACAGAGAACCGTATTCTTCCACACTCCTCCCTTTTCAGGAAGACATTTTTTTTCCACAAGTCGGGTGCGAATAAAAATGTCTCGAACTATTTTTTCTTCAAGGGGAAGATGCTATAAAAATTGAATTAGTCAAACGAGATACAAACAAAATTTGGAGATGAGCGGGGTTAGCAAATAATGATAATTATTTCGGACTATACACATAGGTACAATAAAAAAAAACAAAATTAAAATTAAGCCATACAACACATTAAATATCTAAATAAAAGAAAAAAACCATTACTAAAGACACACTACAAACAGAGAATAATTATACAACACTTCATCAATTAACCTATATATAAAACGAATCAGGAAACATATTTACAAGGAAATACGCTAATGGTATCTTTAACTTTATGACAATAGGGTCTTCTAGAGGATTTCTGCTTAAACTATCAGCTAAATAATTTTGAGTACCCTTGATATACACAATACGGAATTGATATTCCATGAGTAACAGATTCCATCGAATTAGTGGTCTATTTTGACTCTTGAAATTACGAAGGTATGACAATGGCTTATGGTCCTTCTCAATTACGAATTCGATTCCTATAAGGTACATTATAAAATGTTGAATTTACCATACTATAGCTAATTCCTTGAGTTCAATGGTGGCGTAAGCCTTCTCGCGGGCAGACAGCTTCCTGCTCGCATACGCAACGGAATATCCACTTTCATTGTTTTCATACTACATGAGGACACAACCTATACCATCACGAGAGGCATCAGTACGAATCCCAAACTTTTTGTTCGGGTTCAGAAGTCTCAAAATAGGAGCAGAGATCAGGGTAAACTGCATTAAGCCTTTCTCTGTAGCAAAAGCTGTAAAGCACTTAGAAGATTCTGAGAGCAGGATCTGATGGTAGGCCTTACAAAGATCCATTTCGGAGATAAATTTTCAATCTTTAAAAAGATGAAGATTTTAATCAATCAAAGGTATGGGCTCGGCGTTGAACTGGGTGACTGAATTTAATTTTCCAAATCGACGCACACCCTAAATGATTGATCGGCCTTTCAAACTATCACAATCCCTTAGGGCACAAAAGTCAGATAAGGACGGCTCGAAGATCCCTAAATTGAGCAAATTTCTACTTCGGCGTTAAACGCGGAGCGTAAATGAACGAGAATAGGAGAAGGCTTAGTTCTTACTTGTTCTTGAGTTTTTAAAACAATCTCGAGTGAATTGGGTTTAACAACCTGGGGTTTTAGAGACAACGTCCGAGAATTCACTTAGTAGGCTCGCCAATTGAGCCTTCTCGATGGGTCGGAGACTGGGGTTGAAATCGAGCTCAGGGGTTGTATCCGATTGGGGATAAGGGAGAAACCGCAAAGGGTATTGATCGTCTGCTCCCACGCAGACCGTTTGAAAGAGGCAAAGCAGTCCGACCGGGTAAGTTGCCTTTAAGACGAGTTATTTATCTAAAGCGACCACATTATTAACGCTCGCGCGTCGTTGCTACCTATTTAACAGGTTGACGTGGTACACTTTATTACCTGAGGAGTTCTGAATTAAGTAGTCGACTGGGCCTTGAGGTTTTATTACTAAAAAAGGTCATTTCCACTGAGATAGGAGCATATTAGACTCAGAAGGCAAGAGAAGTTGTACTTCGTCGCCTGCTTCGAATTTCCGTGCTTTGGATTTGATGTCAAAATACGTTCTGTATTTTTCCAAATTAACCTCGGAATTCTTGAAGGCAAGGTCTGCACAATTTTCTAGGCAAGAACGCAAATCCAATACAAAAAAAGCGTAGGAGGACTTAATCTCCTCATCAAGCTTGGGGTTTGACCATAATACTTTTAGGATACTCATCGGCACGCGGACGTTTCGTCCATGCAATAGCTCGAACTGAGCAATTCGGAGCGTTCGGTGTAGGATTTCTCGACCCGCAAATAAAGCCATGGGGAGGCAGCGGTGCTATTCTCGCGGTTGGCTGTGGCACAATTACTTAAGAACTGATTTGAGAGTCCCGTTTAATTTCTTGCATATCCCATTAGAGGTGGGGTGATAAGGGGTTGAGAAAAGCGGTTTTACAAGCAGGAGCTTTCCTACATACTCCATCAATTCTCAGCTGAATTGACGGCCTCTGTCCGACAGGATCTACTTCGGGATTCCTACTCGGGAAAAAATAGAAATCATTGCCTCTGCACACGAAATACTATCAATGATCTTCAACAGGACCGCATCTGGGAAACGAGTGGCACAATCTACGATGGTCAAAATATAGGAATGTCCTTCACTAGACGGGGGACAGAGAGGACCTATCAAATCGATTGCGTCCCTGAAGAAGGGTTCAGACACGATTGGAGTCTTCTGAAGGGGATCAGGGGCAACACGACTTTTGGTGGTGAGCTTTTGACAGATGTCACACGACTTGCAAAAGTCGGATATTTCTTGGGCAGCGCATGGCCAAAAGAAATATTTGAAGTCACGCTGATGTGTCTTATTATGGCTGAAATGCCCAACTATTCAGCCGTCGTGAGCTCCCTGCAGAACTTGACGTACATACATCTTGGGTACACACAGGGTAGTGACCGGGGCGTTATCTGGTCCTACAAAAGATCGATGTAGCAACGAATCTTTTTGTATGTAGTCAATCTTATATTCCCTCGAAGGGTTTTGGCCTCCATTTTTCTGGCCTTTTTCCACAGGGGGTGCAAAGGAAGGGCGATTCTTTTGAGCATCAGCAAACTGATCATTGCTGAATAACTCGACGTCAGGGGTTGGCGAGGACGTTAAAGGTACCGGGGTAACGGTATCTTTCGCATCTTGGGACCTGGTGATCACTGGTTGCACGATGGCTTTTGGGGAGAGCTGCGCGCTCTGTCCGATAAGAACAGACCAAAACTTTATCGGGGCGGCGACTACATCGGCCAATCCTGTGAAATACTGGCCCTGTATGTAGCACCTTACCACAAGGACTTAGTGGCATAACCTAAAAAGTCGTGAACGATCGCAAATCTCTTATGCTAGGGACTTATTGGGGGCAACAGCATGTGCAACCCATGTCTCTTACAAGGGTTGACACTCGGCACCCATTTATCGTGGCGTTCTCAAACTTGAGCTCACCAGAGGAGCTCTTAATGAACATGAAATTTACCTGTTGTTCCAAGTGAGAGGGAGCAGGTAGAGACTGCGATGACGAGGCAGAAGAGCTAGGGAAAAGAGAAGAGGTTTTCTGGTAGACCTGTTAATGAGGGGGGGTCCTTAGCTGCGAGTTTTGGGCGCAGATATAACTAAGGTGACCAGCGGTGCCACACGTAAATCATACAATGGGTTTATGCGGGTAGTGAGACGGCGCAGAAGGGAATGTTGGAGGCTTTACGTCTTTTTGTTAACGCTGAGGATGAGGCTTGGGCTTCTGGGGCGCCTGAATTTTCACGAAGCTACCATTATTCTTAGCATGGAACTTATTAGGGCCAAACTCAAGCTTGGGGGACCGGAGGTGACTCTTCTTGATCTCCTTGGGATATAGGTCGTGGCTTGAAGCGTGAAGGTCAGCTTCATATACACACTCCTTAAAAGAAGAAGCTATTATATAAGTTACCGAAGCCTTCAGTTCTCGGGGAAGGGTAGCCATGAGTTGATCCCTTAAAATAAAGTCGACTAATGACTCATAGTTGTTAGTCACTTGTGAGGAGTCCAGCCAAAACTGTAAATTGTGGCGAAGGGTGAACCCAAATTGCTTACACGTTTGTTCCGGCTTTATCCTAGCCGAGCGGAATCAAATCCGATAGAACTACGGATTTTTATTTGTATCAGAGACGAACTCTGCTTTTAGGGTTGAATAATCCAGGGTTGCTTCCGAGTGGAAAAAAATAAAGATGTCACGCAGACGAATGTTTAAGAGGGGGAGTAGAGGAGAACTCTATCTGATTCTAAATCCCAATTGTTGACTCAGAAAACTTTTCAAGATGGGTCAGATAAAAATGAAAATCTTCTTTATACGCGGGGAGTTTTAACTATGGTGCTTGTGGCTGATGGTTACGTGATCCCACAAAAGTCATTTCGACATGATCACGGCTTAATTCTCTCTCGTGCTGTCGTATTTGTTCTCTCTCTCTCTTCTGCTTCTCTCTTTGCTTGTTCTTTACTTTCTGCCCGTTCGTTTTGTTCTTCCTCTTGAACGTAACGATTAAATCTTAATAGTCCTAGGATCTGTCCTTGCTTATAAAAACGATCGAACGAAGACATAGGGAATATGTTGCGTTCATCTTTCGGCAAACCAGAAAGCTTACCAGAACAAGTGAGGCTCTTCCTAACAAATCTAACCTACTTGTAATTAACAATTACCCAAAATAAAACTTACTAAAGGTTCCAATTAATTATGCACACCAGAAAAAGAAAATAACAAACGAGTGAACCTGACTCAGGACTGAGTCTTCTGGTAATTTTACCACAGCAAAACCAAAATTTGGCGGATATTCTTGCTGTTTAATTAGTGGTATCTTGACCCACATAAATGGGCTCAACTAAAAAAAATATAAATTGTCTATTAAAAAAATTTGTCATATTATTTTTGTCAATTACAACTGTATAGAGTGAAAATAATGATCTTTAAAGAAATAGCAAAAGATCAGGTAGAATCTTTTACAAACCCCACACCTGACACCAGTTTATATATATATATATATATATATATATATATATATATATATATATATATATATATATATATATATATATATATACGAGGGAGGGTCAATAAGTTTTGCACTTCGGATATAAGGAAACGAGATGTGAGGAAAAGTGTTGTATTATTTTTCAATATAACTACTCTCGACTTCAATGCACTTGCGCCACTTGTCCCTGAGGCTTCGAATTTTCGACAATCCGAAATCTCCCGACTGCTGTTCAATCCACTCCTGGACGGCGAGCTGGACATCTTCATCGTCCCCAAACCGGCGTCCACGCAGTGCAGCCTTGAGCTAGCGGAATAAAAAGTAGTCACTAGGGGTCAGATCTGAACTGTATGAGGAATGGTTGAGCTCCTCGAATCTGCACTCGCGCAGGGCAGCTTCTGAAACTCTGGCCTTGTGGACTTTGACGACATTCAAGTCGATCATGGGGGGTGAGGTTTCTAGGGTACCAACGGGCAGAGACCTTGGTCATGGCCAAATTGTCGTGGATGATGTTGATAACACTTCCATGTGATATTTCAAGTTCTCGCTCGATTTCTTCGACCTTGACTCGTCGATTTTCCGGGATCATCCTCTCCACACGGGCCACATTGTCCTCGTTGGTTACGTCTGACGTGCGTCCTGGACGGGGGTCATCTTCAAGGGACTAACGACCATGGCGGAACTACCTATTCCAGCGAGCAATGGTTGCATAGGAAGGGGCGGTGTTGGTGTACACTGCAACCTTAACCATAAGTTCCTGGATCTCTTTTGCATTCTTGCCTTCCTTGGTAAAAAATTTGATCACTGCGCGGGGCTCAACCTTCTCCATTGTTGAAAAATTTGTTACTGACGATCTGCGATCAGCTACTGCTTCTTAAATAGACGAGGCAGGAGCGAGCGGCTGCATGTCCTGACTTGTCATAACTTGTCCTATCACCCCCACAAATAGCCATCCCCCTTCCTCTGTTTTGCCCTACATAAATATATATATGTATATATATATATATATATATATATATATATATATATATATATATATATATATATATCTAAAGGAAAGCATCCCCGAAACTCAACAATCGTCTCACTCTCAGACAACCAACCACCACTTCGCGCGCGCACATTGGCCGCACAGCGCCTACACGACTCGAGTCGGGAAAACTTTAAACCCAAACCTTGACTCTAGTTTCGGAAACATCAAGATAAAGGTGCGTTTGCTTTCTATTGTGTGTGTCCCGTTTTCTTGATGTTTCTTTTTATATATTTATCAATTTTTGACTTGTGCATATTTTTTTCTAGATTTTTGTGCCCCTCTAAAAGTGTTTTGTGTATAACCTTTACCTTTTAAGGATATTTTGGGGGTGATTGTTCATTTATAATCCATCTTTTAAAGGGCTAAGGTTTTTGTGTATTATTTTTTGCCTCATTTATACCTTTTTAAGGTAATTTCATGTGTATTTTTAAGTCCCTTCCTGAAGGGGCCATTGCTTTCTTTAGTCATTTTGGGATTATTATTCCTAATCTCTTTTTTTTGTAGGCAATTCATCTTCGTGATTAACCGAACTCTAACTCAAGAAATTCGGCTCCAACAGCAGTCGAAGATTATAATCTGGGCCAAGCGTAGAACTGCGCCAAATCATCCCCTCGGTCGTTCACCGTCACGGAAATTTATGACTTTCTCGGAGCTTAGCCTCGGTTTAATTTTCGCCTTTTTTTTTTTTTTCCTCTTTTGTGTATTTACTGTTAGCAAATTACTTTATTTACTTTATTGAATTTTTCCCATTTTTTTCTTATGTATGTATTAACTTATTTTGCTTCTTTCTATTGTAAACTACTTAATTTGTTATAGTTTAAATTTTGTCCTCACGATCCAAAGTGGGTGGTAATAGCCCACTTACATGTGGCACTGCGAACAGGATGCGATTAGGATTGTGTATTGTAAGAATCGTGAGATTTAGTTTCTAACGATAATCAAAACTTTGTTTTCCCCGCAAGGCTTCTTTTCCAGCTTGACCTTTTCAGAGTACAGCTGACGTAATAGCAAAGCATTTTTCGTCCTTATGAGTTTCTGAGTTACGGTCTAGATTTCCTTGCCTTTATGGTTGGTTTTTGGACAAATAAAACATTCGGGCATTTAAATTACTTTTAAATCCTTTGACGGTAAATACGGCTTCTAATTTTTATTTATTGGTACATCTGTACTGTTTTCTTTTTACTATTGCATATTTGGTTATCTCTCATTATTTGAAAGGTTATTATCAAATTGTTGATGGTAAATTTGTGTGCCTAACTCTATATTTTATGTTTCACACTTGGTTTAATTTATCCCAACAGAGTAAAAAGAAAGGGGTGTGTAGTTGTTCATACTTACATTGGTTTCCACCTAACTTGAGTCGTGAGAAGGTACTGTAACAAACATGTGAAGGTGATAAAGCTCCTCTTCAGAGGAAAGGTTATTTTTTTCTTGGAACTTTTGTTGCTCTGTTCATTCTTAAAATGTCCAAATATTTAACATTAACAGATCTCAAGGAATTAAGGGAAAGTATGGGACTTGCTGGTGAAAAGTTAATAGATTTCATCAAAGGAGCAACAAGAAATGGACCGAGAAGAACGTGCCAAAGAACGAGACAAGGAACGAGAAGAAAGAAAAGCGAAGGGAGAACGCGAGGAAAGAGAAAAGGAAAGACAACATGAATTAAGAAAATTAGAACTTTAAAAAGAATCAAGAGAGGCAAGACTATAAGGTGCTGAAAGTAATGAATATCTGAACCTAAGCGCAATGATCCCAACATTTAAGTAACAAGGAGTAACAAGGGAATAAAGTACCCTAGGAGACCTTACGGTCTATTTAAATTGGGTACCTTTGGACTAGCAATCTAGCAGGCTCAATTGTTTTGCGTCCCTGAACGGCCACTTTTCAAGACTTTGTCTAGTCTTGACTTGAACTGGTCAACAGATTCACTGTTAACAACTTCCACTGGAAGTGAGTTCCACTTACCGCAGATACTTTAAGTGAAATAATTTCCACACAGATTGCGGTTGTAACGCTTCAGTTCAAGTTTGAAGCCGTGATTGCGCGTTCTGTTCTCACTCAGTGTGAAAATATCCCGGTAGTCAACATTGTCAAAACCTAACTTAAAAAGTCGGATTGATGGAATCAGCTTGGTTGCCCTGGTTTGTACGCGTTCTAACCTTGCGATGTCCTTTCGAAACGAAGGACTCCAAAATTGCACGGCATACTCCAGGTGCGGCCGAACGAGGGAGTTGTACAGACAAAGTACTATCTCCTTGTTACGGTATCCAAACCAGCTTACGAGGAAGGAAATGACTTAACATCATATTTGCTTCGTTTTGAGAAGATTGCCGAACTATCAGGATGGTCTAAGGAGATCTACGCAATCCAACTGGGTTCCTTACTCAAGGAAAAAGCTATGAATATATTTGCGATGCTCCCTACATAAATCATACAAGATTATGATACAGTGAAGGAAGAATTACTATCAGCATTTAAGAAAACATCAGAATTCTATAGGAAAAAATTCCAGTCGATGAGAATCGAGACAGCCGAAACCTACACCCAATTCTCAAATCACCTAATTCAAACTTTTGGATTTTGGTTAGAAAGTGAAAAGGTAGGATTTGATTTCATCGAATTAAAAGACAGAGCCTAGGGACCAGTTTTTGAATGCGTGTCCCATTGATATTAAGTTCTTTATAAAAGAACATAACCCTAAGTCTCTTAAATAAATGGCAGAATTGGCTGACATTTATGCTCTCGCCCATAATTCTTACAACAGGGATAGGAAAAGTGGAATGAAGATGGAAGAACCAACGCCAACGTCACCAAAGAAGGTAAAATGTTATTCGTGCGGCGTCGTAGGACACACAAAGAAGAATTGTCCTCAGAACCCTTCCACTTTTGCCAGAACCAAGAAGGAAAAAAGGTAAATATCGTTTACAACACGGAGACAGGACGATATTTGTATCACCCGCCTAGGCATACGCTAAGTGGTTCCATCAATGGGACAAATGTTACAATTTTGAGGGACACAGGTTGTTCCTGTGTTATGGTTGCTGACCATCTGTTACCAGATGCCGATTTAGCAAAAGCTGAAATGTGTGAGTTCATAGATTTCCTTGGGAACGTTAACAAATTTCCGATTTTTAATTGTCATCTTGACTGCAAATTTTCAAAGGTTGGATTCGAACAGTTCGTGCTACCCTTAAATGCAGTAATGTATTTTTAGGTAAGAACATTATAGCAGCTGATGGTACGAAAATATCCACTTGTGAAGCGACTGTTAACCTAGTTCAGACTAGGACAATGACTTCCTTCCACAAATGAAGAAGGATATCACTCTTTGTAAAACGTCACTTGATTTACTTAAGGTAACTCCAGCTGAATTTAAATCGCTTCAAGACCAGTGCCCTACGTTAAATAATGTCAGAAAACGTCATGACCATGGCTTTATAAAAAGCGCTTTTAAGGACAAAGTTAAATTCAAGTATGAAATGATACAAGGATCATTATATAGTGTGTATTGATAGCCCTAACAAGGCCTTTGTTGTTCCTCTAAGATGTAGGAAACTCATCTTACAACTGGCCCACGAGTCCCCATTCGCTGGTCATTTTTCCCACAGGTAAACGGCTTCTAAAGTGTTCGAAACCTTTTTTTGGTCTGGAGCAAGCGGAGACATCACTAGATTCTGCAGGTCCTGTGAAGTCTGTCAAAGAGTTTTAAAGAAGAGTAAGCCTATTCCTCTTAAAATTCAAGAGAAGACGTTAACGCCTAACGTACTGGACAGTGGTTTCATACACAATCTGCATATGAACTCCGAAGTATCAAAATATACTCCAAAATTATCTAGACGGGGAGAGAGATTCATCGCCAATAGACCTCTTTAATTGCCTTGGGTCACGATAAGGGTCCATAGCGGGAAGTCGCAATGCCCCATTAATGGTATTCTCATAGTTCTAATTTTCGCAGTATATAGGGCAGATAAATGCAGCACTGTGAACGGGACGTGAGGCCGACTGGCTTGGGAAGGACGGTCAACAGCGAACTGGGAAAGTCGGGGGGGGGGGGGGGAGGATGACGGAGAACCGTATTCTTCCGCAATATTATATAATCTCATTTAATATCATATAATAACATTTAACGTTTCACTGCGCCCGCCCATCAGTTTACGCGCACGCGTCAATGACCGTTAGTTATGAGCGAGCAACATTATGGCCACAGGATCACATCGTGCGTCTTATAGATACAGATTATTAAGGGCAATTTTGGGGCTAGACATTAACAAAATTATCTGAAGATCTTACTATGCTGTGAATCTTTATCTGTTGCCTGTGTTATGTCAATTGTTGCAAATTAAAACAATTAATCTGATGCATTTGGGGGATTCATAGTCGTGTGGACATTCAAGGAAATGACACGGTTGACAAAGAAGCAAATTCTGCATGTTCTTTGCTAGTTAAAGTTCTTATCAATTTATATGATGATGAACTTTCCAAGGTATTACTTAATTTCAAAAAATAACAATGTTAACATGAATGGTCCAACTGCAATGGACTAATACCTATTGGGAAAACAGTGTTGTCAAAATCTCTTGAATATGATGTCCTAAGAAGAAGAGACCAGGTCGCCATAGCTAGACTAGGACTTAATGTTAGCCACCTGAGTCATAGACACCATTTTGATGATACTCTATCACGACAATGTGATTTCTGTCAGGCTACTTTAACTCCTGTACATGCTATTATACATTGCCCCAAATTTAACATTTACAGGCAACCTATGCATCATTAGTACTAGGAATTTTAATAACTAATGTAATTAAAAACTATTCGTGCGTTTATGATATTTTATGTGAAGCTATGTACAGTTTCTCCCAACCTACTTCTTAAAAACTATGTCCAAAAGTCCCATATTTAGAAGATCCTTTAAATGATTAATGAAGACTTAATGAATGGTATTAAATTTGGTTTGCATTATAAGTAAATAGAAACTTTAATAACTAATCCAATTATCAACTATTATCCGTCCTTTCAATGGTATTTTATGTAAAACTACTTACGGTTTCTCTGAGGTTATTTCTAAAGAACTAAGTTTAGAAATACAGATGTGAGAAAGCCTTCAAAGAATGCAAAATTACTATTTAATGAGTATTATTTGATTTAGTGTATACTACTATTAATATTTGCAAAGTTATATGGTTATTGGTAGTGTTATATTGCAGGGTATTATTTTATTGTGTATTGGTTAACTTATCGATATACTGATATTATTTTATTAATATATAAGTTATACATTCTGTCTTTGGGGTATATTATATGTAATCAAACCTTCATATTTGTTATTATTTTTTTCCTTACTGGATAATGGTGTAAAAAAATCCTTATGGTAGTAACAGCTAAAAATAGAACATTCATTCATACCATTTACAACCCAGCCTCTTTCCCAACCATCATGTCCATCCAAAGTGCCTCTTTAGTTAGTGAAGATAGCTTTTTTAAAATCAGTTTTCATGTGTGTCTGGACCCAAAACAGACAATTTTCTTTGTGTTTTTAGTTTGAAATGTTTTTTTTCTTAGTTCTAACAGTAAAAGATTTCCTGAAACTCCTAGACCTTTTTTTCTCAAGTTCGAAGGAGGCCCATAAGCTTGAAAAATGGTTTACTGCTGCTAGCTTATTTTTTAGCCACTTCCGTTTTCATTTGATAAAAATCTCTATGAGTAAGAGCTCGAAATTGTGGTGAACCCCTTTTTAATCTTTGGCTTAATGCCAGTCTCTATCATTTTCTTCACAGTACGAGGATCATACTTCAAATCTTTGAATTTTTCAGGAGATACTTTCTTTTTCCTAATTTCTTCAAGATATAATTCTTCTTCTCCCGGGGAATTTTCTTTTTCCGGTCCATTCTATCAGAAAAGGCTGCTTGAAAAAAATGTATGGGCGGTTCTTGTAATCGAATTTAAGAAAATCCTCTATAATCTATGTAATACCTTAGATAAATAGTTTTGTGAGTATCTACTAAATTTTGGTTATTACATCCATAAAAGTGTTTGAAGCAAAATAGGTTTCAATAACTTTTCATTGAAAATGATGAGACACTAAAGAAGTATTGAATATAACCTCTAGACACACTTTATATTCCCTGTCATATACTCCCTTTCATCCACCCTACTATTCCCACTACCATGCTTAATCCAACATAGCATATCCTCTTCTATTTCACATCCTCAAAACGATACCCCCTTCGATATCAAACAAACAAAATTATACCCACATCCATATGATACCTACCATAATATACCCATTACCATATCACAACCGCCAAATTATACACACTCCCATATAACATCCAACATAACACACTCACTCCCATATCAGACCAGCCATAGTTTACCCAGTATACAAAATTACATATGAAATTCACTAAACTTTACCTACTCCCATATCATATCATTTATACACCAGCCAGTAACATATTTAATCTACTCAACTCTACTCACAATACAGACACATGGAAGTATTAAATAGACGCCCACTTTATTAATGAAACACTTTTATTTGTAAATTTAAAGAATAAAATGCATTTTGAAAAAAAATATTAAATAATACTTTGTGGACTTCCCATTAGAGAGCTTTGGAGCTGCAACTCGCATGGCATAGGATTGAATATAACCTCTAGACACACTTTATATTCCCTGTCATATAAATATTTTAGACAGACAGGAAAGCAATTATCTGTCCGAATTAATCAGCATAAATACAATGTTAGGAGAGCTGTAAATACTAGTGCGATTTTGTGCATATGTCCGAAAATAACCACTTAATTAATTAAAATTTAGCAAAAGTTTTGTATTTTTCTCTCAAATGACTGAATTAAAGGAAACCTTGTTGAACGTTCATGTATAAGCCAATTTAATAACTTTAACATTTCCTCTGGCTTTTTTAAAATTGATGTTGTTATGAAAAACCTCTTTCTTAAAGAAATTAGCTTTGACTTATGTTCATAACTTTTTGCAATTTTCATTTATATGGGAACTCGATTTGTCAATTTATTATTGCATTGATTCTGTATAAAAATAAATTTATCTCTTCTCCTCTCTCCTTGTCCCTCTCCCCTTTGTTTCAATTTACTTCTCATGTCTCTTCTAATCTCCCTCTTTAGACTATCACTTTATCCGTTAATCGTTTTAACCCTTTTGGCTCTGTTCTTAACTCTTTCCTCCCTCTCGGTTTGACCTTGCTACCTTTGTTATAGCTAAATCATAATGTGAATTTACCCATCCCTCTCCTACTTCCTCATTGGTGATTTCTTGTTTTAGAGACGGTCCTTTATCTTTTACTACCTTATATATACCTTTATTATATTATTTTATCGTGTAGTTATCCTTGAGAATGAACTGAATAAAGTTAGAAAGTACTTGCAAGCACCTTTTCTTTTTTCTTGCGAGACATTGCCTTCATTGCGAACCTATCGTGCTACTTTTGAGTTATTAATTTCATATATATATATATATATATATATTCTGTATGCATATATCTCTCATGAGCGCAAGAGAATGAAGAAATAAATCCGTCTTCACCGCAGAAAAGAGAAAACGGAATAATTTTTCTTCAGAAATATTTATCTCTTACTTCGAAAAAATCCGAGCTGGGGTGGGATTCAAACCGTGCACATTGAGGCAGCGAGCAACCGCTTTAATCTCAAAGCGGTTGCTCGCTGCCTCAATGTGCACGGTTCGAATCCCACCCCAGCTCGGATTTTTTCGAAGTAAGAGATAAATATTTCTGAAGAAAAATTATTCTGTTTTCTCTTTCGTGCGGTGAAGTTATATATATATATATATATATATATATATATATATATATATATATATATATATATATATATATATATATATATATATATATATATATATATATATATATATATATATTAGGGTGACCTTTATTTCATGGTAATTTTGATTTCTTTTTTATTTTACCCGGGACAGGCAGTTCAAATGTTCCATTTGCTCCGAAAACAATGTATGTAAAGTTATTTTTTAAAATATTAATATTTAGGGGTAACTCAACGAGTTTGAATTTTCTTATTTTTTTAAGAGGATGGACATTTTATTTGTGCCGTCATAGGTGATTTAGAAAACTGTTTAACACTAACAATTTGAAAGTCACCTTATTTGAGGCAATAAACATAGTTGTAAACACATTTCATTTCACAGCATTGATTCTAGGTCCCCCTCTTCTCGAGTATTATCCCCTCAAGTGGGGAGGGGGGTACTGATGGGCGCCCATCTCCCCCTCATTGTAGCCTAGTTTGAAGTCACTGTTGACTTGCGGGTGTCAGGGGGATTCCTACGGTGTTTCTCCACTACTTGGAAGAGGAAATGCCTCTGCTCTTCGTCCTTTGTGATGGCCAGGTTGAAGTCCTGCATCAAGGCGATGGCCCCGCTCAGCGAAGTTATTCAAAGTGTGCAGTTCCTTGACGCAGGAAGCGGCGAGGGAGTATCCCTGATTGTCGGGCCACTCAATTGGGTCAAGTGCCAGGAAACTTGCATCCAACCCAATGATCTCAAAGAAGGATGGCGTGGCAGACTTCACAAAACTTGCAACAGTTTTTTTTGCAAGGGCAGTAGATGTTAGCTAAGTCGTTGCTCGTCGAAGAGTATTATCAGAGCCCTCTTCCTTCTGCAAAGCATTCAATATCTCCCTCTTCATCTCAATAGCCAGTTGAACAGCAAAATTGCAAGAGAACCTAGCCTTTCACTCAAGTACCAGATATGGTGCCTACAGACTGTAACTGTCGCCTTGGCCACTGCCTTGTATTAAGCAGTTGGCTACTTGTGCCGGGGCTGCAGCTGGAGATGTCGCGCGAAACCAAGACACAATGAACGTCGAGATGCTGAAAGTGACGAATCGTTGAATTCCAGAATTTTCGCTTGCAGTGAGGTGGAATTGCTGTGAACCCTCAGAACAGATAGATCTCATGCCTTAGCTGCACACCCAAGACGATTATAGTAAGCTCAAGTAGCTCCCTGCAGTCGTCATGTGGCGTGTGTTATTCCAGTAGTCATTGCAAGGCTCAATGAGGTGTGGCGGTATGTATTTCTCTGTGAATGGCTGAGGCAGTGATTTGTCAAGTCCTTCCACTTGGTTTGAAATCGCTTGAAGAGAGAATTATCAGTCCCAGAATAAGGGCCACTGCATGTTGTAAATGCCTTCTTACACACTAGTTCCTAGTTACAAGATGTGGTGACGACAAGCGAGGTGAAGAACTCTTAGATTGAGCCGTTGCTCGATTATGGTACATGTTCCTGACGAAATCCCTGTGTTCGAAGCTGTGGTGTTAAAGGATAGGGCAGACATGCGATCAGTTACTCCCCAGTCTTCGAGAGCAGTCATCACGGCATCGCCCATTGTTTAGCCAGTGCAGCTGGGAAGGACTGGGACTTACAATAGCTTTGCAACACCATGTCGGGAAACCAGAACAGAAAGTCGGTCGACTATAGCTGCAACACCACCTGCCGCTGTTTGCACCATTTTGCCATCCCAATGCACAACCAGCGGCACCAAAGGCCTGAAGGAGTTTTTGATTTCCTTGGCGTCTTCTGCACGAAACTTCGTCCGGTCTTGCTCAGAGGATTCGCGGTTTAACACCAACTAGCTTTTGTGGATCATGACCAAAGCTTTTTGCAGCTGCTGCAAGTATATGAACTCTTGCACGATCGGATATCTTGGCCTTATCCATTTCGGCTGAGAGTTGTAGATTAATGATTTTCTTCGAACTCCTAGTGCGCTTTATTGGGAGTATGATGACTGAAGATGGCCCTGAAACACAGCTGTCAGCATCCTTTTCTGCACCAAGACACTGAATAGGGAAATGAGTGAGACTGGAACTGCTGGAACTTGATGTAGAGCTGGATGTGAGTTCAGAGATTTATTCCAGTTTATGCTTTTCAGCTTGAGAGCGCTTCATACGCATTTTTTTTCTCTTTATTTCTCTGCTTTTGTTCTCCTCGACGTGCAAGAGACATGTCCCGTGTTGTTGACCTTGTGCCTCGGCGCACCTCTTCCCTCTGGGCTCGTAGAAACTCCCTGTCTTCGGCGATTGTAATCATTGACATCGCATCTTTATGTGCGATGTCAAAGAGGCAATCAAGGGACAGAAGGAAATCATTCTCGTTCTTCTGTTGTTTTTCTGTTTGCCTGTTTTTGTTCTTCTTTAGAATTTTCCAGTTATCATGTAGTCGTACAACTTTCTCTCTTGTTCGCTGCAGTTTCGGCATTGGAATACGTGCGCGATCCCAAAAGGTAATCACTAGTTTGACCGTTTCCGCCGCTACTTCCTTTGTCGTCATCTTCTGGTTTAGATGGACGTGGATATAGTATTGAAGCACCTGTTTTCTTGATGGTAGCCTGCTCCCAATGATGGTAGGCTCGACTGAATCAAGTAAATAGACACTTGTCATAGCTCTGGCTACAGACGCCATGGTGCCTGTACCAAATAAAAAAGAAAAAAGAAAAAGGCCCTTATTGTCTAGGCTGCACTGTACAACTGCGTGTAGTAGAGAGAAAAACAACTCAGGACGTCTGTCTCTCACAGCATCACCCAAGTAACTAGATACTACGGCATAGCGGAAGCGGTAGTGGGTCAGTGTTGGGCAGTTGCCATATTCTGCCAGATGTTTATGACACTAATGAAACCTTGCTAAAGCTGCGCCTTATTTTAATTGTATTTATTTAGTTTTTGCGCATAAATTGGTATTTCTATTGTGTTGATTAGTCTTCTACTTAAGATACCAGCCAAAATTTCATGTATGAACTATAATTATAAACCAAGAACCATAGTAACATAATTGTGAAAAATGTCAAACTTTAAGCTCATTGAGCGACCTCTAAATATAAAGATTTTTCAAAAATATTTTACACACTGTTTTTTGAGCAAATAGAACATTCTGACTGCCAGGCCCAGTTGAAATTCAAAAGTCACCAAATAAGGGTCACCTAAATATTTATATATATATATATATATATATATATATATATATATATATATATATATATATATATATATATATATATATATATATATGGATTACTCTGTAGCAATTCAAATTGGGGATTTGAGTTCGTTTTGGGGGTGTTCACCAAATAAAATCATATTTGGATTTATAACAATTTAATATAATAACTTTATTTTGCATTTAATGTTTAGTAAGATGAATGAGTCGATTCGATGAGTGTAAACCCTTTTCCGGTGGAGAGAGTGAATGTAAACGCAGATAGAAAGAAGACGTTTATCCTTTTTCAATGGAAAGAGTGAATGTAAACGCAGATAGAAAGAAGACTTTTATCTTGATCTGATGTCGTGTTGTGAACTGTGATTCCCTGCGCCAAAACCTTCCTCGGTGAAGGGAGTACAATGTGAAAATAAATGGAAAAGACTTGTGCTTCCGGAAGTGGTATGACCGACCGTAGTACATATCACCCAAGTGATATGTACTAAAGAAAGTGTGCTTGACCAGTCTTGATTACCAATTGGGTTTCTCGGCGAGTAGCTTTGTCTGTAATGAATATTTTTTGGTATGTGTTCGAGAGAGAGGGAGAGAACGGTCTAAATTTACTATTCTTAATCAAAGAATTTCTATGTGAGTATAGATAACTGCTGATAAAAGGATTGATGATGAGTTAGGAGAAGTTTGGGAAAATATTTTATAAGGATTTTATGTCTAGCGGTTGGGCATTAATATATATATATATATATATATATATATATATATATATATATATATATATATATATATATATAGAAAAAGAGTTAAATGATAGTATCGCGCGACCTGAGGTTGTCGTGGTATGGGAAGAAGAATTTGAAGGAAGGAAGACTACGAAATCTTTATATGGTCAGTCAGAAGATTCGAGTCTGGGAAAGGACTGTGTAAGTAAATGAATTATGTGGAAAAGCTATATATATATATATATATATATATATATATATATATATATATATATATATATATCCAAAAAAGTACAGTAGTGTACGTGTAACTATAGTGATAAAACCACAGTAAAAGGAATAATTTTATATGCGAAACCATGTTTCAACGGAAACATCCGTCATCGTCTGTCGCTGGTGGACAAGTGAAATACTGAAGTTGCTTAACGTACAAACACACAAATCAGTGGCGCTAAGGTGGAAGATGTGAGGATGTGTCGGCATTTTTGAGAAACGGAAGTATGAATTTCTTGCTTATTAAGGTATTAGTATTGAATTGGCCGTCAGAAGTATTAAAGTTGGGAATTTCTTTTATAAGTGAAGATTCAATTAAGCGTCGATGTATATAATTGTGAGACTAATATAAACTATTTTAGCATTATCAATATCAATTTGATGATTTTCATTAGACATATGTAGAAATACACTGGGGGTGAAGGCACCACGTCGCATTTCGCATTTATGTTCATTCATTCTCTTGGAAAATCAGCTGCTTTCAATGATATATAATTCATTACATGATTTGCAGGGAAAAAAATAAACTCCCTATTCTTTATGGATCGATCTATTTTTGGATATGCTATTTTTGATCGTATTCTCGTACTGAAAGGGAACCTTTATGTTGTTGGTCCGTGCCAACTTTTTGAAATTGATTAACTGGACGGGAAGGGGGGGGGGAGTATGGAAATGTAACATAATATTGGGCACATCTGTTTTCCTTATAATTAGCTGAGAAGTACTAGATGGTTCTGGCTTTATAGTGACAAATATTATTTCTAAGTCAAGTGGAGCTTTTTTAGCTTACGTGAAGTCTTTTCGAGACAGCGGTAGATCTTTGTGACTTCCTGTATATGCTAAGACGATAAATATTTAAAAGGGCTTCTCCTATTGAGCTTTATTTAGTTTGTAGGATGTAGGATATGGCGAACAACGAGAAGTGCATTTAGTTTACTAGATTGTACAAGTTTCGGGTAAATGTTTCACCCATCTTCTGGTACTGGAAAAATTTACCAAAATTATGATAGTCTAATATTATATGCCGAGGTATATATATATATATATATATATATATATATATATATATATATATATATATATATATATATATATATATATATATATATATATGTGGATGGGATTTGATTAGCCAAGTGATGTGGAAGAGAGAGAAAGGACGCTCTGTTGACCTCTCCTCGGCTCCTTTACCAGATGATGTGGTTAAGATAATGAGGGAAGGGGGAAGGAAACCGTTCCCCTGAGTACGCGTGAAAATAACAAAACGCGAGAACAGATTGGCCGTTAATTACTTAGCTATAGCTGAATCCTGTTCTAGGTTATTTAAAAGAGTAGTACAAAAATAATATTTAATAACACAAAGGATAAATATTTACACAAATGAAATGAAATTGGATTATTTAAGAATATGGGGTACTCGATAGTCTGGCAAAAAGAGACAAGCTAATGAGTTTAAGGCAGGTAAATGACCAAACTCGGATTGAGTTTTCAAAGGTTGTTCTGAGCCGTAATAAAAATAAATCATTATGGGATGATCCGATTAAAAAAATCCGCACGCGTCGACGCCTTGCAGAAGTTAATGCTTGGACGACGAAGAGAAGGAGCAATTCGAGGAGGAGAATTGCAGAAGGTTGAGATTTACCTCGGAATACCTTGAACGAGAACGTCCGTTGCGGGGAAATCGCCAATTCACTGGGGCGGAGTTCCAACGGGAGAGTTTCTTTGCACTCGAGAAGTGACGTGTCTCGTGGAACAATATTTTTTAAGAAACATTGATTCTTGAATACGTAAAGATAATGCGTCAGAGATGGCCTTTAGGATTTTGAAATCTTCAATGGATATATCAGTTTTACATTGGACACGATGTAGCCGATTAATAAAACATTTCTAGTCCTGTGGCTAATTCCTATATGAAAATAGAATCTCACTTTCAGAGAGCGCACTCTACTTCCTATGTAATTTCCCAAATTGCATACGGGGCAAATAAATTGGTAAATATATATACATATATATATATATATATATATATATATATATATATATATATATATATATATATATAAATACATATATATATATATATATATATATATATATATATATATATATATATATATATATATATATATATATATTTTAGCAAAGATACCCAGCGTTGTCAAGGCATAAAAACTATCTTAAACAAATTAAATTCTCTGCCTTTGTTAAATTAGGTAAATAAAAGTTTGTAGGTTAGGAAGGTAGGTAGTTCGGTATGTTGAAAAATTGAGTAGTGTATCATGAAAGACTAACAGAAAACGATTTTCACATTAGAGTAGTGCGGCAGGGCAAGCAAGTGGGTGGGCGGGAAGGTGGACAGGTAAACGTGAGTTCATGAGTGGCAGCCACAGATCTTAAAGTGCGCCTCAGACAGATGGGCATGAGTTTTAACTAAATATCTAAATTATTCGAGTCTTGAGCATGCTGGTAATAGGTATTATCGCGTTTTAAAAAAAAAAATGCAGTCGTATAATTGGTTTCGCAAACATTAATTTTTCCACGAGCAATTTGGATGTTTTAATCTTTTAGGAACAAATGAATAGAATGAGCAAGGTAGCATCAAACGACTTCCTTAGCCCACTCAATCTCCTGATATAAACCCAATAGAAAATCTGCCGGTTATAATGGACAAGACTTTACAAAAAAGTGCAGCAAATCAGGAACACTCTAAAGAATGGCTGAATCTCATAGGCCAAACACGCTCGGAAATACCACAAGCTGAAATCACTAGACTTATTGAAACTATGCCTATGCAAATAGCAGCTCTAAAAGCCGCCAAAAGGAAGTAAGTACACTCAATATTAATAATGTTCTTTCATTGTTCAAAATGTAATTAAATCTTTTAATTAATAAATATAGGTATTTCAGTTATTAACCGAGTCAAATTTCTTGCATATCTATGTGGGCATCTTATATGTGTTTCTTCACTGAGGTTAATGTTTTACAGAGGTACATGTTTACCTGTGTTTGTTTTTCTTTTCAAGGTCATCCGTGAAAATCAAGTGGTTATTTTCGTCTCTTTTCTTGTTTGGATCATGCTTATCATTTGAGGTTGGCATTAAGAAATTTGCACATTATTTAAAATTCTTATATAATGGCACAAAAATATCTTATTTGCTCATTATTATTATTATTATTTAGGTTGAAGGCAGATTCAGGAGAGGTGCGCACTCTCCGTATCATATAATATATTAAAATGAGTAAACGTTTCACCGCGCACCCCCGTCACTTTACGTTCACGAGTGACTGACCTTTAGTTATGAGCGAACAAAGTTATGATCATAGAAACAGATCGAGCCTCTTATCTTCTATTCTATTATTCTTCTTCTATATCTTCTTCTATCTTCCTCTATATCTATTCTATAACTATATTTTAAGAACAGGATTTTTTATTTTTTTTGTTTTTGTTTGCATGTCTTTTGTAGGTGGGGGAGAGGGGAAGAGAGGGGAGGATAGGGAGATAGTAGACAAGAGGGGAGAGAGGGGGAGGTTAAGGAGCGAAAGGAGAAGAGAGGAGGGAGGGTTAGAACGGGATTTTTTTTATTCTTATAAATGGACACACAAGACAGACAAGGAGTTACAAGGAAAAAAAGTACCCTAGGAGACCTTACGGTCTATTCAAAGAGGGTACCTTTGGACTAGACAACGAGTAGGCACATGGCTGCTCAATTGTTTTGCGTCCCTAAACGGCCACTTTTCAAGACTTTGTCTAATCTTGACTTGAACTGGTCAACAGATTCACTGTTGACAACTTCCACTGGAAGTGCGTTCCACTTACCGCAAATACTGTGGGTGAAAAAATTTCCACACAGATTGCGGTTGTAACGCTTCAGTTCAAGTTTGAAGCCGTGATTGCGCGTTCTGTTCTCACTCAGTGTAAAAATATCCCGGTAGTCAACATTGTTACACCCTCGAAGTATTTTGAAAACTTCGATGAGCTGACCAAGCAGTCTACGGGTTTCCAGCGAGAACAGATTTAATTCCCTTAGTCTATCCTCATAACTTTTATGTCGGATAGAGGGAATCAGTTTGGTTGCCCTAGTTTGTACGCGTTCCAACTTTGCGATGTCCTTTCGAAACGAAGGACTCCAAAATTGTACGGCATACTTCAGGTGCAGCCGAACGAGGGAGTTGTACAGACAAAGTACTATCTCCTTGTTACGGTATCCAAACTGGCACTTTATGTAGCTTAACATCCTTTGGGCTTACTTCTTTGCCTCGATGCACTGTTTCGAGAACTTGAGGTCACTGGTGATAGTAACACCCAAATCCTTTTCAGTTTCACTCGATTCAAGGGCAGTTCCCTTAAGGATGTACTGAGATTTGGGGTTTTGGTGGCCGATATGCATCACTTTGCATTTGTTCATGTTAAAAGGCATTTGCCACGTGTCCGACCACTCCCCAATCTTCCAAAGATCTTCCTACAGGCGGGCAGTATTTCCATCCTTTGCCTCGTTCATACCAAGCTTGGTATCGTCGGCAAATTTGGAAATCTTGGCATCCATGTCACCATCCATGTCGTTGACGTAGATGATGAATAGTAGTGGTCCCAAGACAGAACCTTGAGGCACCCTGCTAGTACCAGGCACCCACTCAGAAAACTGTCCATTCACCACCACCCGTTGCCGTCTGCCACTTAGCCAATTCTCGATCCAGCCAGCTACCTTTCCGTCTATTTCCAGCGCTCGCACTTTTCGGAGAAGCGGCGGTGTGGTACCTTATCAAAGGCTTTCTGAAAGTCTAAGTAGACCACATCCACCGCCTTGTCCCGATCGTGCTCACTGAAAACGAAGTGGAAGAATTCCACATGTTTCGTCAGGCATAACCGTGGCCTTCGAAAGCCGTAGCAGGTTTGACTCTAAATAAGACGTTATCTTGTCCACTATCATGCTTTCTATGAGTTTACCGACTATCGAAGTCAAACTGATGGGTCGGTAGTTTGAAGGATGGCTGGGGTCTCCTTTCTTGAAGATCGGAGTCACCTCAGCCTCACGCCAGTTTCTAGGAACGCATCCGGTCCGGATTGACATGTTAAAGATAGCGCACAGATGTCGTGATACTTCATCGCAGACTTCCTTCAACACTTTAGGTAGAAACCCGTCCGGTCCGGGGGACTTATTCGTCTTAAGGCCAGCGATCTTTTTCTTTATTTCTCCTTCGGTGAAGTCCATTAGCTCAGGCTTTTCCCCCGAGTAGGGATCCGTGGGCTGGAGGATGGGACTACACTCTTTAGTAAACACTGAAGAGAAGTAGTCATTGAGCAGGTTAGCATTTTCTGCATCTGACTGAGTTAATGCACCCTCCTCGTCCACTGAGGGCCCAATTCTACGATGGATTGGTTTACGGTTATTTACATAGCCGAAGAACTCCTTGGGATTCTCTTTGCAGAGTCTTGCCACTCGGAGTTGCTCAGTACGCTTAGTCGGCTTTATGCTGGACTTCTCTCTTCTGGCTAGCCTCCAGTATCTCTTAAAGGCACCCGAGATCTTCGATCACCGGTACGCATTTTTCTTCTCCCTAAACAGTTAGCCGATTTCTCGATTGAACCACTTTGGTTGAACAGAAGACCGACGGAGGCATTTCAGAGGGATACAACTTGATTGAAAACTCATGAACATATTTTTGAAATTGTTCTACGAATCCTCAACATCTTCGCATACCGCTAGCCTTACATCATTCAGCCCAGCACGAAAACTCGCAAAGTCTGCTCTTCTCAAGTCAAGTTTCCTTGATTGACTGGCAACAGACCTTACCTTCGGGATCTTGACGGTAAATCTAATTAGCTGGTGATCACTGTCACCGAGCTCTTCGCCTACAGAAATGGCCTCAACGATATCATCCTCAGAGGTGAAGACCAAGTTGAGGATATTGTCACCTCTCGTCGGTTCTCTGACCCATTGAGTGAGGAACTCGTTGTTGGCGAACTCCAGGAGTAGCGCGCTCTCGCCACAGGCTGCTCTGGTTTCACAGTCAACTTGTCTGTTGAAGTCGCCCATAGCGATGCACACTCTGCCTTGAACAAGCTCACCCAGCAGCTGGTACAGTTCCCTGTCCTTCTCAACGGGTTGGGAAGGGGGTCTGTAAAGCAGCAGGGTCCTGTATCTGAAAGGACCTATCTCTAGGTCAACGCCTAGAAGCTCGAGATTGGATATAATGTTGGAGTTCGTAGATTTGATTGTATCATTGACATACAACATTACACCGCCACCCTCTCTGTCTGGCCTACCTTTGTGGAAGAGTTGGTAACCAGGAACCGTGAATTCGCCTTCAAAGTCTGGGTTTGAGGTTTTTAACCACGATTCTGTTATGGCTACCATTTCGGGTTCTTCCGTCGCTACGAGGCCATGGAGCTCAGAAAACTTGTTCCTGATGGACCTCGCATTGAACAGAAGAACTTTCAGGAAGTCCCCTAATGTAGGACCCCCTATACTCTTCAGTTTCACGGCTTCTTGGTTGTCGCGGTGGCACCATTTTTGACGACCTCCGAGAAGGTTGTTTGGGGAGTGACTTGGGCGTACTGGAGTACGTCCACCTTGCCAATGGGCCGGGCACTCCTTTGGGTGCGCTCCACGACATTCTGAATGAGGTTGGCTAGGAAAGCCTTGCCCTTAAAGGAGAGGTGCACCCCATCCCTTTGGTAGAGGTCTTTTTTACCATAGAATAAGGCGTACAGGTCGACAAAAAAGACACTCCCTGCCGTACAGAGGTCTGCAAGGCGCCGGTTTAGCGACATGTTCCTCATGTGGGCAGTCCGGCTTGGACCCCACATTGGGAGCATCCCCACCAAGACGCGTCTGCGGGTTTTCAAACCACAGTCATCGAAAGCGCCCATAACCGTCTTCATAATCTCGCCTGTAGGGCCTACCCTACCTCCTCTGAGGTAGAGGTCGTTGCCACTTACCATAAGGGCAACGACTGAAGTCTCAGAAATCTGAGACTTCTCTGCCTCAGCTCTGATCTGCTTATTCCCACAGCCTGGGAGGCAGCTCACCTTAACGCTTGTCCGGAGGCGGGCCGCTAGCAAGGGCTGCAGGCCCAGTGCCTGGGAATCACCCACAAGGCTGACCCTGGCACATTTTCCTGCTGAGCTCGGATTCTTTATTTTGGGAGGCAAGCTCTCCGATTCCTCTCTCTTCTCCGTCATGGTTTTTTCAGTCTATTTTTTTCCTTCTTCTTCTTCTCTATTATCTTTTTATCCTTGTCATCCTTTTCAATAACTTCTACCTTTTGTTCTTCTATTTCTCTCTCTTTTTCTTTCTTCTTTCCCTTTTTCGTCTTTCTTTCCTTTTTATTTTTTTCCTTTTAGCGTTTCTGCCACATTCGAGCCTCTCGATTTTCTTTTCGAGGTCTGTCGTCCTTTCCCTGTATAGGCCACTACATTTTCCACTTCCTTCTTTAAGATGCAGGGGGTGCATACACTGCCTGGGTGGCATTTCGCATAGCAGCCCTCCGGGAAGTCAATGCACCACTTGTCCTTATTACATGTGGCACACGTAAATTTTAGCGCTGCTGGACCTTTCTTGCCTGCCATTTTGAATACACTATATTTCTTATGCTTGTGACTAATCAATATGTAAAAAGGGGGGTTTGGTGAGTTCTCCCCGCGTGAGTCCCTCCCGCCTATTGATTGGAGTCGTTTCGGAGTCTTCCAGAAGGCACGCTCCATGTGCTGCTGTTCATCCGACCGAGTCGTCAAGCCTCGGTGTGCCGTGGCTTGCAACCAAGCAGCACAGACGGTCCCCGAAGGGGCCATCAATTTGTCATCAGGTGAACAACATCGAAGCACACCCCTTATTAAACTCCTACTAGTTCCCTTCACAACGGCCAAGATCTCGGAGTAGCGTTCAATGGATATCCCGCCACACCAAGGAACTCGACCCAAGGCTTTTTATTGGCCTGCCAATCAACCTGGGAACAAAAGGCCGTCACCTCGGACTAATGCTCCGAGGAGCACCCGTCAACAGGCACTGGGAACGGTCAATAATTACGCGCCAAGGAAAGGGTTAACGGGGCACAACCCTCATCCCATTTATCGTACCCCAACGCCAAGGACACCTCTAGTCCTAGTCGCTCGCAACCAGTGAGCGTCGATTAGCGTTCTTTATAGAGGTTCCAAAGCCTTTCTTCTGACGCGTGAGGTAGCTGCCAGGTCCTTATATGTAGATAGAGGGAAAAAAGGGAAAAAGTGACATGATAGGAGTAGGCCTTTTTTTTCTTTTTGTATAAGTGGGAGATAGCATAAAAGTAAAAAAAGAGAAGGATAGAGTAGAAAAAGGAAAGAATGACGCACTTAGTCTGGAACCTCGTTTCCGACCAAATCGACAAGGGAAGCCCTACCAGGGGTACTCAGAAGAGGTACCCCCGCCGACATAGCTTCAAAAGTCAAAGGTACACACAAGCTCTCTTCCCGCGACAAGGGGGCGTCACCTCTCCCTCTACTTTCTTAGAGAGAGAGATAGACAGACAGACTTAACTTTTAATATATATATATATATATATATATATATATATATATATATATATATATATATGTATATATATATATATATAAATAATATATATATATATATATATATATATATATATATATATATATTTAAATGCAGATTTTTTAAAAGTGCATATTATGTTTTGCCTTTATTAATTTTCTTTGGAAACTTTCCATTTTTCTTAATATCTTTTTTAGTTCATCTTGTAGATTGTAAACAACTTCTGCTACGTTCATCTCTTTTTTTAAATGAAATGTGTTTGGTAAAACCAAACTTGACTTTAATTGCTGAGCTTTTGATCTATGCGATCATCTTCAGAGCTTCTTTCCGAATGAAAAGAAAACTGATTTTAGGGGATATTTATTCCTCCTCGCTTAAACGTTAGTTTAAAGAAATGGGCCGCTCCTGTGTAAGCGGAATTTTAAAACAACTTTAAAGTTCGATTCCAGCCCGTAATCTGGATGCTGATTGATAGCCTTTCTTCGTTAATTAAGATGGCTTCTAAGCTGTTCAGTCTAGCTTTATTTCCATCCTTTCTTTTGATCGTTAAGTTATTAACCAATATGCCCCTGGTTAAGCTGATGTTATGCACAGTCTCCATATGATTTGGGAGGGCTCCATGTTGCAGGTGCATTGTCAAACGCCTCGAAATTTTGGTGGTAGTCATACCAACATATTTTGAGTTGTTTTGAACTTAGTCTCCATTAGGGCAGGCAAACTCGTAAACTATGTTCGTGGACTTCAGGATCGAGGAATTTTGGCAGGTGTTGTTTTTCATAATGAGATTGTTAACTTTTGTCGTTTTATAATATATAATCATCTGAATCTTTTCCGTTTTCTTCTTAACTTTGATGTTACTGTTAACAATCTCCTTGATGTTTTTTCCGTCTATTTTGTAGGCCGATGACATCTGGTTTCTATATTACAGTTTGATGTTTTTACTGTACTATAGAAATCAGATATCATCGGCTTACAGATGGATTTTGAATCAGAGTTACCTTATCCTAGCCTTTGCCAGAAGAGGCACAACCTACAAGGCAGCAGTTGGATTTAAAGTCAGAGTTCTCTACTTCTAGCCTTTGACTGAAAAGGCACAATCTACAAGGGAGCAGGGGATTTGAAGTCAGATTTCCCTTCTCCTAGCCTTTGCCTAAAGAGGCACAACCTACAAGGCAGCAAGTAGATTTGGAGTTAGATTTCACTTCTTCTAGCCTTTGCCTGACAAGGTAGAACCTAGAATGCAGCAGGTGCATTTGGATTCAGAGTTCCCTGCTCCTAGACTTTGCCTGAAAATGCACAACCTAGAAGTAAGCAGGTGGATTTGAAGTCAGAGTTCCCTTCTCCTAGCCTTTCCTTGAAGAAGTAAAACCTACAAATCAGCAGTTGGATTTAAAGTCGGAGTTTCTTATCCTAGCCATTCCATGAAAAGGCACAATTTACATGGGAGCAGGTGGATTTGAAGTCAAAGATCCCTTCTCCTAGCCTTTGCCTGAAGAGGCACAACTTACAAGACAACAGGTGGATTTGGAGTTAGATTTCCTTTCTCTTGTATTTTGTCACATTTGAGTCACTGCAAGTCAGCAGGCTCGAGTGTGCTCATTTATAACTCCCACACCCGGCCCCCCATTCGGTTTATAGGTCTACTGGTATATTTGACCTGGGCAAAGTGTTACTCAGACTCTTAAGTTTGTGGGATATATATATATATATATATATATATATATATATATATATATATATATATATATATATATATATATATATATATATCCACTGGCTACCATATCACAACCAGGGCACCCAACTCACTTGCACCATTGTACTCCCCTCTTGCTAACATTTTTTTTTTACCATTTCTCCCATTTTATTTTTGGAGTCATTAATTAATTACCAGTTGGGCTTATTCTGTCCGCGTCTCCCCTTCAAATGGTTCATCCAGCTCTCGTTTTCTTTCAAACTTTGGTCTTCGTCAACAGATGGCAGTGAATTTGCTGAAGTGTAATCACATTAAAGACCAATTGATTCCCCCTTTCTCCAGCCCCACCTCGGCCACTTCTTCATTGTACGATGTCCCTCGCCAAACAATTAATATTCACCCTTTTAAGATCACTCAATAAGGATGAAAAGCCCCTCCACGTCTCGCGATGGTTTGGATTCAATAGTTGTAAGTCATGGTCTCGCCCTCCCCCCCAAAGCAGCAGGGTCCAGAATGAGGGGGCGAGGGGCGAATTCCGATCATGGAAGTGTTGTCATTTTGCATAACATCGAAATGGCGAAACCGATTAATACACCGTGTCTGTGTGTGTGAGAGAGAAAGATTGATAGGAAAGAGAGAGAGAGAGAGAGAGAGAGAGAGAGAGAGAGAGAGAGAGCGCAATTGTGAGAAAAGATTTATAGAAATATTTAGAGTAATAATAATAATAGATGTTTTATATGGCGACTGACAGAAGAGGTGTTTTTCCAGAGCCCGTTTGAAAGAGCCAGGCGAGGGAAAGGAGCGTATGGCAGGGGGCATAACATTCCACAGCTTCGAGGCAAATACAGATTGAAAGTGAAAAAGAGAGAAGTGAGTGAGAAAGAGATTAAGACGGAAGAGTCAGAGAAATTAAGAGACCATTTATTTTCCTGTGAAATTAAAGCCCACGAGCAACAAAGGCTAAAGGCGCTCATATAATACATGAACAAATCTCTAAAAAAAGCAGTGAAGAGAAAATGTGTGGGAGAAATATAGCCATAAATCTTCTTACTGGCATTGAGGTTGGGAAGGTATATTGCGGGTTTGGGTCTGGAAGGGCACATAAGCCTTCTGATAAACCTGACAGCTTGCAAGTGTGGAAATGAATAGGTATGGAATATATAAATGGGGTTTGGACGAGAAGTGAAAGTGTATGGGAGAATGAAAAAACGTTAAAACCCACCACCCAAACCGGACCGAAGAGTGAGGGAGGGGAAGTTACCACACCTCCCAGGCCGACACGGACCAGGACAGGAATGAATGGACGAAAGCGGGTCGGCAACTACCCTGCGAAATTAAATACTTGGCAACAAAATAGAGAAGAGGATTATAAAGAAAGTGGCGAAATAAAGAATATACTAAAAATATCTATTAGAGAAGCCCAGGTAGTTTCAATCTCGTTAGATATTGGTTGTGGCAGTGGTTCCAGGAGCGCGCGTCCTCTTCCAGGTGACAAGTGTAGGAGACTTCATGGGCTCCGTTCTGCGGAGAAGTTGGGAAAGAGATTGAGAAAGAGAGATTATGAAGGGAAAGTCAGAAAGAGAGATTGGGAGGAGAAAGAGAAAGTAGGAGTAGAAAGTGAGAAAAAGAGAGTAGGAGTAGAAAGTGAAAAAGAGAGAGTGGAGAGATATTAAGAAAGAGAGATTGAAAGGGAGAAAGTGAGAAAGAGAGAGTATGAAGAGAAGTGAAAAAGAGAATATGGGAGTAGATAATGAGAAATAGAGAGTGGGAGGAGAGAGAGAAAGAGAGGGTAAGCGTAGAAAGTGAGAAAGATAGACTACGAGGAGAGAGTGAGGAATAGAAATGAGAAAGAAAGAGTGGGAGGAGAAAGTGAGAAAAAGAGATTGGCATGGGGAAATTGAGAAAGCGGGAATAGGATGGGAAAGAGGGAAAAAGAGAGTGGGAGTAGAAAGTGAGAAAGAGAGACTAGGGAAGACAGTAATAAAGAGGGGGGGTAGGGAGAATTCGAGAGAGAGAGAGAGAGTAGGAGGAGAAAGTGAGAAAGATCTATTTGGAGGGGAAATTGAGTAAAAGAGATGAAAGGAGAAATTGAGAAAGAGAGATTGGGAGGGGAAAGTGAGAAAGAGAGATTGAGAACGAAAAGTGAGAAAGAGAGATTGAGAACGAAAAGGGAGAAAAAGAGATTGGAATGGGAAAGTGAGGAAGAGAGAGTAGGAGGAGAAAGTGAGAAATAGAGTGGGGGAGAAAGGGAGGAAGAGAGAGTACGAGTGAAAAGTGAGAAAGAGAGAGTAGGATTAGAAAAAAAGAAAGAGATAGTGGGAAGAGAGAGTGGGAAAGAGAGATTGAGAGGTCAATCGAGAAAGAGAGGGGAAAGTGAGAAAGAGAGATTGGAAAGGGAAAGTGAGAGAGAGTAGGAGGAGAGATCAGACAGAGAGAATAGGATAAAGTGAGAAAGTGATAGTAAAAGTAGAAAGTGAGAAATAGAGAGTGGGATAGAGAGTGAGAAGGTGATTCAGAGAGAGAAAGTGAGAAAGAGGGTGGAGGGGAGAGAGTGACAAAGAAATTGGAAGGGGGTGAATGAGAAAGAGAAAGTAAGAGGAAAAAGAGAAATTTAGAGTGAAAAATGAGAAAGAGAGATTGGGAGGGGAAAGTGAGAAAGAGAGATTGGGATTGGAAAGTGTGTAAGAGATATTGTGAGGGAAAAGTGAGAAAGATAGAGTTGGAGAAAGTGAGAATGAGAAAGAGTTGGATTAGAAAGTGAGAAGGAGGGAGTGGGAGAGAGAGTGAGAAAGTGAGAAATAGGGAGTGGAGGAGAGAGTGTGAGAAAGAGATTGGGAGGGAGAAAATGAGAAAGAGAGAGTAAGAAGAGAAAGAGAAATTTGGAAGAGACAAGGAGAAAGAGATTGACAGGGGCGAGTGAGAAAGAGAAATTGGGAGGGGAAAGTCAAAAAGGAATCGAAGGAGGAGAAAGGGAGAAAGAGAGCGTAGGAGCAGAGAGTCATGCAGATAGAGTAAGAGAAAGTGAGAAAGAGAGAGAGAGGAGGTGGAAAGTGAGAAAGTGATTGGGAGGTAGAAAGTGAGAGTGGGGGAGAGAGTGAGAAAAAAAGTAGGAGTAGAAAGTGAGGAAGAGAAATATGGAAGTGAAAATGAGATTGGGAGGGGAAAGTGAGAAAGAGATTGGGAGGAACAAGCAAGATTTGGAGGTGAAAGTAAGAAAGAGAGATTGGGAGGGAGAAGTGATCATTTTCTATCATGTTTCTATGTCTACATAACAATATGCCTGTTATGCCCAAATCTAATCTCGACTTGTGGGTAGCTTGATTTATGTGCAAATGTGTGTTCATGGCAAATCAAAACAGTCTTAGACATACAGCCTATGTACATATGCCTGTGAATGAATGTACATGGCTATTTGTATATCAAGAGGTTCTTGTTTATCTGTGAGTGCATCTGCATGTGTGTGTGTATGTGTGTTGTAAATCACGAAAAAGTGAAACTCGATAATGGCCGGGCGGTTTTAAAGTTTATGGGGTTCGTAGACCCCATGAAAACTTGGCAGGGGGTGAAAGTGGAACCTTCCGCCCTATTAAAATCGGCTGTCGCCAGCACTTGCACCATTAGGGAAATGGAAAAGGAACTCGACTACGATTTTGCGCATGTGGAACCGCCAGGCGTCTCTGTGTGTGAGTTTTTCCCTCCAACACTCAGAAGGCGAATGAAAATTTGAGATAGGGCCTCCTTGGGGGAATAAATCAGTGGAAAGGATGAAACAAAAAGTGGAAGGGTGTAGAACAGAGGAGAGTATCCTACACAGAGGATATTAACCAAAGCAGAGGGCATTACGCAAAAAATAGGGGATTACTTAAAACAGAGGAGTGTATCTAAAATAGAGAAGGGTACCCAAAACAGTGGCTATTACCCAAACAGAGGGAATAACACAAAACCAGAGGGGATGACCAAAAATAGAGTAGGGTACCCAATACAGATGGGATTAGCCAAAACAGAGGAGGTTAGCCAAAACAGAGGTAGATACCTAAAATAGGGGAGGTACCCTCAATTTAGCTGTGTAAGCAAAACAGAGGAGATTACCCAAATCAGACGAGGGCACCAAATACAAAGGACAGCATCCAAAACAGAGGAGGATTCCAATACAGAGGAAAGTACCTAAAACAGACGAGGATATCCAATATAGAGGATACCCGATACAGAAGAGGGTAGCCAAAACATATGAAGATAGCAAATACAGGGAAGGGTAATCAAAAAAGGAGGTACCTATTACCGAGAATACCCAATAGACAACATGGTACCCCCCAAAACTCGTGAGAGGTTGGCAGACGTGATAGCATTCAGATAAAAGTAGGGAACAGCAGGCAGGAGAACAAGCAGAGCGCTATGAAATTAAAGTGTTGGAATGGTAAGAACATAAGGAACGATACACTGAAAATATGTTAAATAAGTATTTATTTGAGTATTTACACTTGAAGATAACCTAATATTTTCTGAGGGGACTTTGATCTTCAAAGGTAATGAGGAAGAGAATTTAGAGGAAATTCTAATTACCAAGGAGGTCTCGTTTGAAATTTGTCAATAGAATTAAATCTAGTAAAACACCGATATTTTTTATAGGATTTTGAAGGAATGTAAATATGATTTAAGTGTGCCCTAAGCATACACCTATTTAGAAAATCGCTAGAGAAGGACGTTGTACCAACGGTGTGGAAGAAAGCAAATGTGATACCTATCTTTAAGAAGTGGGATAAAACTAAGTGTCTAATTACCGACCAGTGAGTTTGACATCAGTGGTGGGGAAAATGATGGAATTTGTAATAGCGAAATCTATTAGGGATCACTTGATAAACATAAGTTGATTATGTAATCTCCCACGATTTTACAACAGGCAAATCGTGCTTGGATAATTCACTGTCTTTTCATAGAAAGGTGTACGATGCGGCCAATAGAGATGAGAATTAAGATATTGTATAGTTGGATTTTGGAAAGCTTTCGACAGAAGGCCACACTTGTGACTTTTGAATAAAGTTCAAGAAAATGAGATTGATAAAATAATTTTTAGATGGATTCAGTTGTGGCCTAGTAAAAAGAAGTAAATAGTTAGTATAGATGGGATTAAATCCAAGTAGTGTTCCTCAAGGGTGGGTGTTGGGGACGTTGTTGTTCTTAATTTATATTAATGATCTCGATATAGGTCTAAATAAAGACCTGAGCAAGTTTGCTCATGACACTTTGGTGTGTAGAATTATAAGGTTTTACCCTATTGCTGAAGTATTGCAAGACTAAATGACAAAATTATTCCAATGATCGGAGAAAGGCAAATGGCATTTAACATAAGCATATATAGTGTACTTTTTGAATAAATAGGAGTAATCCGCGGAATAATTATAAATTGGATGGGAGAGTTATAAGAAGGTTAGATTGCCGTAGTCTTAGTTCTTGTAAGTGACTAAGTGCTAGAAATAGAGCTAATAGGGTATTAAGGCTTAATGGGAGGAGCGTGAGAAATGGGAGTGACAATATTATTCTGAAACTCTACCTGACATTAGTTAGGCCTCATCTTGAATATGCGGTGCAATTTTGGTCACCATATTATAAGATGGAGATTGGTTTGCTTGATTTCGTGCAAAGAAGGATGACTAAGATGATTCATGGGTCGAGGAGCTAAGAAGGATGACTAAGATGATTCATGGGTCGAGGAGCAAAGAAGGATGACTAAGATGATTCATGGGTCGAGGAGCAAAGAAGGATGACTGAGATGATTCATGGGTCGAGGAGCAAAGAAGGATGACTGAGATGATTCATGGGTCGAGGAGCAAAGAAGGATGACTGAGATGATTCATGGGTCGAGGAGCAAAGAAGGATGACTAAGATGATTCATGGGTCGAGGAGCAAAGAAGGATGACTGAGATGATTCATGGGTCGAGGAGCAAAGAAGGATGACTAAGATGATTCATGGGTCGAGGAGCTAAGAAGGATGACTAAGATTACTCATGGGTCGAGGAGCAAAGAAGGAAGACTAAGATGACTCATGGGTCGAGGAGCTTATCTTATGGTGAAAGGCTTAAGAGACTAAATCTTCATACATTAGAAAGAAGAGTTCGAGGGGGACTTGATTGGGGTCTTCAAGTGGGTAAAAGGTTATAACTGGGGAGACGTGGGTAAGGTTCTTATTTTTACTGAGCAGGAAAAGACGGGTAACAATGGCCTTAAGCTGGACAAGTTTAGGTTTAGGAAAGAGATTGGTTTACAAATCGAGTGGTAGATGAATGGAATAGGCTCGCTAGTTATGTAGTAGAAGCGTCCTCCCTGCGGAGTTTTAAGAATAAACTGGATAAATTTATGGATGAGGGTGTTAGGTGAGACCGAATTTGAGGGTGGGGAGAGGGGTTGCCTCGTATTGGTAATTATTGATTACCCTTTTACATACTCCTCCCTATGTTCTGAAAAGAGTGGAGAGTAGCCAAAACAGAAGAGAATACTCAAAACAGAGGAGGATGCCCAACACAGAGGAGAGTACCCAAAACAGAAGAGGTTACACAAATCGTCGCTGTTATCAAAATAAGAGGATTGTTAAGGTCACAGTTTAAAATAGGATTATGTGAAAAAGACAACATATGTAGATCATGTGGAACTCTGTAAGTTGTGCTCTGTCCTAAGTTAAAATTTCTATTATTCTCAAAATTGAACTTATCAACCTTCTGAGCTACGGTTGAACTAAACGGACACACTGCTTCCAATGTGATGTATGCTAAGCAACATCGGATGTGTTTAGATGCCAGATGGAGTCTCGATTCGGGTTGATTTCAGGGTGAGTGTCATATGCTATATATACTTACGGTTCGGATTCCACGTAAACCCGTAGTTCCCACAAAGGGCAGATAGGTGGAGGAAATCCTACAGCATTATCTATTTGATCATATCTGCCTGGCGTTTCTTAGGTATTCATATAATTTAGTTTTCGATGAGGTAGTTGTAATTTCCTAAAGTCAAGAAGACGATTCTGACAACTAATCACTTTGTAAGTAAAAAAATCTTCGCTAAATTTGAGTCTATTACTTTTTACTGAATCTCGCCCTTCCAAAGTTTAGAACAAATTTAAATCTATCAAACCCATAAGAATGTGGACTGTCTCTATTAGTTCATTTGCGGTTATGGACTACGAGTCAGCCGAGTGGAAAATCTGCTTTTCGATTTGGGAAATAATAGTACATCAAGTGCGGTTAGGTTTTTGATAGATTCCCGATTTGTGGTGATTTTATTGCGGGTTTCATACGCTGTATATAATAAAAAATAATAAAAGCCTTAAAAAGATTCAGATTGGTAGTAAAATAATATAAAATAATAATATCATACGCTCTAATCTGGATTTCGACACCCTTTTCTGAATCTGAAATTAGCGTGAGGCCTCATTCCATATCTGTAAATGAGATCCAATTGACCGAAAATTAATGACTGAGCTCCAAATCAAAATTCGAGCCTTTTCGTTTACCCTCATATTCTCTGCCAACGCCTTAACCTCAACTTAAACCTAAAACTTAATGCCAAATAAGCATTCAAATATTGTCCATTGTGTTCCAGGATGCAGCGGACTTGAATAAAATTCCTAGACACAGATGATATGCAGTTCAAATCCAACAATTCAAATTATAAGCTCGAAGACTTAAGTGGTAATTGTAATTTTTATTTTATATATATGAACATTAGTCAGTTTGTTTACATCCCTTTTAAAATTTATCATATGTCAGCCATAACGGCGAAAGGATGTCTCGCAAGAGCGCGTCAATATGATGTCCTGAAGTCTAATCAACTGCGAGAGAAAATTTATTTTATTAGGAAAACAAGCGGTAGAAGACATTTCCTGTTGTGGAAGAAATGATATCGCTGCCGCTGGTTCGTAGAAGACCACCGTTGAAAGAAGGGTTGGAGATTTGGCTGCTCTTGCTCGGTGACACCCCTTTCCCACATAAAAAATGGACCCGGAGATAATAGCGTAGCAAGCTCCATAGCGTTTATTACCTATTTCCTTATCAGGGTTTGCTTTGGCCCCTGTGACTCTTTCTGAGTTTCTACGTATGTGAGATGTGTTCTCGCCTTGCTCTGCTTCCGATAGTCACGCGAGGTATTCTCGCCATACTTCTGAATAAAGAAATACACGTTAAAGACTTTCTCAATTAGATTATTTTTTATTCAATCACATACTAGGCATGAATAGAGTTTTTTAGGACTCCAATTTTACCTCCTTTGTGCAATGATAATATCTTCGGTTATATTTACAGCTTTTTTTATCTGCGGACTTTTGTTATAAGGTGATAAATGGTTATTGCATTGAGGGTTTCCCATGGTTAAACTCACTTGCAAGTGCCTTTGAATGGCTAAATGAGGCTTCTGTCACTAGATGGCGCCACCTAGCACCAAATCTGATGGCAGATTTAAAATCTCCAGGGTAAATAACCATATGTCTCTTGGTCATATAGGCCATTTCATGGCTCTAAATGGATACAATTGAACTTTACTCCTTTTGAAAAAAAGCGACGCCTTGACCTGGCGCTTCACCGCAGGTAAAAAGAGCTGTAAATATAACAGAAGGTATTATCATTGCACAAAGGGGGAAAAATTGGGACATATGGTTATCTACCCTGGAGATTTCAAATCTGCCATCGGATTTGGTGCTGGGTGGCGCCATCTAGTGGCAGAAGCCTCATTTAGCCATTAGCCCTTGTAAGTGAGTTGAACCATGGGAAACCATTAATGAAATAACCATTTATCATCTTATCACAAAAAGCCGCAGGTCAGTGGAGGGACTCTTCTTCTTGTTGTTTACTCTTTAATTTAGATCCGTTCTTAATCCGATCCTGAAATTTTTACCTTATTTCTCTTATCATTTAATTACTTACAAAATAATGGCACTAAAGCAAGTGATGTAATGCACTTAGATGATGTAGTTTTCGACAAGTCATGATGGTGATGTCTTTTTAAGAAGTTGTGAACGCAATCATGTGGATGCAGTTTATGGAGCGATGTTGATTTGGATAACCTTTGATAGGCACTTGTGGCTTTTGGCATCCGCTAAATTATGTTATGTTATGTTTCTCAAATCATTTCTTCCGCCTGGGCACATAGCACTGTTCAGGAAGCCTTGGTTTTCTAGAAGGGAGATTGAATGTCGCCATTATAGGCACCTACGGTACGTTACTGCCCAAAATAATAATAATAATGGGGCTGAACCTTAGGCAGTTGTAAATGTGCACCAGAATTCGTGTGTATGGTGATAGTAGAGAAGTATATATGAGGGTGAGTACGCACGATTGGTCGGACCCCAAATCCCATATCAGCCATCGATCGAAGCGAGAAAATCACGAGCAAAAAGAATCAATAAAAATGGGAAGAGAAATGATGATGGAAACTGAATTATTGTCTTGGGGGGGGGGGGCATTAATGAGGGTTGGAGGAACTATTGAAGTGTGTATGGGGGTGGATGATTCCCCTAAATGCTAGAACTTTTGGGGGAGGGATATTTTGTTGTAGGGTGGGAATTTGGGTTGGACTTATGGTGACCGCAGAGAGAGAAAGAGAGAGACAGAGAAGGGGGGGGGGGAATTGAACAATGCATTGAGCAAATTAGTCCAAATCTGACTTATCCCATGTAATTTAAACAAGCAATTAGCCATTTAGAAACTGATTTGGAAAAATTAGTAACAAAATTGAAGTGAATTAATCCCATTTTAGAAGAAAAAAAAACAGCGACAAATTTTGGTCTTTCCTCATTAAGTAACCTTCTTTTCAGCACAGAAAAATCTTGTATTTGCGTATAAGTTGTACATGCGAATGTATATGTATATGCATATGTATGATTATGGGCAGGTGTCTATGAATGTACGTGATTGTGTATGTGTGAGTGTGTGCGTGTATTTAAATGTGAGATGAAAGTATGCACGCGTTTGTGTGTATGATGCTCATCAGATTGTATTACTATGTATGGTGGCTGTATGTTGGAAAGGAATGATGTTTCTACCCTCGTTACTAGAGACTACTTGTATATATATATATATATATATATATATATATATATATATATATATATATATATATATATATATATATATATATATATATATATCGCGCTCATAAGAGATATATGCATATATATATATATATATATATATATATATATATATATATATATATATATATATATATATATATATATATATATATATAATTACTGTCTTCCTTAAAACCTTCTGAAGGTCGAAAGATGCAGAACAGCCAAAAGAACCGGACATTGGAAGACAAAGATCAAGGAGAGCAAAGGACAGCTCAATTGAACTAATACATAGTGAGAAGACACTGAATAAAGCTAAGGGTTTCGTTTTCTTGTCTCATGTGCTCATTTAGGTCTATTCTCTCTCTATCTCTCTTGTCTATATATATATATATGTATATATATATATATATATATATATATATATATATATATATATATATATATATATATATATATATATATATATATATACATTGCGAGAGAAGTCGGATGCTTTGTAGTCAGAGAAGTAGTTGATGGATTAATTGATTGATTGTGGCGGTAGTCACCAGTTCCAAAATGGAACAAATATTTCTTTTCTGCTATACGATTCTAACTTCGAGAATTTGAGTTTGCTTGAGGGTGTTCATCACAGAATTTTGTATTTGGATTTACAAACAAGTTGATAAAATAACTTTATATTTGAAGATCCATTTTTTGGTGGAGGAAATAAATGTGAAAAAAAGTGATGTGATCAAATGCGTAGATTATGAGAATATCTGTATCTGACTCTGACTGAATCATATAATATGTGTGCTTATTTTATATTTGTAAAGGAGGTGGGCGTGACCAATCAGGTTCCAAGGGAAGAGCTTTTGAGTCAATGTTTATTCGAGAGAAAGAGAGAGCAGAGATCGCGTATCAAAGGAATTTGACAGAGGTTAAGGTAAAAGAGAACAAAGTTGGAAGGCAGGATTATCAGTGTTATAAACTGGCGTTAATAAACAAATGGTTTAATGACGGTTTTGTGGCGATCGATATTGCTGATCTAAAAGAAGATAACTGAACAAAATGAGATCAGATTGGTCACTAGTCGGATCACGTAACAAAAAAAGTAAAATATTAATCCGAGGGGTAGAAAAAAGAAATTTGATGGCGCAAATTTTCAAATCTACTGAAACCAAATTCAATCCTAAGTAGCGTTTTTACTTTATCTTTTTATCTTAATATCAATTATTATTACTTATTTCAAAATTTCAATCTTGATTAATGATCCCCCTCAAAAGATCATTCCTAGATAATGACTCCTAACCTATGCTGGACGTCCTTGTTTAGGATTAATCCGCTATAGTGAATAACATAATGATAATTTCATTCATCCGTGGCTCGTTGTAATCTCCTGTACCTTTTTCGAGACATCTTTGTGATTTGCCTTAGCCTTGATATTTATCTCAAGGCTATGATTATCTAGACTACTTTATCCTTATGGTTAACTAACAAAAGCAGGAACTTTTGTTAAGCCGTGACAAGTAAACGTCTCTAATGATGTACGCCTCGTCAAGAGGACGTTGCAGCTTGAAGAAGCCAGAATAGGAATGTATTTATAAAAGATAGCAACTTTGGAAAAAAAAGAGGCGAAAATGAGGAGAATCGCAACAGTTTCAAAAGCGTTAAATTGTTGGGTGTTGCAAGTATCATAATTGGATACCTAAGAAGGTCGGCACTTCATTTATTGCACATTGTGAGGCATAAATAGAAGATAAATGAAAGAAAACGAGAAGGAGAGAAAAGAGGATGATATGATGACAGAAAATTAGGAATTGAGATGGAGACACTTGGCAAAGCTATGTTATTAGTGAGCGTGGAATCAATTCCTAAGTTGTTTGTGAGTGATGAATTTTTTTTTGAGGCGTTGTTTATCTCTACCAACACATTCCGATTTCTACTTTTTCTGGGTTTCATTTACACTGAGAATAAATTTAATCTATCATACACTTAAGCTAATTACCACTCACAATTGAGATATCACTTTACTTTTACAGTAACCACAAGTGTTCATACTCTACTCCACGTTCGCTTCCTTCATTCTTCAAGAATCACGTTTTTACAAACGCACTCATCTGGCGAGTGGACTGACATGAAAAAATACAATTCTTCCATACAGTAGCGGCCATAATATAAGGATCAGTAAGAACAAGTGTATTTAGATATTTATTATAGAAGCTTAACTAAACGTTGAGACTATATATTAAACACATATTTAGATATATCTAATATCTATCTTTCCTAAAAATTTCAAGTAAATGAAATAAAATTTCGTAAGTTATGAGGAAATAAACAAACTATATTCCAAATTGCAATTAGAAAAAAATTAGAAAAACAATATGAAATGGAACAAGAACAAAAAAGAAGCCCTTACTATTAATATTTTGTGAACATCCTTCTACTACTAATGACTTCCCGCCATCTGTTACTACTGGACTGAATTAATTTCTTGAAAAATAATGGGGTAATATTGTTCCATTTGTTTTTCAATAATTCCCAGAGTTAATCTTGGTTTGGGGGGATTTCTCCTTCGCAGCCCATCTACAATTATCTTCCAAACGTTTTCTCTTCGTAGTTTTGCAGGGAGCGTTGTCCTGCACGAAGATAGGAGGTTGAACTGACGAGGATCAAAGATGTGGAAGGGCATGCTGTCAAAGAATCTGCTTGTAGATTTCAGCATTGACAGTCCCTTTAGGGGAATAAGTGAACTAGAACAATCAGCAGAGATCACTACCCATATTATTACATTTCTCTCTTCCATCTCCTCCATATTTCACAGCCATTTTACATGCAAGAGTTAACTTTACGCCACATCTTCGTCGAACGTACACCCAGCCATCGGAACCAATCACATTAAACTTCGATACCTCGCTAAAATGAACCTGTGCCCACTGTTCTTTTGCCCAAACGACATGTTCGCGAGCATAACGAAGACGGGCTCTTTGATTCTTCTTGGATATGAGAGGTTTCTTTGCCAGTTGACATCGGAGGTGCAGCAGCAGCACTCTTAAACCTATCATTCAGTGACATTCTAACCATAATACAATCCTGTCTTGGTGACATTTTACAAAGCCTACCGGTATTGGGTTTAGCATCTGTCAATCCTGATGACTTGAAACGAGCTACAATTCGTTGCACAACACTTCTAGGCCTTCCTATAGTAGTTGCTATCAGAGAATTTGACCTTCCTTCTTGGTGAAGGCATACAATCCTTTGTTTTCGATGACAGGACACCGGTCGTTTCTCACAAGCCGCCATGTTGACAGTTGAATGTCTTAATAATGTATGATCATGAAAAATAACTGTTAGCCCATCAAGAGTCTCCTAAACAGAAATATCTCAGTTGGTAGTTCATCTTTTCTAAGCGACCCTTAACTTTTGGCCGCTGCAATTTGGAAGATAGTTTGTTTATTTCCTCATAACTTACGGATTATTTAATTCATTAACTTGAAATTTTCATAAAATATAGATATTATATATATCTAAATATTTGTATAATATATAGTCTCAGCGTTATGTTAAACTTCTAAAATAAATATCTAAATACACTTGTTCTTACTGACCCTTATAGTATGGCCGCTACTGTACAGTGCCATTCGCATTACACCACCCGCTACCATACACTACGATAAATTGTTAAAATGAGAGGTGGGGGGGGAGGTTTTAAACGTTCCATACACCCTTAGAACTCCATTAAAGTCCATTTCATCAAATTCATTCAGTTCCTGACACTCTTTGATTCTATTAGCACTTTATACACCCATTTTATACCAACACTTTATACACCTATTTTAATCCAATACTTTATTATTATGATTATTATCATAAAGCTACCAAATCCTTTTCTCAGCGTGAAGATACAACAGAATTGAATTCACACAAAATACCAGGGGTACTGGAGAAAAGCAGTGGCAACAAAAGGAAACAGGCCCCTAGTAATCCCAAATAATGAATGAGGAATTACTGTAATAAATAAACATTTAATCGAGACTTAAAGGTGGAGATGTTAGGAGAGGAGACGACATCATTGGGGAATTGATTCCAAAATTTTGACCAATGAAGGAACAAAACACCGAGAAAATTGCAGAGTGCGAGGAGCATTCAGAGCAAAATCATTCAGGGGTACTGGATACCTTGTCACACGGACAGGATTGAAAGGTCCAGGCAAGACACTATGTAGTAATGCCGAGTGTTATCGAAAACTTGAAATAAAACGCTAAGTGCATTCCTAACTTGCCGCTGATGGTAAAAATCAAGGGAAAGCTCAGGAGAGATGAACTTATAGAGTTCAAAGCTCTATCCAGCAATGCCAAATGGGAGTTGGCCGCGGAAATCCCCAAAATGGGTTTATACACCCATTTTCTGCCAACACTTTATACACCCATTTTTTGTCAACACTTTACACACCCATTTTCTGCCAACACTTTATACACCCATTTTTTGTCAACACTTTATACACCAATTTAATGCCAACACTTTATACACCCATTTTATACCAACACTTTATACACCCATTTTCTTAAAACATATCCATAATTAAAACGTTAATTTTTTTTAGAGCTAAGTATGTGTATATGCTTGTATTGTCGTGTATATGTGCTATACACACGTATGGCTGTGAGGGGTGTATTTCGGGTCTCATGACTCTTTAAGTGCGTATTGTCTTTACATGTGTATATAAAACTGCTCGTGTAGGAGTATCTGAATCTGAATCCGTGGAGGAGTGGAGGAGTGGTGAAGTAGGTATGTGTAGGAGAAAGGGGGTGCACAAGAAAGTTGGGAGAGGGGTGAAATGAGAAGAAAGAATTAAAGTGCAAGGTTTCAAAGTAGCGTGGAAATCAGGTTAATCTTTTTCATGATATTTATTTCTGTTGTTTCTGGGTTTGCTTTGCTTTGTACACACACATACGCACACATACATGCATATATGAGATATATATATATATATATATATATATATATATATATATATATATATATATATATATATATATATATATATATATATATATATATATATATATATATATATATATATATATATATATATATATATATATATATATATATATATATATATTTATATATATATATATATATATATATATATATATATATATATATATATATATATATATATATATATATATATTTATATATATATATATATATATTTATATATATATATATATATATATATATTTATATATATATATATATATATATATATATATATATATATATATATATATATATATATATATATATATATGAAAAACTCACAAAGTATCACGTGAGGGTAGCAAATGAATGCAATATCCCGCAGGAAAAAATGAAAAGGTGTTTCCAAGTACTTTCTAACTCTATTAAGTTCCTTATACTTTTCTTTCGTATATATACCTCTGATATAATATTATTTCATGTAGTTATCCTTGATAAAGAACTTAATAAAGTTCGAAATTACTTAGAAACACCTTTTCATTTTTTCTTGCGGGACATTGAATTCATTTGCTACCCTTACGTGATACTTTGTGAGTTTTTCATATATATATATATATATATATATATATATATATATATATATATATATATATATATATATATATATATATATATATAAATATATATATATATATATATATATATATATATATATATATATATATATATATATATATATATATATATATATGGCATTCAAACATTTGAATTGTTGTGAGTTTAAAACTCTAAAGTTGGTTATTTGTTATTGTATTTGCTTAGTTTTTTGGTTTTGTGTGTATATTTTGTTCTTTATACTTAAATTCTTATATATTCTCCGTTTTGGGGGTATGTGTGCATTATGTGTGCATATGTGCGTATCTGGGAGCTATATGAATTTGCTCGTTTTTTTTGTTTTTGTGTACTTTACTAATTTTCAAATGTACTCATGTGCGTCTTGTCATGTGTATAGTTTTATCTGGAGGTATGTACGCGTTTGAGAGTGCAAGTTTGACGTATTTTGGAGTGAGATGGAAATTCCTGAATCAGTCAATCATGGTATAAGTGATATGTTAAATGTATGATTGAATGAGACTTAGCTTTAAAAGTAGGTTGATTAGTTTAATATCTTTTGCTGATTTCGGCTGAATTACTGATGGGCTCGGTGGGAAAGGTGGGGTGGGGTGGGGGCGGGGGTTCTCGACGAGAAAGACTACAGAATTGAAAATTTCATTAGACAAGAATTTGGGGGAATTAATTCCAGATTTTTTTCTCCTTAGTTCATGGGGCATGGAAGGGGGCGACATTCTTTTGTATTGTGAAACATTGAATCATATAGTAGAAGAAAAACAACTCCCAGCTGTTTGTTTAAGATGGTTTCCCTCAAAAAATATTCACACATACACGCACACACGCACTCCGCTTTCCAGTGATCGAAAAAAGAACGACACATAGTCATCATCTTGTCGGTCTTTCTCATTTTCCGATCAATGAAAGACAAAAATGAGGTAGAAAAAGCAAAATCAAACCAGTTTACGTGTAGAAATGTGGTTTTACTACTCCATATGTTTTGTTATGTAGACACTCCTCATACTCTTCTATCTCCCCTTACCCATGACCTGAATCTAGAGGACTCGTTGCTAAATCCATAGCTTGTTTCCATCTCAGTTTCTGTGTCCTCCAAGCGCCAGAAATTGAAGTGAAAATTGTCGACTTTAAGGATGAGAGCAGCTGGAATGCGGATTTTGAAGGCGGCGCAAGGTAGATAATTTCGTCCCGCGCCTTTGATACGTTTTCCTATCTAATTAAAGTTACGTTTGCATTGCTAATTACTACGCATAAACGCGGATAAACAAGATATATCTGAAGGTGAGATGAAAAAAATAATCAATTTTAAAGTTAACTATCTTTTAATGACTTTGTATCAGTTTTAAAATGAAAAATAATCAATTTTATAGTTAACCATTTTTGAATGACTTTGTATCAGTTTTAAAATGAAAAAATAATCAATTTGTAAAGTTAACCATCTTTTAATGACTTTGTATCAGTTTTAAAATGAAAAATAATCAATTATAAAGTTAACCATTTTTTAATGACTTTATATCAGTTTTAAAATGAAAAATAATCAATTTTAAAGCTAAATAACTTTTAATGACTTTGTATCAGTTTTAAAATAAAAAAATAATCAATTTTTAAAGTTAACCATCTTTTTAATGACTTTGTATCAGTTTTAAAATGAAAAATAATCAATTATAAAGTTAACCATTTTTTAATGACTTTATATCAGTTTTAAAATGAAAAATAATCAATTTTAAAGCTAACTAACTTTTAATGACTTTGTATCAGTTTTAAAATGAAAAAATAATCAATTTTAAAGTTAACCATTTTTGAATGACTTTGTATCAGTTTTAAAATGAAAAATAATCAATTTTAAAGTTAACCATTTTTGAATGACTTTGTATCAGTTTTAAAATGAAAAAATAATCAATTTTTAAAGTTAACCATCTTTTAATGACTTTGTATCAGTTTTAAAATGAAAAATAATCAATTATAAAGTTAACCATTTTTTAATGACTTTATATCAGTTTTAAAATGAAAAATAATCAATATTAAAGCTAACTAACTTTTAAAGACTTTGTATCAGTTTTAAAATGAAAAAATAATCAATTTTTAAAGTTAACCATCTTTTAATGACTTTGTATCAGTTTTAAAATGAAAAATAATCAATTTTTAAAGTTAACCATCTTTTAATGACTTTGTATCAGTTTTAAAATGAAAAATAATCAATTATAAAGTTAACCATTTTTTAATGACTTTATATCAGTTTTAAAATGAAAAATAATCAATTTTAAAGCTAACTAACTTTTAATGACTTTGTATCAGTTTTAAAATGAAAAAATAATCAATTTTTAAAGTTAACCATCTTTTTAATGACTTTATATCAGTTTGAAAATGAAAAATAATCAATTTTAAAGCTAACTAGCTTTTAATGACTTTGTATCAGTTTTAAAATGAAAAAATAATCAATTTTTAAAGTTAACCATCTTTTAATGACTTTGTATCAGTTTTAAAATGAAAAATAATCAATTATAAAGTTAACCATTTTTTAATGACTTTATATCATTTTTAAAATGAAAAATAATAAATTTCAAAGCTAACTAACTTTTAATGACTTTGTATCAGTTTTAAAATGAAAAAATAATCAATTTTTAAAGTTAACCATCTTTTTAATGACTTTGTATCAGTTTTAAAATGAAAAATAATCAATTATAAAGTTAACCATTTTTTAATGACTTTATATCAGTTTTAAAATGAAAAATAATCAATTTTAAAGCTAACTAACTTTTAATGACTTTGTATCAGTTTTAAAATGAAAAAATAATCAATTCTTAAAGTTAACCATCTTTTAATGACTTTGTATCAGTTTTAAAATGAAAAATAATCAATTTTAAAGTTAACCATTTTTTCATGACTTTATATCAGTTTTAAAATGAAAAATAATAAATTTCAAAGCTAACTAACTTTTAATGACTTTGTATCAGTTTTAAAATGAAAAAATAATCAATTTTTAAAGTTAATTATCTTTTAATGACTTTGTATCAGTTTTAAAATGAAAAATTATCAATTTTAAAGTTAACCATTTTTTAATGACTTTATATCAGTTTTAAAATGAAAAATAATAAATTTCAAAGCTAACTAACTTTTAATGACTTTGTATCAGTTTTAAAATGAAAAAATAATCAATTCTTAAAGTGAACCATCTTTTAATGACTTTGTATCAGTTTTAAAATGAAAAATAATCAATTTTAAAGTTAACCATTTTTTAATGACTTTATATCAGTTTTAAAATGAAAAATAATAAATTTCAAAGCTAACTAACTTTTAATGACTTTGTATCAGTTTTAAAATGAAAAAATAATCAATTTTTAAAGTTAACTATCTTTTAATGACTTTGTATCAGTTTTAAAATGAAAAATAATCAATTATAAAGTTAACCATTTTTTAATGACTTTATATCAGTTTTAAAATGAAAAATAATCAATTTTAAAGCTAACTAACTTTTAATGACTTTGTATCAGTTTTAAAATGAAAAAATAATCAATTCTTAAAGTTAACCATCTTTTAATGACTTTGTATCAGTTTTAAAATGAAAAATAATCAATTTTAAAGTTAACCATTTTTTAATGACTTTATATCAGTTTTAAAATGAAAAATAATAAATTTCAAAGCTAACTAACTTTTAATGACTTTGTATCAGTTTTAAAATGAAAAAATAATCAATTTTTAAAGCTAACTAACTTTTAATGACTTTGTATCAGTTTTAAAATGAAAAAATAATCAATTTTTAAAGCTAACTAACTTTTAATGACTTTGTATCAGTTTTAAAATGAAAAAAATAATCAATTTTTAAAGTTAGCCATCTTTTAGTGACTTTATATCAGTTTTAAAATGTAAAAATATGCTAAAGTTTAAAGTTATCTAACTCTAAATGACTTCGTTGCAACTGCGCTATGTAGAAAAACAATAAAATAATTTGATCTGCAGAATTTGAATTTATTCAAAAGGCCTCAGTCAATGGTCAGGAAGGCCGCAGGTTCCCGTCCTCTGGTCTAGAGATATCTAGATAAAAAGAGACAGGTTGATAAAAAAGAGGGGGGAAAACACTTTATCTAATTCTTCCACAACGATCTCGTTAATTAAAAGACCTGTGTAATTAATTTAAATTAATTAAATGGCTACTACAAAGGAATTAAATAGTTCGAGCTAATTTTATGCCGGTGATGAAACAAAGTTTCCCGGATAAATATGCATCGACTCTACGAAGGGGAGACGGTGCAATGCACGGCGCTGATTGGCTAACTCTCGGTAAAGCCAAACTTCTGTCCTACTGCAAACTCTGCGCCTCACTAACCCAATCAACAAGCCTTAATTTCAAAAGGGTTAAAGCAACAGCGCCTGTAATTGACTCCACAAGGAGGATACACTTGTATTATTTTTCCTCGAGTTTCAAAGCGCAATAGCAACAAGGCATAGCCCGGAGAAACTTTGTAATGAGAAGAGATCTGTAAAGAAAGTTGTGAAGAGAGAAGTTAAATATGCACTGGAGTTTATAGTTTCGGATGTTCCTAGAGATATTGGTGCGGAAAGGGACGTAACTCTCCATCGTTCGGAAGTAGAATGTCCATGTGACACTATTATCCCCTTACGGGTGTTTCAGGTTGACGTAGGCAGCCATGCTGCAGATGACGTCGGAATGAGTGAGTGTCTCAGAATCCCCATTGCTCGCAGAGGGTCTATCTTTATATATGTGTAGAGCTGGAGCAGTTTCTGGAGAGTTGCGCGCTATTTCTCTTCATGAAGCTTGCCTTACAAACGTTTTGGCAGAGATTCCGTCCTTGGTTTCGCTTCTCAATTTAAAATTAATAACGACCTCATCAAATATACAGAATTTTAAAATGGCAGAAGGCTTTGCATGGAGTATGTGATCCGTTGAAAATGACGACTAGAACATCCTGAGAAATTATCTCTCTCGATTATTTACCTTTTTACCACGTTCATTTAAAATCCATTTCCAACGTGTCTGTATCGTATTTTGAACGTGTACTGTTTACGATCTATTTTTTACGTGCATGTATCGTGTTCCGTTTACGATCTATTTTTAACGTGTATGTATCGTGTTTTGAACGTGTTCAGTTCATAATTCATTTCTAACGTGTATGCATCATATTTTTTAGTGTTCTGTTGAAGATCATTTTCTACCGTGTCTGTATCGTGTTTTTAACGTGCTCTGTCGAAGTTCCATTTCTAACGTTCTCTGTTGAAGTTCTATTTCTAACATGTATGTAAGTTCTGTTGAAGTTCCATTTCTAACGTGTTCTGTTAAAGTACCAATTCGAACTTGTATGTATCTTGCTTTAAGTGTTCTGTTCACTATCCATTTATAACGTTTCTACATCATGTTCTATTCTTATTCCATTTCTAACGTATGTGTATCATGTTTACACGTGTTCTGTTCACGATCCAATTCTAACGTATACAAATCGTATTTTTAACGTGTTTTGTTGGCGCTCCATTTCGAACGTATTTGTCTGGTACTTTTAATGTGTTTTTAAGTTTCTCATTCCCGTCCCGCTAACATCAAAGAAAGTCTTTCTCAAAACAGCTTAAAATCCATCTCCAAGAAGCTAGAATTTAATCATTTGTTTACGTCTTTCAACCATCGTATTTTGGGGAATTCCCGAAGCTAGGCTACAAATGTATACTGAGAGGCACTGCTTTGCCCTCGTGCCCACAATAATTGTTGCTCTTACTTTCTAATTTTGCCTTTACAATCCGGCGACTAACCACAATCAATGTGGTTTAACTTCGATGTAATCGAAAGTGGTATTTTCATTCAGATGAACTTAGTCCAATATAACTGTAACAATAATAATAATAATCCTGTGTAATAGTTTTTTCTTTTGGTTTACTCTACTCCTGCATTTGGAATGCAAAAAAATCCATTGGATTACGCAAATTTCCTTTTCTTTACTAGAATTAAGAGGTTTCCTTTTTTGTTTTTGTTCTTCTTTTTTGGTCTCCTTTAACTTCGCCTCTTTTTACCAACTTCCTACTGAAGTTGTCCCTGTTAGTTTTCTTCTCTTCATAATAAAATAAGCGAACAAAATATTCTCGGATTCTTTTCTCGCTAATCGCATCTCCCCGCTTTAAAAAAATCACCATTTCTTCTTCCCGATCATCTCAACATTAGACACTCCATGGGGTCGTTCCCAAGCTCTAAAGTGTAGGGGGGGTGGATTTGCATACAATTAACATCTAATATAACACTTGAAATTAAAGGAGGATTAAAGTGTATTTACGGAACTAATTTTTTCCCCCCTCCAATACATTGAGCGATCAGGGTAAAGTGAATCCCATGGATTTAGCTGAAATGCTATTCAACGGCTGACTCAATTTTGAGAGCAGATGGATTTAAATGTCAAGGTATTAAGAATTAGGGTGATTAATATGGCGTTAATTTTAGCTGTCGATCAAAGGAGGCTATAATCGAAACGAGGGATTATACGGGACTATTTCCTTCTCCCAGCTATATCCTAATGGGGCTGCTAGCGCCCCTAGAGGAAGGAAACATCATGTGAATCACATCTACACGAGGATACATGCCCGTATTAAGGGTTTAATGTACACACATGTACGTTCTAAGAGTTAAATATACCTACCTCTAGCGTGGAAAGCAAGGCATGCATTATATCTGAGATACAAGCATAGAGTGAGCTCGAAGATATATGTATACATACATGTACACATGCACCATCTGTGATAATAATAAATATTAGTGAATGCAACTTACATAAGTTTTGTTGATTCTTATTATTATCTTTGGAAATAAATTTAACAAGTATTGAACAAAAATTATTATCCTCGTGGAAAAAGTGATAACGACTCGAACACGTACCTTGAAGGGTTAGAGCCTTCTTCGAATCATCGCTTTTACCTACTCAGCCACCATCTCTCACTATGCTGGCCGAGTAGATGGAGGCGATGACTGGGAGATGAGCATTTTACCTTAAGGGTTCGAATCCCCTTTTTTTACGGGTAGAATTTAACTACTTAAACTAAAATTCACATTTACCCCGAGTAGATATTGCAAATGTTAACAAAAAAACAAATTAAACAAAATGATTCAATCATTTTTAAATAATTTTTTATAATTTTACATCTGTCTTTGTTTGTTTTGTTGTGACTAGCTCTTCTAACCTTAAAAAAGGGGGAAATATTAACGAATGAAGGTAAAAATCCCGGAAAACAGAATAACCATAGTATTTAATGACGAAGAGAAATGAAATTGAAGATAAAGGATTGTACGCACTTTTCCAATGTGTTGCAATGTTCTTATTTGTAAAAATGTCTATACTTTCAATAATCAGGGGAAAATAGAGCCCCCCCCCCCGTCCAAAGAGTAATCTTATCTGAGGAAATGTCTCCCAAATCTTGCTAATCATGGCTTATTTTTTTGGAAGTTTAACGCCATCTTCTTCTCGTTGTTGGGTCTATCCAAGCGTGGGAGATTTAAAAGAGTGGCAAAAACAACCTGAAAGAAACCACAAATTTCCCTCGGTCCACTGGGGTCGGGGGGGCACGTCGTTCGTCCAGGTTTGAGTTGTAGCGGGAACACTACTCCTGTTACATCATCCAGCCCCTTCTGGGGGGTGCTAATCATGGCTGCTCATGACAATATTAAATGAGGATAAAATGGAGCAATAACAATAGGCCAAAATGATAGGGAATCAAATAGTCCTGATAGATAATAATAAAAATAATCAAGATATTTTATATGGCGCCCTTCCAAACTTTGATGTCTTCTCAAGACACCCATGTATCGACAAGGAAAAACCTGACAGACAAGGTAGGTATTCATAGCCCGCTTGAAAACGCCAGGCAATGAAGAGAAGCGTCAGACAAGAGGCAGGACATTCCACAGCTTAGGGGAAAATATAGAGAGGGCACAATCACTCATGTAGCAAATGCGAGGAACCGAAAGCAGGACGACATTTCCCGAGTGAAGGGTTCTCTGTTATCTAGCCACAGCCAGTATGAAGAGCAGGTAACGGGGATTTGACTTGTAAGCTACAAAATAGACTCAAATCTGATAGAGAGGGTATGGGGAGTAAACTCTATTAATTAACTTAATTGGTGATTAATCAACCGAAGAAACAATTTAACTAGAAAGACAAAGGAATCGAGCTAAAAATTGAGTCAAAAGAAAACGAATGAGTTGGCTACTAATTAACTATTTCAGAAAGCTCTCGACAATGGTAAATTGAACAATTTAAATTAGATCAAATTCAAGTTTTTAAAATTGCAACTTTTGAAAAAGTTTTCCCAAAGTAGCTGCTAATATCAACTCCATTAATATATTAAGTATCATTTTGACAAAATCTAAACTGGGTAAATAAAATAAAAATGATGTTCACTTGCGTAGTCCGGCAAGCTTTTGTAAAATGCAAATTATTATTTGCACGAAATAAAATAAGCTATGAATGTAAATAAATCAACAATAAATAAATAGGCGTCGTATAGAGTTAAATGACGAACTTGTAATTAATAGGTTGTCAAGAAATTAATGTAGTTTTTTTCAAAGCAAACTAAAAGCATTTATAATATGATAAAAAAAATATTCAACATCGTTTAACTAAGTGGATATCGTTCTTGAAGAATTAATTTGGCTTTCATTTAATATATTATTTAATATTCTTTTACACCTTCAAATCAGAATAAACTTTGCTATTTAGGTGCTGTAATAAATGAAATAGATGGTAATCACTTGGTACAGGGTTCGGTAAATATGGAAGATGTGGAATAACTTACCAACTTAACGCAAGAATTTTGTCATGGGGTCAAACGTACCACGTGTGGGCATGCAATGTCATGAAAGAGGATTATCTTTAGTGTCACCATTGAAGGACGTTTTTTGTTAAAGAGCTTCATTTAAACTTTGCAATCGTTTAACATATAGGTTAAGATTGGTCAGAGATGAATCAATATTCACATGTTGTAAAGGTTGTCTTTTAGGCACATCATGAGGCACTCAAACATAATTTTTTTAGCTGACCTAAGCATTGTTACAGCTTAAATAGGCCTTAGCATTGTTACTTAAAAATAGCATAGCTGAAAAGGCTGTGGGATAGTTAGCATGAAAAATACATGGATATTGCTGCAGCTTAAAAAGGTCTAGTCATTGTTAGCTGAAAAGAGGCCTGGACATTACTGTAGCTTAAAAAGGCATCGAGATTGTTAACTTAAAATAAGGCATAGATAGTGCTGCAGATTAAAAATGCCTTAGCATAGTTAAATTAAAAAAAAAGCATCACATTACTGCAGCCTACAAATCCCTTAGTATTGTTAGCTTAAAAAGTCATGGACATTACTGCGGCTTAAAAAGGTCTAGGCATGTTTAGCTTAAAAACAGACTGAGCATTACTGCAGCTTAAAAAGGTCTAGCCATTACTGCAGCTTAAAAAGGCCTCGGGATTGTTAACTTAAAAAAAAGGCATGGACATTAAAGCAGCTTAAAAATGCATTAGCATACTTAACTTAGAAAAAGGCATGGACATTATTCAGCTTACAAATGCCTTAGCATTGTTAGCTTAAAAAAGGCGTGGACATTGCTGCAGCTTAAACAAGCCTAGGTTACTTATAGTTTTCTTTAAACAGCCGCAACTAGTTTTAAACAGATTAAACATGTCTAAGTTAACTGACATTAATTTTTTGACAAACTAAGAGCTTGGGTAAACCTGTTTTCATACCAGTCGGAATTTAGAGGAAAGTCAACTTACCAGACTCTAGTTTCCAAAATGAAGATTTTTTTAATATAGCGATATCTATCTAAAGAAAATCACAATTTGATCACAAAAAGATGAAAGCAAATATAGTTACTGTGCAATAACAATTATATATATTAAACATAAATGCAGCTAGTTATTTCCAACTTGAGGATCAAAATAAGTAAAGAAAATCCCATTTGTGTATTATTTTTCCATATACTTAGCAATTTTATATCCAAATAAAGTTTTAGAAAGAATAAATTTTCCTTTAAATTAATGGTTGCAATTCAATAGTGTTTTTGATTAGTCAAGAGGTTTATTTTGGTCAGAACTTTTTTAAATGATTTTATAATGAATTTCCAAATTTCCCAATCCAGTTGTTAAACTTCGTCAAGTGCCATTCTCTTTATAGTCAAACTACGTCTACTTCGATCTGTTTTGTGTGCCATCATTATCCCTCCTTCAAAAAACACTGGAGAAATTCTCCTTCCCTGAGGACTGTACGTAAACCTTTGGAATTTTCTTTACATCAGTTTCTTTCTCGTGTGTGTACTTCTGTGCACACCTATTTTGTTTTGGTTTACAGTATACTTTCTTACCTCGTTTTGTTTGTCTAGGGCGTAATTCCTTACCTTCTTTTCTTTGTCAAGATTGTAATTCCTTACCTCTTTTTTGTCTGGCTAGGGAGTAATTCCCTATCTCTTTTTGTTTGCTTAGGGTTTTATTCCTTACCACATTTTGGGATAATATATTTTAGAGATATTGGCCCCGAAGAGGAACGGTTAAGTTCTTTGAGCCACCAAAATAGCAGAGTTTTTGCATATCTTATCTGTTCCTATATTTGGGAAGATGAGTGCGAACCGTTTCTCTAACCCCAGTAAACTACTGATGCTTGCCTGGAAACTTATTTACATACCTATGATGCTAATGGCACATTCTACTATGAAATTTTAAAAGTGGGAGTGAATGCCATTGAACAGTTGAACTACACCTCTGTGAGTATTATTGAATAGATGGCTGACCACGGAAAGGCAAGGGTTGAATAATTGCCGTGGAATAGAAAGGGGTCTCTAGGCTAAGCCAGATGCTCTTCGTCACGTTCGATCTAGTTAGGCATCCTGAGTCGGTGCGCGTCGGTTGATATAGAAACCGCGGGAAGGTATTCGTGCCGCTACCGTGAGGTGTTATTATGGCCATTGATTTGGCTAATATCATTGAAACTTGTTAGGTTGAGAAATCAACTCCACATTTGTGTTCAGTGTGTTAATGCCGTAAACGACAAAGTTGTTTCTTGTAAAGCTAAATGTGTGAAGTGTGACAAATTACCTCGTGCCCCGCATCAAAGCATTGCCGTGAAGCCTCCACACAAAGCTTCCTTTAAAGACTATACGGACACACCTTATTCGTGGCGAGCACACGTATCTTCCTTTAATAGGAAAACCCCTCTGTCAAAAGTATGGCAGCGTTTCAAAATAATTTGGGCAGTAACTTCTTACAGGACCACCTTTTCCTTCCCTAGTAAGAGGGGGGGTCCATCTCGGACCAAGCATCAGTGGCGGAGTCCTTGACGACCGCTTTCTCCATATTTCCATTTTGAAATCTTGCGCCACCAGAATTCCAAGCACGTCGCTTGATCGTTGAAAGCTACCTAAAAGACTTCACTTTGAGAGGGCTGGGAGTGGAGCCCTTCAATGACTTGTTTTCGTTGAGTGAGTGGCGTTTCCTCTCGTTTTATGCGAGGATACTGTTCTGAGTTCCAAGTTCGGAGATGTACTTAATATATATGGTTGAGGAAAGCTCAGTGAGCTTAAGGATTAAAATAACATCGAAGGAGTTCCTTAGACTTGAGCAATTCTCAAGTATTTTCTACGCCCACAATAATATCCTAGATAGTTTTGACGTCACAAACTTTTTCAATAATAACATAATACAAAATCAACATCAAAACTAAATAGCCTTTTTGGTTCCTTTGAATAATTTTCTGCTTCGATTGTTGTCAATTTCACAAACTCATTGACCTGTCTTCAATCCTGACTTCCTTTTTTTAATAACTTACTCCCTTTGACTTCAAACTGATGGGTTAGAGATGAGACTTTTCATATCCCTCACCTTCGAAAATATCTGTACTCAATGCCTCCATGAGTCTTAATGGCTCCAAACCAGTTTACCGGAATTTTCTCCATTATTCTATAAACGCTACATATAAGACTGTCTAATTATTTTCGCAAAGACGGTCACTTCTTTATAATCCAAGAATTTTTGAAACATAAACATCAATTTATTCCTACCCCCAATGACCTTACCTCAACCATATACCATAAGCCCACTTTCTTCGGCCTGGTAACCAAATTCTTTAACCTAATTCTCCGTAAATTTTAGCTAAAATATATCGTTACCCTTCCTTACATAGCTTTTAAGGTGTGTTCTAATTATAATCATTTTTAAAAATAATTTTCTTTCCTCAGAATTATTTTCAAGCATAATGGATTTCCACTGCTTCAAATAGAATGTCTCACAAAGAAACCTCCTCTATCCTAAGTTGAGACACCCGTAGGATTTTGATCTGTTCCTTTCTTCGGTCACAATCCCTTAAAATGATAACTGAAATCCACTTTCAAATTAAGGAACACTTTCCAATTTGTGGTTAAAGTTTATCACACCAAACCACTACACGACGGGTTTACTTTTAAGAAACAAAGACACTCTTAAATTCGTTTGAAGTTCGACACATATATCAATACATGTGTTAGCTATGCGACGTAAACTATACTGGTTGAATTACCTGGACCGTCTATTCAACAGCTCAGGTGTAAATGATCCTTTGTGGTCTTACGCAGCATAAACTGTCAAATAATAAATGCAAAGGGTGTCCGATTTGTGTAGGACCACTTCGTTATTTCCTTGTTCATTATCGTAAAAAAACTCTTTACTTGATTTCTGTATGGGAGTTATGGAGAAGGGAACATAGGTAGCCGAAAGATAAGAGAGTGCAAGAAAAAAAGGAGGAGAGGGGGAGTTGCGGTCTTCTGAGGTAGTATTATTAGGGAGGTTTCTGGAACTTTAAACACTAACAGGAATTTCTGGCCACTTAAGGAAGCCACCAGGTGAGTAGGTTCTTGATGTCCGAAGTAAGCTTTGATAACTAATTACCACTTAATTAGGAAAGCGGTGAAGGTAGTTGCTGGGTGGGAGAATTCCAGCGATCTAATTCTGATCTAAAAGGAGGAAAAATGAAAACTTTTATATTACGGCTTCCCAGGGGGAAGTTAAATGGCTCCATGATACTTCACACGAGATATGAAGTAACACAGGGAAGGTGAAGAGAAAAGAGACTCACCAGGAACAATGCGGCGTTGAATCACCACTGGGATTAGTTGCTGTGGGCAACAATAAGCTCAGACTCGAGATGAGCGGGTCGGTTTGATCTGGCGAGGAGTGTTTAAAAAGTAAAAGAAGGAGTTTAGGGTATCTTTTATTGACAAATAATAATAAATAAAGATTGAGTAGCACGATGGAAGTCTTGCTGAATAGGCTTCTCTCTCACGAAACCCGACCCTTCTGGCCTATGAGTGCACGGCGAAGCTTGTAATTCTCACGGAAAAATCGATTAATTCCCTTTCCTTTCTTCTTTCCCTACACTCTCCGATCTATGTACACCTGAATCATTATATATTCTGAAAACTAACACTCCCCTTAATTGCCACCTGTCACTTGCACCTTTGTCTAATGCTCCCTAAACGTGTCTCATTTAGATAATTATATCTCTAAATTAGAGTTAATTTGTCTCAGATTAAATAGTACAGTACGCGTATTTCCCTATTATGTTTGTTGGTTACTCTAATTGTCGCCATCACTCCAAGTATGAAAGGGCCATAAGCCTTTTACTAAGTCATACTAAGCAACACATCCCGCCCAACAATAAGGTTGTATTTTTTTCTACTCACCCTGTAGGGCAAGAATAGAGTTGTAGTGTGGTCACTCATTTCCAAGTGGATATGAAAAAAGTACCCCTACCTGGATGCAATCCTAGCGTAGGATCATCCCATCTAGATGCAATCCTGGTGTAGGATCAAACGACTTGGATGCAATCTGTGTGAGGTTAAGCTGCAAAAGAACTCCCATTTTTTAATTTTGTATGGACCGCTAGCACAGGGGGATAACCTGGTCCCTCAGGACAGTCTCAAGGAAAACGCGGCGCTACTTAATTTTGGTAACTGGTGAGGCCTACAACAGAGGCTGCAGGATCAAAGACTTTCTCCCTTAATCTATCAAGCGGTCGGAGGAAGCAAAGAGGTCGTCTACTCTTTCGGTGAATGCAACAGCAATAACAAGCCACACATTCACTTGTTACCATTCAATAAATTCCGTTGTTCTTTGGTTTGACCAAATGCGACAGTTAGGTGGATTGACCTTTCCACATAGGTGAAATATCGCTTCATCCCAGAAAAGAATAATATTAATTATATTCTCTTTAAGTGTTACACATGATTGCTCTTAGTGGTTGGTGTTCTTTCAAATCGTTTAAGACTTGAATGTGATAAGTTTTTTTTTTAAGAAAATCAAAACATAGAATTCTGGGAAGCGATTTTGGAATGCTTAGCCTGCTGGAATTCTTCTGAATCGAAAATTATCGATCCACTTCGAATACTTCTTGAACAGATTTAATTCTTTCATATTCTTGGTCATTCAGATCTACTCTCGCCATGTGCAGATCAAGTGTTCTTAAATTCTTAAATTTACCTCGTCTCCCGGTGCTCTTTTAATTAAGGGTGCAGGTTACCACATAAACCCTTTCAGACACATCCACTGTCGATGACATTGGCCAACACCAACTTATTGTCTAAGTATTTTTAGCTGATTTAGGACAATTTTGATATGATGAATCCCAGAATCACGTTGGTTTTGCTCAATCAGGTCAACTTCCTGATTTATGGCCACATGATTTTTTTATGGTACTTTACATGTACATACGGGTATTTTCAATTTATATGTGGCAAAAGCTTTCTTAATTCTTTAAATAAACGAATTATCAAGAGTTTAAATGCCGGAATATTTGAATAACTGGTATTTTTCTTTTGCTGGTGAATGAAGTGGACTTGGCCAGAAGATCTTGCAAAAATAAGCCCATTGTATTCTGCTACATCTGCGGCGATTACACCATTCTCCCTAAGACGAATCAAGTCACAAGTTTGATAAAGCGTGCTTACCATGCATATTTTATTATGAAATTTGGTGACCAGGGAAAAGCTTGGGTGCCACATATGGTATGCATGACATGCAGCAGGTATTTGCTTTGTTAGACAAAGGGGAAGAAGAGTTGTCTGAAGTATGGAATTCCCATGGTTTGGAGAGAGCCGACAAACCATGGCACTGGCTGCTCATTATGCACTAAGGATTTGATTAGGATTAACAGAAAGAATCAGAACGGCCTCATGTATCCTGATCTTCAATAAGCACGTCGTCTTGTAGCTCATTGTGATGAAATTCCAGTATCTGTCTTTGGAGAACTTCTTGACATTAGTGACGAAGGCTCCTCCACTGTTAAGGAAACCGAAAAAGAGGAAGTGCTTTTGACAATTATGCGCCACATCATTTTTTATAAAGGAAGCTAAATAATCTAGTTTGGGATCTCAGCTTGTTTGGCATCCAGATTGAAGGAAAAACCTACCCCCTGACTGATCCCGCATCATCTTCTACCGAAACAGAAATCATGGCTATCTTAGTTTTTTCTGAAGAGAATTAATTGGTGTATTGTACAAATATTGTGCAGCTTCTTCACAAGCTTGGAGGGGCACACTACCAACCCGAAGATTGGAACTTTTCAATGCAGCAGCAAGAGATCGCTCCAATGCATTCTGCTGCACAACGACAACTAGTTTACCCCTGCATCGCTAGTTTACTCGACTTCACTGAAGGAGAAGTATGAAACACTCAAGTAGATGTTGAAGAAAATTCTTTATGATCAGCATGAGTGATTGATTTGTGTTGACCGGAACCCGGACAACCGTCCGAGTTCACCAAGTACCCATGCTAAGCATTACGCAAAGAAAGACTGGCATGTATATACGTAAAGATAATTGATGCTTTTCAAAGCATGGAACGTCTTAAAAAACCCTCTGGTGGACAGAGACAGGAAACTCTTCCCACCACTGCACATCAAGCTCGGCTTGATCAAACATTTCGCCAAAGCTCCAGAAAACGATAGTGGCTGCTCCACATACTTGTGCCATGCTTTTCCAGGATTGTTCATGAAGTAGTAGAAAGCTGGCATCTTTGACGGTCCTCAACTCAGTCAGATCATCAGAGATCGATACTTTGTAAACTTAATGAACGAACTGAAACTGCAAGCGTAGAAAGCTTTCGTTCTGGTCGTGAAGAACATTCTTTGCAACAAAAAAGCCAGCATGAAACTACATAGAACTTGTCGCCAAAGTGTTAACTGCTTTCAGAAATGTCAGATAAAACACGAGCATGAAAATACATTACTTATTCTCATATAGGGATCGGTTTTCTGCAAATCTGGGATTAATGAGCGACGAGCATTGGAAGAGATTCCATCGAGACATGAAATAAATGGAGACGACCAGGTACCAGGAAGGCTGTGGTTCAGTCATGATGGCTGATTACTGTTGAGCCTTTTAGGAGTTCGAAGAAACGAAGTTCATGCCTTGAATTCTGAACAATGATGACTTAATATCCTATTATACTAATCTATTTTTTTAACATTTAATGTATAAATTATGTTAGAAAATTATGGTTTTTTTATCTTAAAAACCTATTTCGGATGAGAAATATTAAAAAAATCAACCGAAAATGTCACAAAAATGTAATCGAATTAGTTATGATTATAGGAAACGGATGTCATTTTCGGATTGAACGTTGCCAAATTCTCCTAAATCCGTCGAAAAAACTTTGACGACTTACAAAGGTATTTAGTGGTATGGACGCGCTCTATAAGATATTATGTCGGTTGGTCGGTCGGATGGTAACCATTTTACTTTTAAATGAGTTTTTGAAAGTTTTGAAGGTCAGATGATATGTTTGTTTATTAATTATTTTTTTCAAAATTATTGAAATAATTGAGAGCACGCGACTTAGGTCTGTTGACCTTGTTTTGTAACGCAGTGTAATATTATAGTTCTGATAAGAAGATGAAAAATGTTAAAAAAATATATAGGAAGAAATTGGGAAATTATGCCCTTACAGATTTCCATAAAAATTATGCCCTTACAGATTTACATAAAAATTATGCCCATACAGATTTCCATAAAAATTATGCCCTTACAGATTTCCATACAAATTATGCCCTTACAGATTTACATACAAATTATGCCCTTACAAATTTACATGAAAAGTATGCCTTTACAGATTACATAAAAATTATGCCCTTACAGATTTACATAAATATTACCGTATCAAACAAAATTGATGGTTACTTTAGGGACAAATTAATGGAATCATTTAATTACTTTTTATTTTAATGTGGAGTTTACCTTGCTTTAGCACTAATAATAGGTTCTATTCGACTAATAATTGATTTATTCAACTTTCGGACAAGATCTAGAATAAATTTACTCCATTCCTCGAGCAAAACATGTACCACCTCCTTTTTCAGGGACTCAGCTCCTTAGTTGCTTTTCGAATTCAAGCCACAAATTCTCGAGTTTATCTGATTAATGACCAATGTATAGAGAACAGTTTCTGTTTTATGGGGCTAAGAAAGTTTCGGGAGTGGGGCAATTTATTCGCAATATTTAGGGACCCACATGGAGCAAATTCTTTGATCTTTTCTTTATTTCTGTTTATCATAAGCAGAGAGTCATCTCATCTATTCATTGCTAGCGTGTTTGCTTTTTTATGTCAGTTTCAATCTCATTCAGCACTTCAAACTTAGCTTTAACAAGCAAACTACTTCTTGGTTTCTTTGACACTGTCGAAGTTGCTTTCTCGTTTATTTTCAGTTTTAGTCGCAATTAAATTAAGGCTAAATGCGCTTTAGTCAACTAATTAATATATATATATATATATATATATATATATTAGACTGGTCCAGAAAAGGGAAGTTGAAAAATTCTTAGCTCTACAAGTTTTATTTTGTTACACTGTTCATAAGGTAACTCAGAACAATTTTCAGGAAATTTCATTTTATTTTAGGGGTCGCGCAAAAAGGTGTCTTTTCATTAAACAAGAGAAACTGAAGGTATGTTCACTTTTGTTCTTCTTTTGCATAGCATAGCTCCTATTTTCTATAAAATCAAAATAACCTTAATAAAGAATAATGCTTCATCATACCAACTTGAATGACAAAATGAGATGAGACTTCACCTATCCCTCTACAATTAAGCAACCACACTCTTTCATCAGTCCTCTCTTGGTCAGAGCAGGGAGGCCGCGACAGTGATTGACCACAAGGCTGAGTAGGTCTGCTCTTCGTCCTTGGTCATCAATGTGTTGAAGGGGTGGATAAGAGAAACATCTTCTTCTGTTGCATCGTTAAAGAACTTCAAAGAACCCGCAGACTTCTTCATTTCCAGCAACGTTTTGTTCCTCTCCCACGTTCCGGGGTCTTCCTTCAAGAAGGATGATTTTGTATTCTTCTTTCCATGACGTTAAAAATCTTCAGCGTCTTCTTGGCCACAAACTCCTACACCCCAATTCCGATCTCTGAGACTCCTTGTAAGCGACGGGGGCACCCTGACTTCTTCTCCCGCTTAAGGTTGGTCACCATCTTGCGCTTCCTCACCATATCCAACTCCTTGTCAAATAATGCCAGTCTAACCAGGTGCTCTGGCAGATACCAGAGATGGCGAACAAAAGCAGTTATGGCAGATCTGCGACCTCTTTGTCTCGGGATGCTCGAAGGGTTTGCAGGAAGTCTCAATCGTTACAGGGGGCCTGTATGCCACTCAGAGCCTCATTCCAGAACCAGACATAGAACAAGGTGACGAAAAGCGAGAGTGATCTGATGGCGGAAAATTTCGTGGCAGTGAGACGGAACTGGTCTTGAAAGAGGAAGATCTTCAAGACGTAAAATCCCTCCTGCATCCACCGCGCATGATGCGTCGTGCTTGGGGGCCAAAACTTGGCTCAATGATCACTCCTCCCATCCAAGGAGAGGAGACTCAGGCTAAGGAACTCAGTGTATTCTGGTCGCACTTGTTGATTCTTTGTAGCCTGCTGAATGTAGGAAACCACGTCAATGCGCTGTTATTCCAATTTGTAGTCGTGGAACATCTCACCTGGGGAAACAGCATACATCTCTTGGATCACTTTGGGCCCAAAGAGTTGGAACCTCTTAAATAGTGGGGTTTCAGGTTATCCTGTTGGTCCGAAGACTAACTTGAAGACACTGGACAGGACGATATATAAGACAAATGACGACAAGCTATCCACTCTAGCTCTCTCCAAAGTCTTTCCCCAATCAGTGTACAAGCTCCACGGTAGAGACCCATTTTGGAGGCAGGTGTATCGAAGACTATACCTATTATATGAGGACGGAGTGACAAACAGTCAAGAGTCGCCATGCATGCCACTGTTTGTGCCTCTCCCGTTTACCTTTCCGTCTTCGGCACAGGAAATAATTTCTCGAAGTCACCCGGGCCCTTAACGAGCACGGCCACACGATCCACAGTTCCTCCATCCTTAGTGTAGTCTGGGAGAAGCTTGGCATCCCAGTGCAGGGGAAGTAGACTTTTATCGGTAAAGTCTTCTCGATCTTGAGTATCTGCGCTTGAAGTCGTGCCTGCCGCTGGGATCGCCGGACTGAGCTTCTGGAGAGGGTCAGATCTGAAAGATCATGGCGAATGGCATGTGCCATGGTTCCTGCCACTAACACAGCTCCGCGTCCGAGAGGTTGACTCAATCGATGGTTGATGGGGCAGCAGGGAAGCTCAAGATGTTCTCCGGACGTTTAGAAGGAGCTGCAGACATTGTCGAGTCACAGGGAGTAGAAGTAAGGTCTTCATCGTCCTCAGACTCGAGTTTGGGGGAGGACGTAGAAGACAGATGAGCCGCCGCCACTGAGAATAAATCTACCTCAGCCTTTGCTTTCGAGTTTTAGCCTTGTCTTGTTTTTGCCGAAGTCGCTTCCGACTCTTCCTTCCCGCTGTCACGAGATCAGAACCAGACATGCTGCAGGAGGTGACGCCCCCCTGCACACGATCCTCTTCAACAGTTATCTGCGGCAGAGCGTCACTGGATCCAATTTCGAAGAGATCGTCGAGTGAATCTTTTAAAATCATCGCCTGTGTGTCACCTCACTTTCGGCTCTTTTTGAGCTTCTGGCATTTCCACATCAACTTCTTTAAATTCTTCACACAGAAATTCAACTTTTAGGAAAAAATCCTTGCCCTCGTCCAAATAGCGCAGCAGGCTTCATAGGACCTATTAAAGCTTTCCGGAAAAGGTAATTTCTGCTACAGGTAAAATGATTGTGACATGCAAAGTAGGTCTCCTCATATTGGAAGCCATGCAGTTGAGAAAAACTCGAGGGGACTCCCTTATGTACAACATCCTGGTCCACTTCGCGTACTCGGTGCTAAGAAGAGAGAAAACAAAGAAAATACTTTGCGCGATCTTTAAATATGCATGAAATCGTTCAAAATTTGACACCCAATTCAGACACATACTCGTATAGTAGAATAAAAATAACCTTATGGACTGCAATTCCTTGAAACTTTTAAACTTACCATGTATATTTGGACTAGCCCTATGGCTCAAATTTGTAAATTTTAAAAGGAACACTATTTTCCATGCATTTTATTACTATTATAAAAATGGAAATAAATACGCTTATCAGAATAATTTACTCACTTTGATGTTGCAAAAAACAGTAAGAGTTGTATCGTGTATATATCCAGTACAAAATAACAAAGGCTCTCATACAGTGTCAATTGAAACTTGGATTTGCTTACATTTTATACCAATTGAATTTTTAGAGGCATACGGTAGGCAAGCAGAGAGCACAGCATCAAAATAAGATTCCTTGCCAAACCAGCATCCATTGCCAAGACAGACACCTAAACTGCTTAGTCTATTATAACACATAGTTGACCTCAGGACATTTTTTACTCTTCCCAAAGAATTGAGGGACTTGTCTGCTTCAGCAACACTAACTGTAAGAGTACAAATCATTGTGAGAGTAATACATGCATTTGCAAATAAGGAATTAAGGTTTCGACTACACAGATTATTTATCAGCTGATAAGTTGATAAATTATCTTCGAGATTTTCTGAATAGATAATTTTTAAATGTTGCAGTTCCTCTATTAGCTCCTCGATGAGAATATATATATATATATATATATATATATTAAAGGGCCAAACCCGTGCCCCCTAGAGGAATACGGGTCCCGGTATAAAAGCCATGCCTCCTCCCCCCTTCACTACACCCATCAATAAAATTCAAAGTAGAATGGGAACAGAATAATTCTCTACCGTTTCTAGACGTAAATATTCACCGTTTAAATAATTATATTCAGTGCTCAGTCTATCGAAAGCCTACAAATTCAAATAGTTACATACATTTTTTCTCACTGAATGACAAATCCGTTTAAATATCTGTTATTTCTTTCCTCTTTCTCTAAACTTATAGAACGTGCGACTCAATTTTACTTCAGGGTGAAATTAACCACCTTATCTGCAATTTCATTGAACTAAAATATCCAAGTCACCTCATAAATAGATGCCATTCTGAAGCACGAAAAAACTTCTATGGCACCTCCACACCACGAAGGAACGATTAAAAAAAAAAAATCTATAAGTTTCCCATACGCTCCAGCCTTGGCTCCACTAAAATCATATGCGAACGGAAATAACATAAATATCACATTTAAATATTCTAATACCATTCGAAAATCCTTGACTAGACTGCTCCCAATCAACCTCGATGCTGGAGTTTACAGTATAACATGCTATAATTGCAAATTAACATACATCGGACAGTCAAGCCACTTTAATAAGAGGATGAAAAAACATTTAGCTGATATCAGAAGGTATACAAACTCTTCAAGTCTCTTTATGCACATGCAAAAGCACGACCATAGAATTGATTTTAACTATGCAAAAATCATTTATAAATCAAACATTTATATTGAGAGAAGAATTGCGGAATCCATCATCATCAACAAAGTTGATAATTTCAATTTATCTGAAGGGCAATACAAATTTAACAAATATATAATGAAAGAGTCGCCAATCTTATTAAAAGCCCCCGGACGCAAGGCGTGTCGAGGATTAGCAACGCTCCAGATTGTTTCCGGTTCTATTTCATTTTGTTTAACTTGTCATTCACACCAGATTCACTCAAGTTTTTTTTCAGATTGTTTCCTGGAATATATATATATTCGCGTTACTGAATTTCTAGATAGGCGAGTGTAGGAGTCCAGAGGAAAGTAGGTCAAAATATTCCAACTCTCCGTTATAACTGTGATTTTAATTCCAGATAAGAAACGGAAAATTGAAACTCGAGATAAAAGCAGTAAAGAAATCAAGTTTTTCTTTTTACTGAGAGCGCAGAGAGAGAGAGAGAGAGAGAGAGAGAGAGAGAGAGAGAGAGAGAGAGAGAGAGAGAGAGAGAGAGAGAGAGAAAATGCCACTTTTAATGAGAAAAAGTGCCACCTTTCATGAGATGAATCCTAACAAACAGTTTGTGTAAACAAAACCACATCATAATCTTCCTACCAATGGAAGACCGAAATTAGTGAAGCATAGAAATTCTATTACTATTTAAAAAGGTAAAAAACTAATCATACACACACATACATATACGTAAGAGCCGTATCCACGAACATACATAAACACTTCCAACAATGCACAAAAAAGAGTTACTTCCTATGAAAACTTGAATTAAGCGTTAAAATGAACTTCATCTACATGTCGTGTCTGGCACTGTGCCAAAGCAGATAAGTGGCTCCCTTGGAGGACCGAATCCTTCAAGAGTGTCACCTCCAGAGGTTTGTTTGCATGAGTGTTTAATGGATCGACAAACGAACAAACAACTCGCATATCACTCTTCTCCTCTTGAGACAATTTCATTACAAAAATGTTTATTAAAGATAATATTTAATATTAATCATGATAATTGGGATGATATATTTTATAATTAATTATATTACGAATAACTTAATTAATGTTAGAAATTATGAAATATGAATTATAATTATTATATAAGAAACCAGGAAATATTTGCACTCGCTTTCAATATCAATTTATCTATTGTTTTTTCTATCTATCCATTTATCTATTTTTTAATATCTAACTATTTTTCTATGTAAATATCAATCTATTTTGTTTTTATTATCTATATATTTTTAGAATTATTTATCTATTTTTTTCTTGATCTATATATTTTTTCGAATTAACTATCAATTTTTCTTATTACCTATTTATTTTCCATTATGTACCTAGCTATTTTTATTGTTATTTATCTATTTTATAAGTATCTATCTAGCTATTATTTCTAATTATCAATAAATTTTTCTAATTATCTATACATATATATTTTGAATTATCTATCTATCAATTTTTTCAATTATCTATTTTTTCAATAATTTTTTTTCTCTAGCAATATAACGATTATTCTCACTCACGCTCTCTCTTTATCTCTCACTCTCTCTTTGTGTTTGTTTCTCTGTACCTTTATGATTCTCTCTCTCTCTCTCTCTCTCTCTCTCTCTCTCTCTCTCTCTCTCTCTCTCTCTCTCTCTGCGTTTCTGCCTGTCGCCGATCCCTCTTCTCTCCCCCTCTCTCCCCACTCTCGCCCAACTCTCTTCTCACTCTTTCCCCCCTAGCCCCCATTCTCCCTCTCTATTCCTCACTCCTCGTCTCTACCCCTCAATATCTCTCTGTACTCCTCACTCCCTTTCTCCAGCAATTTCTCCCCTCAATTTCCCTCTCGATCCCCCTCACCTCCTCTCACTACCCATCCCTCTCCCTCTCTACCCTATCTCCCCCTCTCTACCTCTCTATACCTCTAACTCTCTTCTTTACCGATATTTTTCCCTCACCACCTCCTCTCCTCATCTCTTCCCGTTTCTTCCCTTCTCTTCCCTTATTCTCCCTCTCTACCCATCTCTCGCCTCTCTCTCTCTCTCCATTATAGTATTATTCCTACATAAACGTACACACGCTCACACACACTTTCATCCTACAGATAACCCTTCTCCCTCTATTTTACCCTTTTTTACACCCACACACAAATTTATAAGCAACAAAAACTCCCGCTTGGGAGACATTCGAGTGAACTTTGAGACGAATGGACTCCAGGTCACAAATGGGGTCGCTTTGATAAGCTGTCGCGATAAAAGGGAAATGGCTCGGTTCGTTCCGTCTCCTCCTTCCTCATATGAATTCCACGTTTCGTCCAGCTCTATTTTACGCCAAGGTCGTCGTTAGCTAAATAAATATTCGTGGTTTGCACCCCGCTATCGGAGCTTCACTGTGCCACCATCGCACATTCAGCATCCGGTTGGTTTGCAAAGAGAATTTTAAAACTCTACTGACAGATCGGGTTCTACAAAATTCTGTTTTCTCTTCCAGGCTGTTAGTCTCTCTATCAGCTTTTTGCTTGTCTCGCTCTGCCACTGTCTCACTCTATCGTTGCCTTTCTCTCTCGATTATCTCTTCCACTCGATTAAGACAACAGCTGTAAATCCGGGGCTTCTAAGCCGTCGCAGGGCGGAATTAGCTTCTTTCTGAATCCTGATTCCTCTGAGGGTTCCCCTCCCCGTTCTCTCTCTCTCTCACTCATACACAAAGGGACGTCATTTATCCGGGAGAGTTGTTTGCCCTTCCACTTTCTTATTGACTTAATTAATCTCTTTTGGCCAAATCGCTCTCTATCAGCACACTTTAATTGAACATAATTACACCACCATCTTTAAAAACTTAAAATACAGACGATTCAAGAGGGTCAGTTTTCTGAACTATAAAAAACTCACATAAATGCACATGTACACACGTGCGTTTTCACGCTATGTAAATTTTAGATTGTTATACACGCATATACAATGTTTTCCAAGCGTGGAATTATACGGACGGTGGAGATACTGAAGTTAACTCAAATGTATACTTGTATAGGTGCATGAAACAACGTGTTTGTATGAATGTATCAGAGGAGGATTGTTTGAGTGTTTGTGTGCGCGTGTGTTTATGCGAGTACATATTTGCATTCACGAGAGAATTACACGGGTGAGTGAATAAAATGTATGGGAGATAAGGGGTGTGAGCGCGGGGTGACGTCTGTGTGTGAGCACATAAAGGACTGGGGAGGATTGTCTCTCCTTTCCTCTGTTTCTTTCGTTTACAATTTGTTTTGTTTTGTTTTTTACTAAACAATTAATATCGATTTTCTCGGTGCTACATTTTTGCCTTTGAATATTTTTAAATGGTTGCGTGACGACTATTATAATATTTGTTAGTAATATCATTAAAAAAATTATTAGAAAAATAATATTTGTTATTACTATCAGCATAATCATTCTAATTATTTTTATTATTATTATATTTTTTGTTGCAATAAATAAAAAATATTATAATATTTGTTATTACAATGAGTAAAATAATTATCATTATTATTATTAGAATTTTTTATTACAATCACCAAAAGAATTATTATTATAATTATCAGTAATATTATTATTTTACTATTATTATTATAATAGTTATATTTATTATTAAAAAATAATAATAATTATTATTAGTAGTAAATTTTTTATTACAATCCCCAAAATAATAATAATTATTATCTGTAATAATAATACCCATCCTGTATTTATTTATAATTTCTTTTTTGTCTGTTTTGGTAACACTCGTATCTACGTATTTTGAAAAATATTTGTAATTTATATAATATAAAACGACTATATATTGTTAAATTATTTAATATAAGATAATTATATTTAACAAATAAGATGATTTCAAGTGAAAAAATGGTGAAGTAACTTTATTATTTTATGTAATATATATACTTTTTGTGAACCGAAGTACCTCAGTACGCAAAAAGTAGCACAAATACCCACTTCTGCCAACCACACTTATGGTTTGGGGTGGGTGTGTGTATATATATATATATATATATATATATATATATATATATATATATATATATATATATATATATATATATATATATATATATATATATATATATATATATATTAATATATATATATATATATATATATATATATATATATATATATATATATATATATATATATATATATATATATATATATATATATATATATATATATATATATATATATATATATATATATATATATATATATATATATATATATATATATATATCATCACTAACTCCTCTATAATTTAAGAAGGGGATTTTTTTTAGTATTGAATAATAATTTCATCTTAGTTTGGTCAAGAATTATGTTTTTTTTTATTAAAGTTCAGAAATAAATATAAGTATCAAAATTTTTTGAATTTTTAAAACCCAAAGAATTACAAATGGTGAAGTTCATAAAATATATTTTTATATATCTTCTTCTATAACTATATTTTAGCAACGTGATATTTTGAAAGGGGGGAAAGTTAGTTTAGAGTTTCTTTTTAAAATTATTACAATTGGCGAAGTGCAGAAAATTTATATAAAATTAACCATGGCTGCTTTGTTTTAGATTTTAAATTTTAATCTTAGTCGCGAAGTGCAAGCTCCCCTGTAGGAAGGGGGAGGGAAGTGGCGAAACCATTGCCTGGTATATTTATATATATATATATATATATATATATATATATATATATATATATATATATATATATATATATATGTAGAAGTCTAAGTACATCCATTAATTAGTGCATACATAAATACACCGACACAGCTGCGTGTCCCCCCTCCCCTTATTCCAAATTCGCCTTTTCTCATAAAATCTCCTTCACCCCTTTTCGCGCCGTCATAAACCCGCGGTTGGAGACGAGGAAAGCTCGGATGGCAGCGAGGCGTAAATATTTCTCATGTCCTGAAGTCAGACAAAAGGTCATTCGCGCGACGATAAGGATTTCATGAGAATCCGGTGCTCTCTCTCGATTTTAGCTTTTGAGGGAAATAAAAGGGAAAATTCTCCCTTGAGTCAGGCGGAAGATCTTGGACCTACGTTGTGTGTGGAGCTAGTCTCACAAAGGAAACAGTTCACCGGTTGCAAGGAAGAAACTTAAGGCAATTGTTTGTTGCCGTCACGGTACTTGTAGGTGCCAAACTTCTAGCAGACCGCTCCCCTTTAGAGTCAGGGTTTACACAGGACCTCCCTCTGCGGATTACTCTAGAGGCAGCTAGTTAACCATTTTGGCTACCTACTCAGGTTCCAATAATTGGAACGGACACTTCGAGGAGAAGAATTCCGATTTGAGTCACCATTTGACTCATCTTCGCGATCCGGCCTAGGATCATTACATTAGAACACCGGTTTAGGATTACCCCCTACATTCAGTAACTTCGAAAGACCGGGCTAAGTGCGAACATCGTCGGAAGAAGAAGACATTCACCGTCATCCTCCAAATACTTACGAACTCCAAGGCATCGTTATAGTGAATTATCCCCTCTCCTAACTTCACCAGTTTAACCGTTAACTAGAATTTCCATCCCGAGCTCATAACCTCGATATTACAAATGATTAATTCAGTGCTTAATTCCATAATATTATTCAATTCATTCTGTCGGGTGCAATTAAGACGCAAGCATCCTAGTAAGTAGATTTCAAGTGTAATCCCCACGACATTATATAGACTTACCTATTCAGTGCAAAGACTAATCCTATTTATACCTACATATGCTATTTCATATTTCTAATTCATGTATATTAAAGATTATTTTTGTATTTGTGTGTTTTAACTATTTATGGACAATCCTTTGGCAATAGAAAGCAATCCACTCGGCTTATTTTTTATTATTACATAGTCGTAAGTCCACCCATGACTGGCTTTTACTGAGTGACAACCCATTCAAAGCATCATTATCTTAACTTTGATCAAAAGGGAAGCACCGGAGTTATTTTTATTTACCGGAAGTGGCTATGGTAGGTGTATCACCTGCACTTCACCCCTACTTTACCTTGGTGCGGGATTATAATATATGCCAAGGAAGTGGGACTGGGATTACCCACTCACTAACCCTCAACAATATATATGAAAAAATCTCACAAAGTGCACATGAGTCAAAGTTATGCAGATACACCCACAAAGTAAAAGTGAAAAACGATTCCGAGCGCTTTGGTCTTTATTCTTAAAGACCTTCTCAAGAAATGAACAAGAGGCTGGACATACATTGCCTTAAATAGTCGAACGGGGGATTAGACTACCCATCTCTGAACCTTAAGTAGGGGGTACAAAATCCTGAAACAACTTTATTTGAGATTTTATGTATGTAGTGATAATGGGGAACAAACCAGGGCTAAGATTGGAATTTGGGAACGCGTTAATGGAGATACATTCTAATATATATATATATATATATATATATATATATATATATATATATATATATATATATATATATATATATATTAAGAGAGCAGAAGTGTTGCGCGTTGCAAGGTGTATACATATCTTTAGGGTAAATAAAGAGGCTAAATTTAGGAAGTTCATTATTATATTATAACTTCTTGGTACCGAAGTTTCGGGTAGGAAACCCATTCTCAAGGATATGTCATTATATTATAATGCCATATCCTAAACAATGGGTTACTACCCGAAGCGTCGGTACAACTTCTAAATTTAGCCAGCTTATTTATCATATATATATATATATACATATATATATATATATGTATGTGTGTGTGTGTGTGTGTGTGTGTGTGTGTGTGTGTAGCAATACAGATAGAATTTATTCATTTCATGTCTTATAGAATATTGCGATTAATAACGAGCTGCGCAAACCAGATATGATAGACACTGAAATAGATATACATATTGATATTGATTTATTATAGCTAGAAAGTGGCGGGTTTTTTTCATTTAAAAACATTTTTCATGAATGAAAAATACATAGCTCTAACTTAAAAATAATGACGTCATTTTTGACGGCACGGATACACGTTATATTATAATATTTGTTGTTAAAATCACCAAAAGTATTAGTATTATTGTTATAATATTTGTTATTGCAACCGACACAAGAATTATTATTATTATAATATTTGTCATTACAATCACCAAAGAATTAATATTATCATTATTTTAATTAGGAGTAGTAGTAGTAGTATTTGTTATTGCACTCAATACAAAAATATTATAATAATATTTGTTAGTAGAATCACTATAAGGATTATTATTACGATAATATTTGTTATTACACTCACTAAAATAAATTATTATTATTATATTATTTGTTATTACAATGACCAAAGTAATTATTATTATTCTTATTATTATACTTTTATTATTTTAATTTTATTATTTTTATTAATTTATTTTATCATTATTATTTTTATTTGTCTATTGTTATTATTCATCATTATTTTATTATTATATTATTTGTTGTTGTGCTGAAAGAAGTTTTGTCCACTGCTGTTTGATTGTCTCAATAAGTTCATTTATTCGAGGAACTGTTGGCGACAATGGTACTCTCGTGTTGTCAACGGCTTGCGGGCTTTTCCTGGTCTCTCTTTTCCTTGCTACTAAAAGTGGTAGTCCGGCATCAGATAGTTATGTGGTGACGAAATGGACGATCACCTTGAAGCCGCGCTTAGTCACAAAAAAAGAATGAATCCTTGAGTTTGGTCAGATGAAGTAATACTTATTTACATCTACCTATAATACACTGGATTACAAATAAAAGAGTAAGTCGTCGAAAGGTATTAGTGGGATGACTAACGAAATTTTTTAACAAATCTTTAGAAGAAGATGTCGTACCATTAGATTTTAAGCTAGCGAATATAACTCCTATTTTTAAGATTGGAAAAGAGGAGAACTTCCGACCAATTATCGGCCCATAAGTTTAACATCCATCGTAGGTAAATTAATGGACTCCGTCATTCGCGATAGGGTGATCGATCATTTGAAATCGCATAATCTCATTGATGATAGTCAACACGGCTTTAGACAGAAACGTTCATGTTTAACTCATCTTTTAGCATTTTATGACAACACGATTAAAAACTATGCCGAAATTAGATCTTTGAACATAGTTTGCTTAGACACCGTTTCTCATAGACGATTGCTAACTTTACTTTTTGCTCCTGGAATTAGGTAAAACCTACTACAATGGATATATTCGTAGCTTAGTAATCATAAGCAGAGACTGGTTTTAAACGGTAAATTTTCCGAGTGTAAAAATGTAACTAATGGCGTGCCCCAGAGATCTGTTTTGAGACCATTGTTGTTCCTTATTTATGTAAACCATATGGACACCGGCCTACTTGGTAAATTATCCCAATTTGCGGACAAAACCAAATTTGGGGGTTAAAATCTTAAATGAAAACGATAGCAAATTAATTCAGCAAGATCTAGATAAAATTTACGAATGGTCTAATAAATGGAACATGAAATTCAATTTAAACAAGTGTAGAATTTTGCACGTAGGTCGAGATAACTCAAGATTTAACTATGAAATGAGTGATAAAAATCTTATATCCGGGTATGAAGAAAAATATTTACGAGGCAGGTTTCAAATGATCTTCAGTTTAACAAACACCAAGATATAATCATACCTCTATATAAATGTTTAGTAAGAGCACAAATGGAATACGCAATACAATTGTGGTCACTTTATACATATGTAAACATCAATAAAATGAGAAAAAATCAAGACGGGAAACTAAACTAATTCCCTCGATTAGAAATAAGTCATATATCGAAAGATTAAATATATTAAAACTAACAACTCTCCAAACTAGGTGATTGCGAGGCGAGCTTATTGAAGTATTAAAAATTTTAAATATATTTGAAATGGTAAATTATGAAACAAATTTAAGTACGACCATGGTATCACACGTGACAACGGGTTTAAACTGAAAGGACGGAGGTCTCAAACGAACATGGCTAAAAAAATTCACCTTTAAAATCATCGACAAATAGATGCTTGTAGTGTTAATAGTTTTAAAAACAAAATCGACAGTTATTTTACGAATAATAATAATGTTTAATACGGAGCCTTGTTGTAGACTAAATATCACAACGATATGTCCAAAAGAGCATTATGAGCATATTAGTATAGAAGGAGACTGGCCTTTGAGTCGACTAAGTAGTCCTTGCTAGCTCCCTGTAACTATAACACAGCCACCTTGTCGTCGGTGAGAGAGCTTGCGTGATCTGCCTGAGTTAAGCTAGCTAAGCTGGGGGACTTTTAGTCCGGTAGGGTCACCCATGCCAGTAAGGTAGCTGTAGTAGGATCCAGACTAAGGGTTGTCAAACTTCTCTACCACTTCTTTGATGCGTCTCCTTGTATCCCCCTACCAACCTATTCGATTCTGTTAGTACTAAGTTTCACCAACTCTCTTCAACTGTCAAAAAATCAAAACAAAAACCCAATAACAAAAAAAAACCTTCATCTCTATTACACATAAGTTGTTTATTAATAAGGGCCTCACCAGCTCCCTTATGCCGCGTGAGAAGAGAGGCTTTGGAACCTCTTTAAATAACGCCTTGGAGCACTCATAGGTTACAAGAGACTGAGATTGAAGGGATCTTAGGCGTTTGAGGTACGATTAATGGAGAAATGCTAGGTACCCCTTAAAAGCTTTCTCCTAACGTGTAATTGCCTGACCAGCTCCCTGTGACCGCTACTTGGTGAATAAAGGCTCAACTGATCTTTGGAGAGAGAGCTTTTGTGCCTTGCTGGTTGCCAGATCAGCTAAAGATCTCGGATGAAGTCGTGGGCACTTAGCTTTACTATTTGCCTCAAGTCTGGCCGTTTTTAGTTGATTAGTAGGGCTTAGTAGGAAGACAATTACACCTCAAGCACCCCTGTCGAAAAATCAGAGAACCAGTTCACTGGGGCTCTCGTGCTGCTCAGTTGGGAGCTGCGGTACGATTGGGGACGTCCGGCTCAGGGGAGACTTTAGGGTTGGTGTGCTTGATCAAAGGGTTTCTGTTCGTCGAACGACCGAAAACCTCCTGGGAATAGGCGGATGTGACTAGTGCGAGAGAAAATCACAACCTAAAACCCCTTTTTTAATGCATATGGTCCGAGATTTTTGTAACATGGCGAAGAAGAATGGTCCTCCGTTTCGAAAGCTAACCTGCAAATTATGCAAAGTCTATAGATGGAGTGAAGACTTCGGGGGAAGGAGTTGCAAGGAACTCACAGATGGCGTCAGTGTCTGTCACTTCTGTGAACTCGAGAAGCGCCTGGGCGAGAGCATCGCTCAACTGAGAGAGGAGAACTCCCTCCTTAAAAGGCAAGTTCAACTCTTAAAAACAGAGAGATGCAGATGCTCAGGCGAGAAGGCTCCGGACGTCCAACAGCCGATTTCTTCTGCTGAAGGGCTTCCTCAACGAGCCAAAAAGAAGAAAAGAAAGAAAGGAAATAGAAAAGGAGAAAGTAGAAAGAGAAGAAGAGAAAGTAAAAGGAGAAGAAGAGAAAGTAGAAAGAGAAGAAAAGAAACTGGAAACAGAAGAAGAGAAAGTAGAAGCAGAAGAAGAGAAACGGGAAACAAACGAAGAGATAGCAAAGGAAGTCAAGAAGAAGAATAAGAGGAAGAATAAGAAGAAGAAGAAAAAAAAATTAGAGATACAAGAGGAAAGCGGCAAGTCGCCTTCGAAAGGAAAGACTAAGTCGTCCGCAGTCAAATGTGCAAGAGTCACCCTTATTTGTGATTCTCAAGCACGGGGTCTGAAGCCCCTGCTAGCGGCCCGCCTTCGCACAAGCGTTAAGGTGAGCTGCATCTCAGGCTGTGGGAATAAGCAGGTAAGAGCTGAGGCCGAGAAGTCTCAGATTTCAGAGACTTCAGTCGTTGCTCTTATGGTAAGTGGCAACGACCTCTACCTCAGAGGAGGTAGGGTAGGCCCTACAGGTGAAATTATGAGGACAGTTATGGGCGCTGTCGACGATTGTGGACTGAAAACCCGCAGACGCGTCGTGGTGGGGATGCTCCCGAGGTGGGGTCCAAGCCGGACTGCTCACTTGAGGAACATGTCGCTAAACAGGCGCCTTGCAGACCTCTGTACGGCTGAGGGTGTCTTTTTTGTGGACCCGTACGCCGTGTTCTATGGTAGAAAAGACCTCTACCAAAGGGACGGGGTGCACCTTTCCTTTAAGGGCAAGGCGTTCCTAGCCAACCTCATCCAGGATGTCGTGGAGCGCACCCAAAGGAGTGTCCGGCCCATTGGGAAGGCGGACGTACGCCAGTACGCCCGAGTCACTCCCCAAACAACCTTCTCGGAGGTTGTCAAAAATGGTGCCACCACGACGAACAAGATGCCGGGAAACGGAAGAGTATAGGGAGTCCTACATTAGGGGACTCCCTGAAAGTTCTTTTGTTCAATGCAAGGTCAATCAGGAACAAGTTTCCTGAGCTCCGTGGCCTCGTAGCGACGGAAGAACCCGAAATGGTAGCCATAACAGAATCGTGGATAAAAACCTCAAACCGAGACTTTGAAGGCGAATTCACGGTTCCTGGCTACCAACTCTTCCACAAAGATAGGCCAGACAGAGAGGGTGGCGGTGTAATGTTGTATGTCAAGGATACAATAAAACCTACGAACTCCAACGTTATATCCGACCACGAGCTCCTAGGCGTTGACCTAGAGATCGGTCCTGCCAAATACAGGACCCTGCTGCTTTACAGACCCCCTTCCCAACCTGTTGAGAAGGACAGGGAACTGTACCAGCTGATGGGTGAGCTGGTTCAAGGCAGAGTGGGCATCGTTATGGGCGATTTCAACAGCCAAGTTGACTGGGAAACCAGAGCAGCCTGTGGCGAGAGCGCGCTACTCCTGGAGTTCGCCAACAACGAGTTCCTCACTCAATGGGTCAGAGAACCGACGAGAGGAGACAATATCCTCGACTTGGTCTTCACCTCTGAGGATGATATCGTTGAGGATATCTCTGTAGGCGAAGAGCTCGGTGGCAGTGATCACCAGCTAGTTAGATTTAGCGTCAAGATCCCGAAGGTAAGGTCTGTTGCCAGTCAATTAAAGAAACTTGACTTGAGAAGAGCAGACTTTGCAAGCCTTCGAGCTGGACTGACTGACGTGAGGCTAGAAGTGTGCGATGCCGTTGAAGACTCGTGGAATAGTTTCAAAACCACATTCATGAGTCTTCAATCGCGTTTCATCCCTCTGAAATGCCCCCGTCTGTCTTTTGTTCAACCTAAGTGGTTTAATCGAGAAATCGGCCAACTGTTTAGGGAGAAGAGAAATGTGTACCGGCAATCGAAGATCTCGGGTGACTTTGACGAATACCGGAGGCTAGCCAGGAGAGTGAAGTCCAGCATAAGGGCGGCTAAGCGGTCTGAGGAACTCCGAGTGGCGAGACTCTGTAAAGAGAATCCCAAGGAGTTTTTTGGATATGTGAACAGCCGTAAACCAATCCGTCGAACGATTGGCCCTTTGAGGAATGAGGAGGGGAAATTAAAGCATTCAGATGCAGAAAATGCTAACCTCCTCAACGACTACTTCTCTTCAGTGTTTACTGAAGAGTGTGGTCCCATTCCTCAGCCGACGGATTCCTACTCGGGGGAAAAGCTGGAGGCAATGGACTTCACCGAAGGAGAAATAAAGAAAAAGATCGCTGACCTAAAGACGAATAAGTCCCCTGGACCGGACGGGTTTCTACCTAAAGTGTTGAAGGAAGTGTGCGATGAAGTATCAAGACATCTGTGCGCTATCTTTAACATGTCAATCCGGACCAAATGCGTTCCTAGAGACTAGCGTGAGGCGGAGGTGACTCCTATCTTCAAGAAAGGAGACCGTAACCAACCGTCGAACTACCGACCTATCAGTCTGACTTCGATAGTCGGTAAACTCATGGAAAGCATCATGGTGGACAAAGTGACGTCGTATTTAGAGTCAAACCTGCTACTGAGGAGTTCCCAGCACGGTTTTCGAAGGCAACGGTCATGCCTGACGAACCTTGTGGAATTCTTCCCCTTCGTTTTCAGTGAGCACGATCGGGACAAGGCGGTGGATGTGGTTTACCTAGACTTTCAGAAAGCCTTTGATAAGGTACCACACCGCCGCCTTCTCCGGAAAGTGCGAGCGCTGGGCATAGACGGAAAGGTAGCCGGCTGGATCGAGAACTGGCTAAGTGGCAGACGGCAACGGGTGGTGGTAAATGGACAGTCTTCTGAGTGGGTGCCCGTTACTAGCGGGGTGCCTCAAGGTTCTGTTCTGGGACCACTACTATTCATCATCTATGTCAACGACATGGACGGTGACATGGTTACCAAGATTTCCAAATTTGCCGAAGATACCAAGCTTAGTATGAACGTTGCAAAGGATGGAAATACTGCCCGCCTGCAGGAAGATCTTGGGAAGATTGGGGAGTGGTCGGATACGTGGCAAATGCCTTTTAACGTAAACAAATGCAAAGTGATGCATATCGGCCACAGAAACCCCCAATCTCAGTATATCCTTAAGGGCACTGCTATGGAATCCACCGACACTGAGAAGGACTTGGGTGTAACAATCACTAGTGACCTCAAGTTCTCGAAACAGTTCATTGAGGCGGAGAAAAGGGCCCAAAGGATGCTAGGCTATATTAAGCGCCAGTTTGGTTATCGGAACCAGGAGATTGTACTGTGCCTGTACAACTCACTTGTCCGACCGCACCTGGAGTATGCCGTACAATTTTGGAGTCCTTCATTGCGAAAGGACATCGCGAGATTGGAACGCGTACAAGCCAGGGCAACCAAGCTGATTCCCTCTATCCGACATAAAAGTTATGAGGATAGACTAAGGGAATTAGATCTGTTGTCGCTAGAAACCCGTAAACTGCGTGGTCAGCTCATCGAAGTTTTCAAAATACTTCGAGGGTTCGACAATGTTGACTACCGGGATATTTTCACACTGAGTGAGAACAGAACGCGCAATCACGGCTTCAAACTTGAACTGAAGCGTTACAACCGCGATCTGTGTGGAAATTTTTTCACTTACAATATCTGCGGTATGTGGAACGCACTTCCAGTGGAAGTTGCCAACAGTGAATCTGTTGACCAGTTCAAGTCAAGACTAGACAAGGTCTTGAAAAGTGGCCGTTTAGGGACGCAAAACAATTGAGCAGCCTTGTGCCCACTCGATTGCTAGTCCAAAGGTACCCTCTTTGAATGGACCGTAAGGTCTCCTAGGGTACCTTCTTTCCTTGTTGTTACTCCTTGTTGTTGTAACTAAATTTTTCCATATGATTTAAGACAATTTTACACAACTGAATCTGGAAATGGCATACGTTTCCTTGGTTCAGGTTAGATTTTACTACCAAGTTGATTTAAAAAATAAATCCGATCTTATAATTAAATGCGTTACATTTTTGTGATATTTTCGGTGGATTTTTTCAATATTTCTAATCAGAAATAGATTTTTAAGATAAACAAGTTGTGCTGACCAAAGTCGCGTGCTATCACTCATTATGATTTATGACCTTATGACCTTCAAAACTTTTAATAATTCCTGGACTAACCTTGGGATAACCTTGGCAATTATGGCATTCGAAAGAGAATGTAAAACAACATAAGGGTTTTAAATTTCTTTAGAATCAGGCGAATAGTTATTTTTACTATTGACAAAATCAAATAATTCTCGGGCTAACCTTCAAAGGACTGTGGTAATTATATCATTCGAAAGAGAATGTAAACCAACATAAGGGTTTCAAATTTGGTTAGAATCGGCAAATTAGTTACAATCTTATTACCAACATAAGAAATAACAAAACGGGGACCGACCGACTAACATAGTGAGATAGAGAGTCGCACGCGACTACAAACTTCGCTTTTTAACACAATTTCTTAAGTAAAGTTAAAAAAATTATTCATGCACATTGAATAGTAAACATTGATAAATGTATGTAAGTACATGTAAATTGGATATTAGGTGATCATTGTTCAGAATCCAGGGCGTGAACTTCTGTTTCTTCGAACTCCATGAATGGTCAGCGGTAATGATGTTTCTCTTCAGAGTCAAACAGTAATCAGCCATCATGACTACATCACAGCCTCCCTGATAGCTAGTCTCCATCTCTTTCATGTCTTGATAGAATCTCTCCCCCTGATCGTCACTCATTGGAACAAAATTATCAGGAAATCGATCCATATGTGAGAATAAGTAATGCATTTTGATGGTCATGTTACAGTCGAGGTTTCTTAAAGCAAACAGCAAATTAGTGACAAGTTCTACGTAGTTCTTGGCCTTCTTGTTGCGAAGAAAGTTCTTACGACCAAATAAAAGCCTTCCACCTTTACAGTCACACTTCGTTCATTGAGCTTTCAAACTGTTTATCTCTGATAAGCTGAGGGAGTTGAAGAGCCTCAAAGATGCCAGCTTTCAACTTCTCCATAATCAATCATGGAAAAGAGTGGCACAAGTAAGTGAGGCAGCCACCATCGTTGTCCAGATCTTTCGTCAAATCTTTGACCGAGTCAAGCTTGATGTGCAGTGATGAGTAGCGTATCCTGTCTTTGTCCACCAGAGGGTTGTTTATTACCTTCCTTTTTCTGCAAAGCCCCAATTAATCCAGTACACGCCAGTCTTTCTTCGTGTAATGCTTAGCTCGGTCCCTACTATCCCACATGCCGAGAAAGCACGGGTACTTTGGTGAAGTCCATAAGAAAAATTCACCTTCTTCAGGTTAACAAAATTCAACCACTCATGCTAATCATAGCGAATTTTTTCCAACACGTACTTCACCACTTCTTACTTCTTTTTGAGTGTACTCAAGTGAATGGGGGATATAGAGCCAAACTGGTGGCCGTTGTGCAGCAGAACACATTTCAGCGATCGTGTGCTACGATCAATGATGAGTCTCCAAACTTCTGGCTGGTACTGTTGCACTCCAAGCTTGTACAAAAGTTGCGCAATATATGTACAGTATAGCAAGTCTTTCTCTTCAGAGAAAACCTGAGGTACTCTTGATGTCTGTTTCGGTAGAAGATGATGCAACACTGTCATAGAGGAGGGGGGGTGGTTTCAATCTGGAAGCCAGCAGTTCGGCAGATGACTTTGACAATCTGAGATCTTGAACTAAATTATTTAGCTCATTTGGGAAGAATATTGTGGTGCATCATCATAAAAACCACTTAGTCTTCTACAATTTTATTTAACACTGGAGGAATCTTGTCACTAATGTCAGGAAGTTCTCCAAATTCATGTACTAGAATTTCATCACAATAAACTACAGGACAACGTGCTGATTACGGATCAGGTTACTTGAGGCTGCTCTGTTTCTTTCTGTTGATCCCAGTCAAATCATTAGCTCGTAAGTAGCAGTCAGTGCCATGGTTTTTTGGCTTCCTCCAAACCATGGGGATTCTAAATTGAGACAACTCTTGTTGTCTTTGATCCAACAATACTGATACTAGCTGCATGTCTTGCATGTCATGTGTGGCGCCCAACCTTTATCCTGTTCACCAATTTTCATACCAAAATAAGCATGGTAAGCAAGCTTTACGAAACGTGTGACTGGATACTTATTAGGAACAAATGTGAATTTGCTGCAGATGTAGCAGAATACATCGAGCTTATTTTTGCAAGTTCTGGCGAAATCCATTTCAGTCACCTGTAAAAGAAAAATGACTGTTAGTAAAATATTGTAGCATTTAAATTCTTCAGAATTCATTTATTTAAAGAAATACGAAAGTTTTTTTACATCATATAAATTGGAACTATCCGTAAATGTAATAAGACGTAAATCATGTGGAGATAAATCAAAAAGTTAACCTGATGGATTATAACCAATTTGATTTATGGATTCAGCACATCAAAATTGTTCTAAATCAGCTAAAAACTTAGACAATAAATTCGGTGTTGGTCAGTGAATTATTTTACATTTGGGTCAGTCGCGGAAGCTCCACGAGAGAATATTTAAGATCTATTACTCCATCTTAGGATTGATGAATTTAATTCAGCCATGAAGTATTTTCCCCCGGTTTAGAATTACTGTGCTAGGATCTAGTGTAGTCGGATGGTCTCTGATTTCACTTTTAAGCTAGTCGTATAGGGATGCTCTACAACCTAGGACTTAATAATAAAGCTGCAATTCCCTCATTGTAATTTTTAGGCCCTTCACATGTCCTGAGAGTCCGAGTGGATGGAGGTGCAGTAGCGGAGCGTAACATAGTTTATGACCCTTTCCTCTGCCAAATTTCCGTTCAGCCGTCGAGAAATATGGTTGCTTTAGCGAACAAAGAAACCTAAACAACATTTATCTTTTAGGTATATGCATATACACATGAGTAAGGATAAAAATATTAATAATAAAGCCACCTACGAACCATTAGCTCAGTTAAAATGAACTCATATAATTCACCATTCTGCTTCACAATACCTTGAATATGCTCTCGAGTCCTCTTAAAGAGGAGGACTATAAGAATAAATGTGTACTTAGGAGCCGCCCTCCACGATTCACGACCCTCTAATTGTGAATGGAAGCGAGCTGAGTTTGAGGAGCTATCGAACTCTCGTCTGTTATAGGCAGACATAGGTCTTTTTATACAATCTTTCGAGAATTGAAGCAACCGGTATTTGAATAACGCAGGTGGACATTAAGTGAAGAGAAGTTCTCAATTGGGACCCATCAAAACCTGAAATCTCAAAAAACAATAGATCATTGAGATTTGGACATATTGGATTTTATCAAATTAAGAAAAAATAACCTAATGGACGTAGATGATACTTTCTAAGGCATATTATGAACATTTCCCGCAGGAAAGTGAAAAAAACTATGATTCTAAGCACTTTTGCCTTTATTTAACGACATCTCATTTAGGGAATGAACAATAAGTAGAAGGAAACATTTTAAAAGCTGGAAAAATCAGATAGGCCAGATTTCATTGCAGATTTCGGGGGGAGCAATTTTATTCAGTTAATAATAAATGGATCAAAGGCAAAGAGTTCAGGGCTTAGGTCAAAGTTCGAGAGTGCGGCAAAACGAACACATTCAAGGAGGATTAAGGAGGCGCAATTGCATGAATAAATGAATCAAGAGAGGGACATAGGCATGGATATATGAATCAAGAGAAGGACATATGTATGCATGAATAAATTAATCAGAAGAAGGACATATGTATAAATAGATGAATCAAGAGAGGGACAAATGCATGGATAAATGAATCGAGAGAGGGACATATGCATGCATAAATGAATCAAAGGAAGGGCATATGCATGCATAAATGAATCAAAGGAAGGGCATATGCATGCATGAATAAATTACTCATGAGAAGGACATATGCGTGAATAAATGAATCAATAGAGGGAAATTGCATAGATAAATGAATCAAAAGAGGGACATATGCATGAATAAAAAATTTATGAGAAGGACATATGTATGAATAAATGCATCAAGAGAGGGACATATACATGAATAAATGAATCAATAGAGGGACATATGCATGGATAAATGAATCAAGAGATGGACATATGCATGAATAAATAAATCATGAGAAGGCCATATGCATAAATAAATTAATAAACATGAAGTATGTATAAATAAATGAATTAAGAGAGGAAAGTATGAATGAATAAATCAATAAAGAGGAGATATGTATGAATAATTAAAAGAGGGCCATATCTATGAAGAAATAAATAAATAGATGGATCTCTGCATGAATAAATGAATCAAGAGAGCATATATATGAATAAATTAATAGAGGGACATATTAATAAAAAAATGATTCAATATATGCAAATATGCATGAATAAATGATTCAAGAGGTCATATGTTTGAATTAATGAATAACAGAGGAAAAAATTCACGACTAAATGAATAAAGAGGGCTTATATATGAAAAAGATGAATATAGAAAGGGACATATACACGACTAAATAAATAAAGAGGGCTTATATATGAATAAATGAATATAGTGAGGCCCATATCTATGAAGAAATGGATAGAGCACTTTGTTCACTTAAACGACGGACATTAGATTGCTCTTTCCTTCATGGGAAAAATAGTTTTTTCCTGTCTCGCCAAGTCCGCTTCCAGGGCAGTGTTTCCATTGATCTTATAAATAGCGCTTTTGTTCCGGTCGAGATGTTTGACAAATAGCCGGAGCAGAGCTGAGTCTTATTTAAACTATAGCATTAATGTTCTGCTAAGAAGGAGGAGGAAGAGTTTCAAATGATTGATGAAGAATGTTTTGCTCACGGAGTTTTTCAAGTGCTATTATAGTTATAAAATGATTTGGAATTTCCTGTTATCTTTATCATACTCCCCCAACCACACACAAATGTACAGGGTAAAATAACCTAAGACTTATTTTATGTATATAAATATATATATATATATATATATATATATATATATATATATATATATATATATATATATATATATTAGTCTTACTCTGCTCAAAAATGCAGAGTAATTACACTGTGAATTTGTGTGTCCTTAGGCATCTCTCTGTATGTATTCATTAGTTTGTCAGCGATTGAAGATAACGGATGTCTCCGTCGAAACCTGGTTTTGCTAGTAAACCGGTTATAAGACACTGTGGTTGGTTCCTTTCATGCATATAAATATATATATATATATATATATATATAAATATATATATATATATAAATACTCGTATATATTACCAATCTCTTTAGCCCGAAATTACCTTGAGACGCCAGAGCTGGTAGGAATATTAAAGGAAAACATCTTTTTTATTACCAGTATTTTGGTTAGAAACATAAAAGTATTAAGAAATTAGATGTATAGAACAAGTGGGCTTTGTGTTAAGCTCATATCTGAACCTATGAGTTCAATGCATTGTTCTTCCATGAAAAGGAACGGTACCATTATTTTGTATTTCATCATTGAATTTATTTGATGGATCTAAATTCGTATTTAGTTTTCTATAAAAAAAGTGTATTGATGTTAAGATTTTCAGGACAAAAGTAAAGAAGAGCGTCCATCTACCTTACCCGAAGTACAATCTTAGTTTGAAAGAACTCCATAAAGATATTGGCAAAGACGGGAGACAAACATTTCCCCATCGTAAAGTCAAATATGATTACTGAACACTGTATGATATAGGAATAGGGAAGGACTGAAGAGAAACGTTCTTCAAGTAAGGTAATCTCGTTAACTGATAACACTGAAAAGTATACACATCGATTTCTAGGGTCAATATATTTTATAAGAAAGGGACTGAATTATACTAGAGAGGAATATTATTAATAAAGGAGAATCCGAAATTTCATCGAACAGAGGGAACAAGATGTGAGTGAACCTGCATAAATGGTATGAGATGCAACCAACCGAACTAATGATCGTACGTATCAGATTCTTTGTCTTCTGTGTTTTGACTAAGCCATGAAGATATGAAAGTAAAAATGATTTAAATTCATGGATAAGTTCTGGATATCCTCTAAAAAGGATTAGAACACAGATATGAAATTCTTTGTTAACCTCTTTCTTATGGTTTGTCTCATTGTTTTCTATATAAAAGTCATAAAAAACTAATTGGTCAATTTTTCTAAATGTTCAGTTTAGTATAACAACAGAAAAAGATTTGTTGGATATGGTCATATGAATAACACTACATAAGTTTAAGGAGGATAAAAGCAACCAGGGCTTATCAACGGTCATTCAAGTCAAACAATCCGCCAATGTATCTAACCCTGAACGTCTTCTCCGAAATTACATCCATAGATTGTGTTGATAATACAGCCTCAGAAAATCAGCAATCAAAATTTGTCAAAAACGTATTTATGCAGCTATAATATATAATATTATTGCTATCAGAATATGTACAATTCACATCCGAAAACAAAACTGAACAGCCATAATATTCTTTCCTCCAGATATACTTATCTAATCTGCTTTTAAAACATTTAAATTTGGACTAGCTATGGCTTCCGGCGGCAATTTATTATAGAAATATTGGGGAAAAGTAGCTTCTTAAATCACACCTACACTTTCTTTTTAATTTTAAAGATGCGGATCTTATCCTATTATTACCCACCAAACTGATAGAACTTGCTAATATCCAACTTATCTATATCCTCTCTTAGGCGCCTCTCAAATAAGAAGATATTCAATTACTTCATCTTATATATATAATCAAGATGCATCAAGAAATGTTTTATTTCTTTGATGCCCTTTGCATTGGTTATCGAAGTACGATATAATATCTAAAATGTAGAGACTATTTATCTATAAAGTACTCTAAATGTGGCCGAAACGAATTGTATAGTTTTAGGATAATCTCTAATTTTGTAAATAGTATTTCCCTTAATGAACCTCATCAGTTAAAAAACCTTATTGACATATCCATTACTACTCCTAATTCATACTGAGCTCAGCCAATCACATTCATTTCATATATAAATTCTATATCGTCTTACAATAATGATAACTTTAAAGCTAAAGAATCCCTTATGTGCTCAAGATACTAACTTATTTAAATCCCTCTGATAAAATCTATCCATTTTGCTTTAATCCACTTAGTACTGCCCTCTGCTTCCTGTCTTTCTGTTATTCAACTATCGAACTCAAAACTCCCCAACACATCCAAAGCATTTTCAATTTATCTAGTATTTTTTTCTTAATCTTACTAAAATATTAGTAAATTACATTTACATCTTTCTTATGTGATTCTTTGATTGCAAAATCCAGAAATTCCAGTTTGTCAAACGTGAACTTTCTATTCAAAACCTATGCCAAGTATGCTTGATTAGTTAATTATGTAATTAACCAAATCGTGCCGGTGGTCCGTTTAAACTGACAGTAAGTAAATTATTTTAATTGATTCAATAATTGTGTTTCGTGTTAGTTATAAATAAGAGCTCGTAATTTAGTCAATATTAGAGATATTAAAAAATTACTTCTACACAATATTATTTAGAAATATATAATATAAGTATGTTTAATTCTCAAACGATTTGAATAATAATTTAACCTTTATCCAACATGTCTTTTGACTAATATACATATTATAACCATGTAAATTAAATTAATGTATATATAAATCACGAAAATTGTAACAATTTATATTTGGTTAGAATATCACTATCGAATTTTAAGTCATTCATAGCACGGCGAAATACAGCAAGGCAATTGTAGGAAAAACACTCGCAATAGACTAAATTTATCGAGGCCTCTTCTCTGCCATGATAATATTCACTAAAGGTTACTTAAAGAAAAGGTGATAAATAGAAAGTATTGCAGTAGCTCTTAAGAATATAGATATTAGATCAATAGTCTTTGTAGAAATAATGAGAAGAAAAGAGCAAATATAGCCACATTTTTTAAAAAGAAATAAAGAATACCTAAATAGCTATTAAGCTTAATTTAGAAATCGTAGTAGATAAGTCATTAAGGATTCTTAAGCGATTCATTGCGGCAAAAAACTAGAACTACATATTGTAATATCGATATTAGTGTATATTGTAGGTACACGATTAATCATTTTTACAAACCTTTATTGGTTCTTTCTGGTGATATTTTGGACACAATCCTTTGTTTCAGTTTATAAAGGGATGCTGGATGCTGCGTAGCGTCTTAGGTTGATTTACTCGGGTGACCTTCGGTAAGCATTAGTAGCTTTATTCATCCATAAAATTATCTTATTTTTCCGCTGTTACTAACTTAAGCGAAGTGTTTTCTAGAGAGTTTATGCTATATTTACTCTTTTGGAATGGACTAAGTTGTTCAATGATACCTTAACTGGCAAACATTATTCAATAATCTTCAATATATTTATCTCACTTATTTGATCCTCCAGCCGCTTTGTTTACCTTTGTAAGGGTACGTCTAATATGTTAATTAAAGGGTTTTTAATGACTTTAACTTAAAAAATAAACAAGATGAAATAAGAAAGTAAATTTATTGATGTCACACCGTATTTTCTCGCGATATTTAAAGTAGCTTAAGATCGTGGTTGTGTATTTAGATACCTTAGAGTGGTGTTTTTAAGTAGTTATGTGAAATTGGTTAGAATTGGTGTAATGTATTATCTGTTTACTAGGGAGTTTTTAAGGATTTTCTGAATGTGTTGTTTGTTCGATAAAGGGTAAAAATGCAGGTCATAGGTCAGATGTTCTTAAGCTTAGGAGCGTGATTTAGAGAAGTGATGAGAAAGAAGCTGACCAGGAAGTTAGGGGAAGGTGAAGAGAGACAAAGTGATGACAGTAGAAAGTGGAAACAAATGATAGCCTAATGTTAGATTAAAGGGCGAGAAGTGTGTGAGTGTAGGTAAGAATGGTCGGGTGGATATAATTTTTGTGGAAGGTTAGGTAAGGTAGAAAGAATATGATTAGGTTTGTAAGTCTTACTTATATTAAGAGGTTTCCTGTTTTAGGGGAGCTAGGAGAAGTTTAAGGACTTATTAGAGTGTGATGTTAAAAAAGTGAATGAACTGCCAGGGGTACTTCTTGTATGTTGTCTTAGGGAAGATAGAGTCAGGACTGTGGAGATTAGAATTGGGAGTCAGACTGTACTGTTTGTGATCGGAGACTCACAGATTGGGTATTTAGAAAGTTGAGTGCAAGTATGTGGAAGAGTTTGAGTGATTGTTTCCGTATGCCAAGGTAAATGATCTGTCAAATAAGTATGAGGGGTTCCAGTTTGATTGTGTAAGTGACGCAGTTGTTATCACGCATGTAAGGATAAAGGATTTTAATAAATTGTGTAAGGGGAGTTGTTTAAGAAGTTAAACAGTCTGATTGAAAAGAGGAAATAGAATGAGAAGGGTTGTGTAAGGAAAGCTTCCTAGAATGAATGTTGGAATGGTTGTCTCATGTAATTTGTCTGAATGAATATCGGAGTGTGTGGAAAGGATGGTTTGATGTTTTTGATGTGTGTAAGAAGTGGTATGGAAGAAAGATTTTTTCAGCAAGCCATTTTAGATGCCGCTAACGAGAAAACAACCACCGATTGTACCTAAAATTAATATAATCAAGCGAGAGACAACAATAACAGCAATACCAATAAGAACAAGTTCCACCTCCCTCAATGATGTCTCATTAAAAAATTATAAATACTAATAGTATGGAGGTGGTCTGCCAGTTCCCAAAACTCTTCACATCACAACCGGGAGTACAGCAGTGATCCCAAATATTAAGATACAATTGGTATCGATCCAGTTCCTCCCAATACCGGGTCAAGTACCGCACGAGAAACCCCCGCAGAGGATTACAGTTTGAAGTAACTAGCTCTCTTCCCGACGTTTCGAAGTATCAGGTTCGTAGGCGATAGAAAATGACTTGGTGCCGTTAAGGTATGGGGAATAAGTACCCGGAAAAACTCGCAAGTGCATCAACCTTAAATTGGTGAGCACCGTCTCCGATTTACGTGTCATACAGCCCGAAGTGCTAAGCTTATCTTTCTTATGAATTCAGAATTGGAAACAACGAAACGCCTGTGCAGACACCAGGTAGCCTTGCCCCCTAATCAGCTAACTCGTTTTCATAATTCCCCACATATCTAGGAATACAAGCGTAGACAATCTCGATTTATCACCGATTCGCAATAACCATAGCGCAATGGATACTGCAAACTAGGACATAAGGAAATTCTAATGCTTCTACGGCACTTAACACGCTCTTGATTGGCTATAGATTACAAAACCGTTTCGGAACCAACCACGAGGCGTAATCTTCTGTACCGAGCAGTATATTGCAACCAGCTCAGTTTCGAAGACAGATACAGCGCCTGGAAGAGCCCCGCCGGCTTCAAATAAGGAATAGGTATCATGAATGCAAACTTTCCTTTGGGAGTTGTAATCCTTGTACAACGCAATACACTCATTAATATAGAAGCTCTGTGGAAAGAGTCGTGGCGACCACTGTTTAAAGATAGTATCCTCTAAGAAAGCGTCTTGGGCAAAGCATTCGGTGCCGCTGGATTGCCCGAAAATTAGAGTAAATGCACGAAGGAGTTTTCTTGTCCCGAATCCGAAAGGTTAAAGGGATAATTGTTATCGTTCGTGGGCACATGCGCCGTCGCGATTTTCCACAGACAATATAGAGCTGTAGGCGATGGAAGGAGACGGTAGATCCGCGCGTACAAGCATATTATACACTGTGCATGACATAAAGCGAGTGTCATCTCCCATTGCGTATAAAAAATACTACCTATGTGCAGCTTATTAAAAGCTTTTCTTATATATAATTAAATTACCTTTATTAACTTTTATGCATAATACAAAATCAAACGATCTGGTTCAAGCCCACTTTTACAGGTCAGAGTTCAATCTTCTTTTGTTTTACAGAGCTTTTTTTTATTTTGTTCAATTAAAACATAACTTTTTCGCGCAAACAAGATTTGTTCTTCTTACTCCAGCTTTTTTTAACAAGGTCTACGTAGTCTACGTAGCTCTTGTAGAAAATATTACTGTTAAATTTATAAATAAAATCTATTATTTAAAATTGAGTTTTGGAATATAATTTTAAAGTTATATTAGAAAAGTTTTTCGACCATATAGATTTAAAAGTAAGTTTTGTAAACCGGTTAGGGAATTAATTTAATCGTAAAGACAGAATCATGCCTGAGGCAAAATGCTTCGTCGTATAGAAATTTAATTGCCCCGAATGCAATCAGGGGAAGTATGTCAGCACTAGGGTGCTCTCGCTAAAAGCCCAACTTTGTGAACACTGTAAAATTGTTAAAGCCATTTCTGATAACGTTTCCTTGCATATTTATGAATCTTTATTTTCATTATACTGTATTTTCGTGGTTACATTCAGTCTTTTATTAAAAAGTGATTTCTTGTCTTCCAGCATTTTTCAATTAAAAATTTTATTGTTATGTTTTAAGAATCGATAATCTGCTCGTCAAGAAATTGCGTCTCAAATACATATTTCAGCTTTAACGGTTCATATTTTAAACATAAATTGGGTCTCTGTTGGGATCGCCTCTTAGCCTTGTCCTGAGTAAATAATTCATGGAAATGTTTGAGTCCTGTTTTTTCTCACATAATTTAATAGCCAGCACAAATTTTGGGTATACATAGACGATGTCATAGAAAAATCTAAATTCTAAATTTGAGATCAATTTAAGATTAAGACTTGATGTGCCTAATCTTAAATTGTTCAAAGCGCATTTGCTTATTCTTGAATTGTAAATATTTGGAAGGTCTCTTAGTATACCTTAACTTACCTTAAATTTAGTTTACTTTCTTTAGAAGTTCTTTTCTTTTATAGTAATTTCTCTTAACTTTAGTTCAATCCAGACACCGTCATTGCAGGATCAGTGTTTCAAACAACAATTTTACCTTTACTTAACCTAACCTAACCTAACCCATTTCAAAGTTTATGTAATCAAATAACTAAATAGTATATTTAGATGATCCTTTAACTATTTTATATTCAATAAAACTTTCTTTAGTAATTTGCAATATTTTTCTTTTCCCTTAAAGTCACCTTGTGAGTGGTTTAAAGAGCGTAGATGCTTTTTATTGTATTGTGACCTAACCAGGTGACTAATCCTCAAATAAGTGACTTTAGGTGCCTTATCTTGAATTGAACGAAATGCTGGTGCCTATTTTTGAATAGAGTGGCTTTAGGTGCCTAATCTTAAATTGATCCTAAATTTGAATCAATGAATTTTACGGTCGAAATGGAAAAGGAAGTTTCCCTCCAGTTTCTTGAAGTACTTGTCATACGCTCCATTGATCAACCATCATTTAAAATATTTAAAAACCGACGCATGCTAATTCATACATACATGCTTTTTCATTTTCTTCTCAAAAAATCAAACGGAGTATTATCTCTGGGTTGGTACTTAGAGCACTATGCATTTATGACCCAAAACATTTTGACAAGGAGCTTATTAAATACATAAACAATGTTTTTCCAAATTGCGCTATAAAAAGGATCCCATTTGAAACACTATTAAACAAACCCTAAAGCTATTTTATAGTCACATAAATATAGACGAGAATAAGCGTGATCTTGTTTTTTTATTAAGGTCCCTATCCTTCTTTCACGACAGGATTAAAACTTAATTTCTCTATCATACAGATCGTTACTTCGTTTCCTGATGCTATTGCGAAATTAACTAAACATAAAATTACTTCGTCGCGAAAAGTCGGAGGTCATATTTAAAAACCGACGCATGCTAATTCATACATACATGCTTTTTCATTTTCTTCTCAAAAAATCAAACGGAGTGTTATCTCTGGGTTGGTACTTAGAGCACTATGCATTTATGACCCAAAACATTTTGACAAGGAGCTTATTAAATACATAAACAATGTTTTTCCAAATTGCGCTATAAAAAGGATCCCATTTGAAACACTATTAAACAAACCCTAAAGCTATTTTATAGTCACATAAATATAGACGAGAATAAGCGTGATCTTGTTTTTTTATTAAGGTCCCTATCCTTCTTTCACGACAGGATTAAAACTTAATTTCTCTATCATACAGATCGTTACTTCGTTTCCTGATGCTATTGCGAAATTAACTAAACATAAAATTACTTCGTCGCGAAAAGTCGGAGGTCATATTTAGGCGTTGGACTGCATTGTTTACCCAAGGACTTATAGAGGTGAAACCGTGGATCTAAAATACCGTATTTACCAGTATTAATGAAAAAACTAACAAAATGGCACGTGAGGAAAGCAATAATATGAAAATTAACCCGTAAAAAAATGAAAAGATCAACCCATCACTTTCGAACTATATTTGCAAGTTCATTTTCAAGAAATAGCATAAAATAGTATAAATATGTTAGGACGTATAGTGAAGGTAGTTGTGTGGCGAAGAATATATTCGAAAGAATCATCAATGGATTTTAATCGGGATAAAATTATTTAAAAAGTTAAAAACAGACATTGGTAAATTTTTTGGAGTATTTTGTATCAATAAATTTGCTACAAATGAATATAAAGGTAAATTTGAGTGTGACAACTTTATTTTATGACACTTCAAAAATTCTGTGATGAAATATGAATGTATTCGTCCCTTTTGCTTACTTTTGTACCTGTCTTATTGCTGACGCACGGGATTGAGGAGTAATGGGTTCATAGGGGAAATCATTAGGGAGGTGAGTGAGTTCTGTTTTGCGTTGTTATCAGTCTTAATTCTTTCTCCTTTTCTTTCAGTTTTTTTCAGAATTGCTTGAAGAGGATACTTCTGTTATTCTCGAAAGCTGGCTGCTTGCTTAATTTCTTTTGTGGGATGATTAATTATATAAATATATATATAAATATATATATATATATATATATATATATATATATATATACATATATATATCCAGCATATATATTGTATTTATTATTTTAAAAATGTCACATTTCATTAGTCTTATTATATATTCTTTAACTGAGGTTTTATTATTTATCCTTTCGAATTTAAGGTCATATTGTTTTTAACTGGCTTTAATTAACTTTTAGTCCTTTTTAATTTTATAGTATGTCAAAACCTGAAGATGAGCGAGTAAGCTCGAAACGTTGTAAAATAAAGGAGAATGAACCGGATCTTCCTTATCCTTGCCTTTCTCGTGTAACTAAAGATCAGGATTCACAAGGGCAACCCATTTGACTCTCTCTCTCTCTCTCTCTCTCTCTCTCTCTCTCTCTCTCTATATATATATATATATATATATATATATATATATATATATATATATATATATATATATATATTCTAGCAGAGATACCCGTCGTTGCCCGAGTAAAATGTGTATTCGGAAATAAAGTAAGACGAATTTGATCTTTTCCTTTATTTTATTCTTCACAAACAATATTCTCATTCTACGAACTTAACCTAATCTTGTTCAGCAACGCTACAGAACTTCTTGGTCCACAATATTCTTAGTTTTTTCTTGTGGAGTATATACAAACAGATTGCTTTTGCTTCTAGCTCTAGAGCAATCAACATAGAGTTGACCATAAGAAAAACAGGGTTCCTCAGATTGTAGCTATGCCACTAATAAATTCTAACCTTAAGATTTTTTTAATTCACATTGCAAAACTTAGACGGTTTGGAAAATTTAGTCTTCTGAATTAAATAGCATTTCTGACCCTGATGGATTTAGTGATATTCTCTGAAGTAAGAATGTTTGCCTCTATGACATGGGACATAAAATTATTTACCACCAGACGAGTGAAATTAGAGAGTTTTGTTGGATCGAAATTGCGCAAAAACATCATTTTGATTTACTAACTTCAGGTCAAGTTGGTGAGTAGGTATGTCAGGAGGCTCTAGAGAGTTTAGGATCTCTGTAGAATAATCGACTATTTGAATATGATCTGAAATTGTATCAACTGACTTGTCAATTAGTGAGAGGGAAAGCAGTAGATGTTTATTTATTCTGCAGACAGTGTTTTACTTCGAAGCCAATATAACTATTTCACAAAGCTAGCTGTAGTTTTTGTAGTTTTGCTTGAGATTATCAATAGTATTAATAACTATGCAGAGAGGAGATATTTCTATTCCACCATCAGCATCAAGAGGTAATTTGTCCATTTCCCAGTGTGAGAATTTTTTTGTCAAATTGTGCTGACAGTTGAAAACCAAAGAGCTCTGCTCTCATATTTGTGCTGAGAGACAGTGGTTTAATATTTCTACCCAAAGAAGCTGATGATCAAGAGCAAGCCCGCACCTCATCTGCCTGTGTTCATTTAGGGATCACTGGAAGTGTCTGCTTGAAATCAGCTTACTTCAAAGGAGGGACACCTCCCATAGGAGCCTCACAATCTCTCATGTCTCGCATCGTCCTGCTTAGTGCTTCTAAGACTCACTTGGAGCCGCTGAATGAGATACCCGGCGTTGCCTGGCTAAAATCAAACAATCATAAGCAAGATATAAGTTGAAATTCTTATATTTATTAAAAAATATTTTTTAACCAATGCTACATCATAACACTTCTTGGTAGACATATTCTTCGTCTTTCCATGTGGTGCATAGAAAAACAGATTGCTTTTGCTTCACACACGGGAATAATGATGTGTGTAAAATTAACTTGTCTCCTGTAGGCTTAAAACCGGCTGACTTTCCCTCGGTCGAACAGACGGGCCAAGTTTGGAAAAGGATCCGTAGCTCCATTTAGGGTGCATTTCGAGACTCGGGACCACTTTCATTTACCTTCTTCGGAAAATTGTACATAAGAATATTATTTTAGTTTTTATATATTGTCTAACCTTTCTTTCTATAGATGGACAGACAGACAGACAGACAGACAAACATACTTCATGTTTATTATAGATATATATATATATATATATATATATATATATATATATATATATATATATATATATATCAATATATGGCTAAAGCAAGTCTATAGGTGAATTTGTGTGTAAATGTACGATCTAAAGATCAATACACCATCTTTAACATGTTCATAGACAAGATTCGTTGCAATTTTCCTTTCTATAGGCGATCGGGCCATTCTGAGAAATGAAATATGGGGCAAGGAAGTGGTCGATACTCAGGTAGTAGAAAGAGATTGAAGAGAGTACAGGGGAGCGTGGATGCCCCCTTATGCTACTTCGAAGGCTGAAAGAGAAGTAGAAAAGATCAAACAAGTTAATTCTGTAGAAAGAAGTTGATCCGAGATGGACCCGTGCGAGTAGTCAACTGGAAGGAGATTTTCAGTGAGGCTCAGACGGGAGGTGAGCGATGCGCGATTTCTCTTCTTCATTTCTATTTTCGAAAGACATCGCGAAAATTGGGAGAATTTTTATGCTTCTCCTCATCTCCCGTTTCTTTTTGCTGTTTTTATTTTACGTTTAATTAGTTTAGACTCGATTGGATTTAGGCTGGGTTTATTCTGGATTGAGAACATTCCTAGCTTTTGCATGGACCACTAGCACAGGGGGGCTACTAGCAAACTTCCAAAGCATGCAACAGCCTCCTTCCCTTCTAACCTTGTCCTTCAAGACAGTCTAACAGAAGGCGCGGCTCCACTTAGTTGTGGCAACGTTGACTGCGACTACAGCACAGGCTGTAGAATCAAAGGCTTTCTCCCTTACTCTTCCAAGCGCTCGTAGGGAGAAGAGGTCATTTGTTCCTGGGAACCTCTTAACAACAACTACATTATTTAGGTAGTGAACCATTGTGCCCTGAACTAGACTTTAAACAACATAAACCCCCAGACTCGTACTATGTGAGGAGACCCCAAAGTCACATCATGTTTATTACGCATTACAAGGAGGTTTCTAACTCACACTGATGCTGAGCATTCTCTCGCTACTAGTGATTGTCTCCAATTAAACTTAGTTAATTGTTATTGTTTACTAGGTAGTCTGTAGAGCTCTTGCTGGCCGAGTGGATACGGCGTTGGTCCGCCAACATCATGTTACCGAGTTCGATCCCAGCGGGAGCGGACACAAACTTAGAGATCTGGCTACCAATTGGTGGAGGCGCTTTGCTCACCCCGGTACTGGGGTAGGTAGATCTCGCTCCTCCCATCACACACATAGTCAATTACAATACTGCTTTCTTTCCTCTTCCGTCTTCGCAGCACAATACGCACACACTCTCTGTTCCAAGGAATCCTGCGAGGAGTATCTATATCCACATACCTCTGACGCGGGACAGGTCCCTCTGCCCCGGGGGACGATGGAGTGACGAAGGTTCGACCTAAACGCTGTTTGGCATCAAAAATATAATACTTCCTGGCACCTCTCCTCAAAGATAACCGGCACCGGGTTTCTTTGGGCTCAACAGCGATTGTCATACTGACCTTTATGTTTATTTCATTATCCGGTCGGGATCCACCTGGATACAGGCAGGTTGGCGAATCACAACTACCACTAGTCTGTATTATTAACCATTTGACTAAAACAATGTGCGTAATTTTATTTGAGTCCTCAACTCATCCATTGTTATCAATACCAAACGAAACGATCGAAACCGCTCAACGCCTTGATGCAGAATTCTCTGACTTTATAACATTTAAGTTTAATTGAATTTTGACACACTCTGTATATCCGCCTGGGAGATTTGCTATTAATTTTAACAGTTTTGTCCTTCCCGCTCTTTTTTACATTCTTTTAATTATTTGGCTCATATATTTATTCTATTTTCCTTGTCCTTAATTCGCTCTTTTCTCCTAGGTACCACGACCTTCCTGGTCATCGGTTATTTGGGTTGGAGGACCAGGGGATTTGGTGCGCCTTGTGCTTGATCTCTCTCTAACCCATATTGATCGTCTACAGATGAATTTTGCGTCTTTTTCTATAAGGTTTATATCTTATCATGGTCTATATTTTATCTGTATTTTATTTTATTTATGTTAAAGTGAAGGCTTTCTCTGTAGTTCTGTTTTGTGTCTGTAGTCTAGTAGTTCTTCTTACTTGTTTGTGTGTGCTTCTATTGTTCTTCTGAGGAGGTTTTTTATGGTTTATATCTTTTATTGTTTGTATAACCTGATCTTCACGGGTCCGAGTAGTCACTCTCACCCATGCTCTTTGCCCTGATGAACCAGCAAGGTAAAAGACATCTCGAAGCTTGTGTGCTTTCCAGGCCCCAACACCCGCAATTTTCTCACTCAGAGCCAATGTTTGCCAATGTTTGTTTACTCACTTTCATTACATAACTCTCCTTCGTGATACGGCTTCGCTGCTATTGCGCTTTTAATTCAGGGTATAAAATAAATGATGATAAAATCTGTCAAGACAAACCTCAGCATCCATTTACTTGTATATTGTTTCTACCTATCCATATATATATATATATATATATATATATATATATATATATATATATATATATATATATTTATATTTATATCGGGTTCCTCCCCTCCCCCGAAAATGACGCAATTTTTTAAATTAATATCTCACTAACCTACTTCCATTTCCTGACAATTTTCACATGCAGGATACTTTTAATTTTCCTCTTTTTCCAATGCAGAAAAGAGAATTTAGATACATTTTATAGTTTCTTTGCAAGGGTCAATAAAACGAATATCGAGTGTAAAGAAACCAATAATCGCAAATTTCACTTAACTGAGGTAAATGATCGGTTGGACCACCACTTTGATGAATTACTAATCTGAGGGGTTTTTTCCACACACACAAACTTATTCTTACTTCATTAATGCCAATTTCTTGCCAAGATTCATGTATTTTACTTGTACAGAACTCCTTCCAATATTCAAGTTTTTGTCAATTGTTTTTTGTGATAAATGACTTACTGGTTTATCTTCTTGACAGCGGATGTTATCGTTAATGTAATTCACATTTCCCGGTTCGGAAGCTGTTGTAGGTCTACCGCTTCCTGGTTTTCTGTTAACACTTTACGTTTCACAAATCTTTTTCAAGTCTTTCCACAGCACCTCTTTTTCACATTTTTCCAGGAAATTCTCGCGATACTCTTTCAGTCTTCCATCCCTTTTCACAGTAAGAAGCTCTAATGAGAATGCGATCTTCTGCCGACAACGTCATTATGGGTACTGAGGAACTGTAAATAAAAATATCCGCAATAAGATATCTTCATTTATGTAGGCTTTTGTACAAACGTGAAAATCCCTGTAATATATTGCACAATAAAAAAATATTTTATCTCGATATTCGTTTTAGTCGCGTGCAACTTTATATCTCACTATGTCGGTCAGTCAGTCGGTCCCAGTTTAGCTTTTTTTTTAATAACATCGTAACTATTCGACCGATTCTAACGAAACTGGAAACCCTTATGTTGTTTTACATTCTCTTTCGAATGATATAATTGTCGAGGTCCTCCTAACGTTAACTTTGGACCTATTTTGTTTTGGTAATAACAGCAAAACTATTCGGCTGATTCTAATGAAACTTGAAACCCTTATGTTGTTTTACATTCTTCTTTCGCATGAAATAATTGCCAAAGTCCTTTCAAGGTTACCCGGGTAATTATTTGGCAATATTTTCATAACTATTCGGCCGATTCTAACGAAATTGTAAACTCTTATGTTGTTTTACATTTTCTTTCGAGTGATATAATTGCCAAGGTTCTCCCAAGATTAGTCCAAGAATTATTAAAAGTTTTGAAGGTCGTAAGGTCATAAATCAGAATAAGTGAGAGCAGGTGACTTTTATCAGCAGAGCTTGTTTTGATCCATGATGATATTTTTGCAAAGTGCAAGAAAACTATAAAAGGTATCTAAATTCCGTTTGTTGCTTTCAAAAAAAAAAGATTGAAAGTATCTTGTGTATGCAAATTATTATGTATAAGAATGAGGTTACAGAGATATTAATTAAAAAATTTCACTCATTACTATAATTTCTTTTATTCTAAAATTATAATTTCATCTAGAATATACTCGCCTTTTTACATGGCTATACTTCTATTTAGATTTGTTTTTTTTACATCACTTTATTCCTTCCACCTCTTTTATATAAACCACCAATTTTCTTCTTCCTCAACTTCTGTGTTTTTATTACTCCTCCGTCGCTCCCAACTCCGTCCATTTTATTAGCAACTCTCAAAGACCAAGTTTGTCCCTTCTTTAAGCAAAGTACATTTTCAACTATACCAAGAAATACTTTCATGTTTATCTTTCGTTAATAGAAAGCTGAAGTTTGTAAAGTTGGTCACAAACTTAAGGAGAACCTCGTCTCCTCTAAGCTAACTATTCCAACTTCGCCAATCTTCTTTAGGAACATATTTTTTTAGGGGGAGAGGCTTCGATTTCTTAAGGGCCAACATACTCATCTCGCGAATGTGAGACAAAATGTTAATTGATATGGATATAAGCCTCGTTTGTTTTGTGTTCATGTTTAAACCCGTTTGTTTGGTGTTCATGTTTAAGCTCCGTTTGTTTGGTGTTCAGATTTAAGCCACCTTAGTTTGGTATTAAATTGTTAGTGGAGTCTATTTGGTGTTCAGGTTTAAGCGGGTTTCCTTAGTGTTGGATTTAAGCACAATTTGTTTGGTGTTCAGTTTTAAAAATCCGTTTCTTTGGTGTTGAGTTTTAAGAACAATTGGTTTGATTTTCAGTTTAAAAGCCCCGTTTTTTTTATGTTGACTATTAAGCAATATTTGTTTGGTGTCAGTTTTAAGCGCAGTTGGATAGTTTGAAGTTAAAACTCCGTTTGTTTGTTGCTGTTTGTTTGAGTCTTGTTCAGGCTTAAGCTCCTGTTTATAATCTTCAGGCACAAGCCGCGTATTTTTGTCTTCAGCTTTAAGCGCAGTTTTTCTGTTGTTCAGTTTTAAGTAGATTTTATTTAGTGTTTAATTTGAATCTCCGTTTGTTTGGTGTTCAACTTTAAGCCCCGTTTCTTCAGATCTTAGCTACGTTTGTATGTTGCCCAGTTTTAAGGGTAGTTTCTTGAGTGTTCAGTTTTAAGCCCTATTTGTATAATGTTTGACTTTAACTTCCGTTTTTGCGTATTTTAGGTTTAGGCTCGGTTTATTTGTTGTTTAGTTTTAATCCCCGTTTTGGGATGTTCAGTTTAAGATCCGTTCCTTTGGTGTGCAAGTTTAAAGACCATTTGTTTAGTATTTGGTTTAAAGCTCCGAATGTTTGGTATTAAGTTTTACGCACAGTTTGTTTAGTTTTCAGTTTTAAGGGTAGTTTGTTTAGTTTTCAGTTTTAAGGCTAGTTTGTTTAGTTTGGAAATTTAAGCTCCTTTTGTTTGATGTTCATTTGAAAGCTCGATTTGTTTGGCGTTCAATTTTAAGCGCAGTTTGCCTAGTGTTCAGTTTTAAGCATATTTTGCTCGGTGGTCATGTTTAAACTCCGTTTGTATTGTGGTCAGGGATAAGCACCGTTTGTTTATTTTTTTAGTTTTAAACCCAGTTTGTTTGGTGTTCAGTTTTAAGTGGATATATTTAGTGTTCATTTTTAATTTCCGTTTGTTTGGTGTTACAGTTTATGCTCAGTTTATTTAGTGTTCAGATTTAAGTGCCATTTGTTTGATATTAAATTTTAAGCGCTTTTTATAATGTTCAGTTTTATATGCACTCTTCTGCTCTTCACATTTAAACTCTGTTTATTTGATGTTCAGTTTTAAGCCTGTTTTCTTACTGTTCACTTGTAGCCAGTTTGGGATGCTCAATTTTAAGATCAATTTGTTTGGTGTCCGGGTTTACTTACTGTCGCAGTTTCCCAATTTAATCAGCTCAAGAGTAAGCTCATTTCTGCCCCCATTTTAAAGTTGCCCAACCCGGAAAAATCCTTTGAGATTAAGACCGACGAGAGCAACGAGGGCATTGGAGGTGTACTCCTTCAATACGAGGATGACGGAACGAGTCATCCAGTTGCATATGCTAGTCGCCAATTATTACCACGCGAAAAGAGATATGCCACTATAGAGAAGGAAGCTTCTTTCAATTATCTGGGTTATAGACAAATTCAAAATGTACTTGATAGGAAAAGAAATTCAGATAGGAACCGACCACCGTCCGTTAGCATATATACGGAATGTACGACACTCCAACGGCCGAATCATGCGCTGGAGTTTACTCTTGCAAGAGTATCAATTTAAAATAAATTATATAAAAGGTTCCGATAACCAGGTCGCTAACGCACTCAGTAGGAATGCGTTACCAAATAGCGTAGAGTAATTGTATTCGTAGGATAAGGATCTCTATGTATGGATATACCGTCTTGTATGACTTAAATTAAATTCTCTTGTAATATAATTAGTTAATGTATATGTCTGAATTTTGTAACGCACAATGTCTATTTTTTTTTGTATGTATATATATTTGTACCCATTAATTTACGTATAAATTATTTTGTCCCGTATGTACTAATTTTATATCATTTCATTGTTCCATGCCCTTTTTTTTATTAAGTTGTATTAAAGGTTATTTTCCCCTGTAATCAAGAGATCAAAATAATCATATGTATTGAGGTAATACTAGTTAGGTGCATGAAGGTACGGTTGGTACAAGAAAACGAGTTCCCCACAACGGAGCTCTATCGTTGTCCCTTCTCTCTTTTTTTCGAAGTGACAACTTCCCCCCGGAATGGAGGGGGGTGATAGAACGGGTTGGGGCCACTTAATTTTCAACCACTATCACATGTTATTTAAAACCACGATGCTACCCACGTGCATCTTCGCTTTAAAGCTGGGCGCCTTATCGCAGCCACCTGAGTTAATGTTTAAACAAGGAGGTTTATCTTCCCCGCTCGCCCAATGCGCCAACCTCGCCAGATTGAGTTAGGCTTATGGGCAGATAAGGCATTGTTCCCAGGCTCGGCTGTGCATTCCCTCGAAGCTCCCACTCCATTGTCCCCCACGCCAAAAGGATGTCCCGGTTATTTATATGGAAACTTAACCCCTAAGATTCAGATTGGAGATCCAGATTTTCGTCGCGAAACATCACTACGACCTACTCTCACCTTGTGCGCCAAGGGACCTCGACCTCGAGATTCGCCATCACTTGTCCAGAAGGAGGACAATATCCCTTGAGTGCCAAGGTTCGAGCCTTTCGTGACGCCAAGTCCACAAGGATTCCCCTGTTGTTCAGAAAGAGAACAACATTAGAACAGCCATTGTTCTTTTGAGCCCGTTAACAAGAAACGGTTCTCACCCCCCTCCCCCTCGTTGTTCGGAAGAGAACAACGTAGAACAGCCATTGTTCTTTTGAGCCCGTTCGCCAAGAAACGGTTCTCACCCTTTCCCCTGTTTTCAGAAAGAGAACAACGTTAGAACAGCCATTGTTCGTTCGAGCCGGTTGACAAGAAATTGTTCTCACCCCCCCTCCTTTCCTGTTGTTCAGAAGAAAACAACGTAGAACAGCCATTGTTCGTTTAAGCCCGTTCGCCAAGAAACGGTTCTCACCCTTCCCCCTTGTTGTTCAGAAGAGAACAACATTAGAACAGCCATTGTTCTCGAGCCCGTAGACAAGAGACGGTTCTCACCCCACCTGTTGTTCAGAAGAGAACAACGTAGAACAGCCATTGTTCTTCAAGCCCATTCGGCAAGAAACGGTTTTCATTCCCAAGACGCCACGTCAGGATCATTTAATTCCTCCCCTTCAGGCGGAACTCGCCAGCGGACCGAAACTTCCTTCACGTCGTTTTCCTCTGCACAACAAGTATAATTATGTAAGCCGAACGTTACCTTTGAGTATTTAACCCTTTTGTCAACTCTATCCTGTGCTTTAAATGGTTTAGCGGACCATCCCCTCCCTTTAACTTTATACTTGTTTTATCTTTTTAAATCTTTTAATCCTCAGATTAGCTCGATTCTCCACGACCCTTTCCATTCTCTGTTTATGTGAATATTTTCCGTTTTGTGTGTTATTGATAGTTATTATTAATAAAACTCTATTTTATTAATGATAGCAATATTATTATCCTTGAGCTCAGTTCCACTTCTTAAGCATATCGATGATACATAATATCAGCCAGCCTAGACATCCACGCACTCTAAAGATAATTAAAAAGTTCCATCAAAGAATAGTTATATATGGTATATCGTCGAGAGTCCATTTTACGACATATATATATATATATATATATATATATATATATATATATATACTATTTAAATTTGATGTCAGTTGTGGGGTTTAACGCTATATCTTTGCAAACACTGGTCTCAGTCGAGTAAAGCATAGTGTTATTCGTTATAATAATAGATTATAGTAGTTCACTTTTGTTTTAACGATTGCTATCCCCTTTTTTGGGAAACTTAAGAAGCTGGAGTAGCTCCAGGAACTGTTATAATAATTTGTTTGTGTTTTTTTTGTGATTTTAGTCAGTGGTTATTTAGATCGAGAAACCAAGTACGAATAGGTCAGTGCCCATATTTAAGTAGGCTAATTTCTCTAGAAGGCATAATTCTTGTTGCAAGGAATTTTAGTTGGTTGACTAGTGCGTCCCTAAGTGCAAAGATGACTCAGTTCGAAATCTTTAAAGCGCAAAGAGAGTCCTTGGGACTTTCCGGAAAAGAACTAATTGAGTACGTTCGAGAGAAGCAAAGAAAAGAACGAGAAGAAAAAGAAAGAGAAAGAGAAAGAGAAATCCAACGAGAAGAAAGTGAAAGAGAAATCCAACGAGAAGAAAGAGAAATCCAACGAGAAGAAAGAGAAAGAGAGGAACGGAAAAGACAAGCTGAGCTTCACCATCAGATTGAATTAGCTCGTGTTGAAGCAGAAATACAGTCCGCCAGTTCACGTTCAGAATCTCCCCCCCCCCCTCAATCTCCCACTACAGCTCCCCAATTTCAAGGATGGAGAGGATTTCGGAGCATTTTTAGCCCACTTCGAAAAAATCCTCGAAATCAATGACATGGATCTGGAGGCTGAAGGTGTAGTCAGATTACTTCCCTTGTTAAATTGTAAATTGTGCGAATTTTTTATATCTTTACCATCTGAGTGTACAATTAACTACAGCACCTTAAAAACTGAGTTATTGGCCGCTCATAATATGACTCCCGATTTCTACCCCCAAGAATTTCGAGGAGGTCGTATTAGACCCGGACAGACGTTCCGTCAATTCGGATACATTCTTCAGAGGAATTTTAAATTTTGGTTAGAATCCTCAAAGGTTGATCCGAACTAAGAGTCCTTAACAGACATCGTGTTGTGGGATCAATTTTTGGCGTCTCTCCCGACGGAGATCCGCGCGTTCGTCAAGGATCGTCGGTGCCAGACCTTTAAAGAATGTACCGAAGAAGCAGATGTCTATGCCGCAAGCCATAATTTATACGCAAAGGAGAATCGAACTTCTCACCAATCCCCCTACAAGGAAAGAAGGAAAGCTTCGCGCCCCTTCACAGGAAAGCCGACGAAATTTTCGAGCCCCGTAAAACCCCAAAACTTCATTCCCCCAAACCAACAACGGGACTCCAAACCTCCCGTTAAGATTTCTCTTCCATCTCTCTTCCCGAAGCGACCCATCATATGCTTCACCTGTGGTGTAGAAAACCACATGAGCTGGAATTGCCCCCAAAATTCTAGGCTTAAAAGATGACCAGCCTACCAAGTTCACCAGATTAATGCCATCCCGGCTCCCCCGGTGGTGCAGACCCAAGCAGCAACTTCTCCCCCTCCGTCAGGCCACCAGGTAAATTTTATTTTTGATAAAAGTTCATCGGGAACTTTGAAATTTGAGGAGGGCAGCGTGAACGGCTGCCGAGTATCGACTCTCTTTAGGGACACGGGATGTACGTGTTTCATCGTGTCCGACGAGCTCCTCCCCCCAGTGGACCCTAACCACGAAAAATTTGCGGTGGTACATGACTACCTTGGGCGGGCGAACCGATTCCCCGTCGTTAGATGTTACCTGCAGTGTCAATATTATGATGGCTGGGCTGAAGTCATTTCAGCACCCATACAATTCTGTTCCGTACTTATAGGACAGAGCCCCCAAGTAAGTTCCGACCCTGTTTCTCAGGCAGCCCTTCCTCGAGTCCGAACTAAGAAAGAAGCCCAGGAGCCCGTTCCCATCAGAACCCCGATACCATCCAATTTCTCGGAGACCCTTAACCAGGACTTTAGGACGGCAAAAAAGAAGTGTGAATTACTAACACCCTTAGGCGATAAGGCCCAAAACAAGGACACGGAGACTGTCCGTGGACCCAAAGAAAAAAGGTACCCCCAACGCGCCCATGGAGATACCTTCGTAGCACTGGACGAAACATCGGCGCTTGAAGAGGATTACCCCGCGGAGTCCCTTAATGTAATACAGACAGTGTGCATCCAACCTGATGCCGATTACCCTCCTCCTTCCCTACCAGGCGAGTCTTTTGAACCCTCTGACCTGGATAGTGACGCGCAGCTGACACCACATCAAAAGAGTCAGCTACAACAACTATTTGAATGGAGTCACCATTTAACCACCCTATTAGCTCTTTTCGAGCAACTGCGCGAAAATGGCCTCATCATTGGCCCCGGCAAATGCCATTTTGCTCACGAAACCATGAAATACTTGGGTTTCAAAATAGGACAAAGCAAGTTAGGTCCCCCAGAGGAAAAGATTAAGGCAATTGCCGACATACCTCTTCCGAATACTAAGAAGCAATTCAGATCGTTCCTAGGATCAGCTTCTTACTATCGGCGACTTGTTCCGAAATTCGCTGCAATTCCGGCGCCCCTCAGCTCACGTCTAAAAAAGAATTCCCCCGATCGTTTAAGTTGGAATGATGTCGCAGTTTCCCATTTTAATCAGCTCAAGAGTAAGCTCATTTCTGCTTCCATTTTAAAGTCGATCAACCCGGAAAAATCCTTTGAGATTAAGACCGATGCGAGCAACGAGGGCATTGGAGGTGTACTCCTTCAATACGAGGATGACGTTACGTGTCATCCAGTTGCATATGCTAGTCGCCAATTATTACCACGCGAAAAGAGATATGCCATTATAGAGAAGAAAGCTTCTTTCAATTATCTGGGTTATAGACAAATTCAAAATGTACTTGATAGGAAAAGAAATTCAGATAGGAACCGACCACCGTCCGTTAGCATATATACGGAATGTACGACACTCCAACGGCCGAATCATGCGCTGGAGTTTACTCTTGCAAGAGTATCAATTTAAAATAAATTATATAAAAGGTTCCGATAACCAGGTCACTGACGCACTCAGTAGGAATGCGTTACCAAATAGCGTAGAGTAATTGTATTCGTAGGATTAGGATCTCTATGTATGTATATACCGTCTTGTACGACTTAAATTAAATTCTCTTGTAATATAATTAGTTAATGTATATACCTGAATTTTGTAACGCTCAATGTCTATTTTTTTTGTATGTATATATATTTGTACCCATTAATTTACGTATAAATTATTTTGTCCCGTATGTACTAATTTTATATCATTTCATTGTTCCATGCCCCTTTTTTTTTATTAAGTTGTATTAAAGGTTATTTTCCCCTGTAATCAAAATATTAAAATAATCATATCTATTGAGGTAATACTAGTTAGGTGCATGAAGGTACGGTTGGTACAAGAAAACGAGTTCATCACAACGGAGCTCTATCGTTGTTCCTTCTCTCTTTTAAAGATAATTAAAGAAGTTTCCTCAACGAATAGTTATATATGGTATATCGTCGAGAGTCCATTCTACGACACTTACCATTAGTTTAGAATTCAGTTTTAAGCTCCGTTTGTTTAGTATTAAATTATAAGCGCCTTTTTTTTAGTGTTCAGTTTTAAGCACCGTTGGTTGTTCATTTGAAGGACAGTTATCTGGCATTTAGTTTTATGCGCCCCTTTTCAGTTTTTAGCCTCGTTTGTCTACTCTCCTGTTTTAAGCGCAGTTTGTTTAGTTTTTAGTCTTAAACGCAGTTTGTTTAGTATCGATGATTAAGCTGCGTATATTTGGTGTTCGGTATTAAGTTGCGTTTATTTGGTGTTCAGTTTTAAGCGTCGTTTCTCTGGTGTTCAGTTTGAGGCGTTTTTTGATTGGTGTTAACATTGAAGACCCTTTATTTTCTCTTCCATTTTAAGCACAGTTTGTTTTGTTTTCAATTTAAACCTCAATTTTTTTGTTTTTGAAGTTTAAGCCCCATTTTTTTATTGTTCAGGTTTAGGCGCCTTTCTTTTGGTGTTTATTTTTATGTGCAGTTAGTTTGGTGCTCAGGTAGAAGGTTAGTTTCTTTAGTGTCCCGTTTTAAAAACCGTTTCTTCGCTGTTTAATTTGAACAGTAATTTCTTTGTTTTTCATTTTTAAGCGAAATTTATTTAGTGTTCAAGTTTTGTCCCCGTTTGTTTAGTGTTTACTTTTAAGCTCCGTTTATTTATGTTTAGTTTTAAATTGTGTTTGTTTAGTGTTCAAGCTTAAGCTCCATTTGTTTGGTGTTCAATTTAAGTTGACGTCCCCTTGTTTTGATAGGAGCAAAAGCAAAGACCCACATTAAGCGATGAGGAAACAGGGTCTGATCACCCCAAATTGCGTGCTCTCACTTATTCTGATTTACGACCTTCAAAATTTTAAATAATTTCCGAACTAACATTTGGAGGACCTTGTCAATTATATCATTGAAAAAAAATGTAAAACAAAATAGGACTTTCAAATTTCGTTAGAACCGGCCGAATATTTCTGAAGTTATCGCTAAATAATTCTCCGGCTAACCTTTGAAGGACTTTGCCAAATATATCATTCGAGAGGGAATGTAAAACAACATAAGGGTTTCAAATTTCATTAGAATCGGCCGAATAGTTATGAAGTTATTGATAATTAATTTCACAGCTAACTTTGGAAGGACTTTGCCAAATATATCATTCAAAAGAGAATGTACAACAACATAAGGGTTTCAGATTTTGTTAGAATCGGTCGAAAAATTATGATGTTATTGACAAAACAAAATTAGTTTCAAGTTAACCTTATGAGGACTTTTATTGTCTAAATGAACAAATCTGGGCCCCTATTGTTTAAAGGGAAAAATTGGACCCCTCATTATCTAAATGGACAAAACTGTGACGGCTATTTTTTTAATGAGCAAAGGTAGGAACTCTATATTTTAAATATTCAAATTTGGAACCCGTATTTTAGAAATGATAAAAGCTGGGACGCCAATTGTATAAATGAACAAAACTGGGACCCCTATTGTCTAAATGGAGAAAACCTGGACCCCTTTTTGTCTAAATGGACGAAACTGGGACGACTATTGTTTAAATGGAGAATAATTGGACGCATATTGTTTAAATAGGCAAAACTGGGAAATCTATTGTCTGAATGAAAAAAACTTGGCCTACAATTGTATAAATAGCCAAAACTCAGACCCCATTGTCTAAATAGACAAAACCTGGACCCCTTATTATCTAAATGGAGAAAACTGAGACTCTATTCTCTAAATCGACAAACTATGACCTCTATTGTGAAAATGAAGAATACTGAGACACCTATTGTTTAAATTTGCCAAACTGGGACACAATTTTACTAAATGTACAAAACTGGGATTTCCTTTGTCTAAATAGCCAAAACTGGGATCCCCTATGTCTAAATAGCCAAACCTGGGACCACTATTGTTTAATTGGGCAAAACTGGAACTTTTATTGTCTAAATGGATAAAACTCGTTCCTCTATTTTTTATATGGGCAAATCTGGGACCCCTATTGTTAAAATGAACAAAACTGGGACTCCTATTTTCTAAATGGAGAAACCTTTGACACTTATTGTATATTTTCACTCATCAAAGATTTATTGTTGACCTCCATTAATAGCCTATAAATATTATCCTTAAATCATTTACATTTTCCTATCCTCTCTCATATTAACTTCGACCTCTCTGCAATAATAATTTATTTGTCACTGTTTCTTTACTCTTTCTTAATTCTAGAATTAATTATGGAATTTCTAATTTTGCTATATATTTGTTGAGGTACGAATAAAAAAAAGCTTGTATAATAAAAAATAATGCATATATCATGATTTAAATAAGCATGAATTTCGTGTGAATTATTAAGGTCATATGAAATAAAATATTCCTAAGTTCCCGTGAATATTAATTAACTCAAGTTAAAATTTCGACATCCTAATTACATTACATTTGGAGAGTGAAGGGTAAATTTAAGGTGATTTATATGCCCATCCATTTGCCTAGGCCAAACCCCGTTCTAGGCTTGCTATAATCAATGAACAAGATAAACAGTTGCTGTTACCTGCTTGGTATCTTTATTATTTTTTTTAATTTTGCAAAGCAAATGTTTTATCAAAGCCATTCATACGGATTGCAAATATCAAGGGTCAGGTGCTGATCATTAGAGAACTTTGCTATTCAGTTGTACTCTGTAAAATGTGCACTATTTACGTCTTTTTGGGTGGACGGCCAAAAAACTCCCAGACCAGACTCCTTCGAGAGCTTTCCCTCCTACAACAGAGAGGATCTCAAATGCTTTCTCCAAGGCCACATTTACACTATTAACGGTTTGCTTTACTTATTTTTTTAATAATTCTTGAACCCACAAGGGGACCCGCATTTAATGTAGAAGGTCGAGAAGTTTAAGATGAGTCGTACCTTTCCCTCAATACCATACTAACCAATTAATATACTCAACCTATCTATCGTCCATGCATTTTCACTAGTTCAATTCACCCATTATTTTAAGTGGGTTTTTTTCAACTCTATCGCATTGAGGTCTTTGTAAAACCAAAAAGGCTATGCGGAGAAGAGAAAGCTGTAATTTCCTCAGGTAATTTTAAATCTTAAGGCGTTCTACAACGCCATATGTAATTATGGACGTTAGAAGTTAGCCAACAACAGAAATTGAACTTATTGTATTGTAGTTTTAGAAATCACTTTATACACATTTTCATATCAAAGTAATTTAGCTCGTTTAAAATAATTTTCCCTTGTCATTTATTTCTGTATTGTTGTTTAAAACTTTTTCTGGCGAAATTCGCGTGCGCTCACTTATTCTGATTTATGACCTTTTTACCACATGACCTTACGACCTACAAAACTTTCAATAATTCCCGGAATAACCTTGGGAGGCGTTGCCAATTATATCATCCGAAAGAGAATGTAAATCAACTTCAGGTTTTCAGATTTCGTTAGATATGGCCGAATAGTTACAATGCTAGCACAGAAACAATAAAAAGCACATCGGGGACCGACCGACCGACCGACCGACCGACCGACCGACCAACCGACCGACCAACGACCGACGACCGAAGACCGACATAGTGAGTTATAGAGTCGCACGTGTTTAAGCGCCCGTGACCTAAAATCTGGCAACCATACACAAAGTAAATTTGACATTGAGACTGGAAACCAGCTAGCAGTTTAGAAGTGTTTGGTCCAGCTGGCTGTTTTGAAGTTTTTGGTCTTATTTTTGAGTAAAGTAAACAAACCCCACCCTAACAAGATTAATCTACGAGAATTCTACACTAAATTTTTTTCAAGGGAAAGTGCTGTATTTAGCTATCTGTGTAAGGACGGTTTACTGCGAGTAAAGGATACTAGCTAAAAATGCGACGGATCTGTTATGTTAACTACTAAGAAATTACAAGGAAAGATATGCTAGTACGGAGATGTAGGAGTAAGGATTATCAGGCTGTTATCTCCGTTAGAGCTGGCAGTAATTTCTTTTCGTATACCAATCTAATTAAAAAATGCGTTGCAACATGATTCTTTGTATAATCGTTGAACATATTTTTTTGTGGTCAATTGAGTTACCATTATGGCACGTTTCACAGTTAACTGATATATATCATCTACTACAGTTTTTGACTGGTTCAATTACTGCCGGGAGGTTTAGTCGAGTGTAGGGTCTGTTAATTGTAGAGGCAAAATGGCTGGGACAGAGACCACTAGAGTTCAAATAGAGGAAACAAGATTTTCCGGACGTCGCAAATACAACAGAGGAGGGGTTGGGTAGGCGACAAAGCTGCAGGTAAACTAGATCCCGTAAATGTGGTCAATAATCGGAATCATGGGCAGCCTATTGATGGCCTTGGGTGTCTGGTTTATGCAAATGGGATGGTGTGCGCTATTTCTACCTTCAAAAGAGAGATGCAGCTAATTTATTACCCATGATTGAAAGGAAAGTAGCTAAGGAATCATGGATATACTCGGACGAATGGCCTACATATCGCAGGCTTTCTCAACTGAGATACATATGATCATCAAACTGTAAACCACAAAGAAAATTATGTGGATCCAAATACATCAGCTTATACTCAACATATAGAACGACCTTGCTATAAAGTAAAATCAAGATGCTGAGGAAAAAAACAAAAGGTACATAGCCATCACCGGAAGAGTCACTTAGATGAAGTTTGTTGGAGACTTTCAAAGGGAAAAGATGCCAATTTATTCCTTTAAATGCTGATGGACATTCGTAAAGTTTTTCCATAAGATTTTAATTTCTTTTTGTCTAATTTTTCACATGTTCCTTAGCGAATAAAATGTTAATGCTTTTAATTAAAATAAGTAAGACTCACTTCTTTTTCTTAACTTTATGCGAAGTAGGAGTCGATTTTGGGATACGAAGAGGTACATATCAGTCTAAAATAAAAGATTGATATGTAAGAATCAGGCTAAATTGGCATCAAAAACGAAGTAAATTTTCTTAAACAACAGCAAACTTGAATTGTAAAAAGTCTTAAAAAGGTAATTATTAATTCTTGCCGTGAGAAATCTTTTTTTTTCGTAGCGATAAATGTAAAAATAAGTGTTTTTCTAGCTAAAGGAGTGCTGACTTTGAAGGATCAACCTCAAATCATTTTTTAGCATTTATCAGTACTAGAATATTTGAGTCATTCATTTTATTCCCTCCATCACATTATTCATTATAAGGCTAAGAGTCAGGTTTCGCGATACTACAATGTTTGAAAATTTCTTTTCAATTTATTTAAAAGCTAAAGTTAAATAACTTAATAAAAAGTGTATGCAATTTCACGTAAATATTAAATTGGGGTTAGCTAGTCAAACCTTTGTACTATTCTAAGAATTTTGACATCGACAATCAGTTCAAATTAAGTGCCTCGGATTTTCTGAAGTTTTTTACGGCTGTAATACTATCTTACTATTTGAAAGATCAATTTCAAATTCCTTTTGAGGCCTATGATTAGCAGCTTATAAATTAATTATTGGTCTTATCCTCACCACTTAATGTACAAATTGCTTGGAAATGCTAGTTATACATCTTCCCATTTGACCGCGACATAAAATTGTAAAATTAATGAGAGTTTACTAATTTTATGATAAATAAACAAACTCCCATTGGAAAAAAATTAATTTGCTTACTTAAAATGGCACTCATTTGTGTACAGTTCACGTAAAAGTTTGAGAAAAATAAAAGGTCAAAATAGAATTTCAAAAAGCTACCAAATTTTGTTATCAATAAAAAGATTTTAATATTGGGATTTTTTAGAGGGTTTGAATTATAATAGATTTTTTTTTCTCTTTGTTTGGTTAGGACCTAGTTATATTTTAAGTTTTTATCTAAGTTATTTCTAAGAGTTCCTTTAGAGTTTGAATAAAATGGGGACGTTCGGAAAAAATAAATATAATTATCGAAGGTTTTTAAATATTTTAAAACAAAAAGAATTAAAATGTTGAACTTCAGAACATTGATTAAAATTCAAGCATAACTGCTTTATTATTTCTTTTTCGTATGTTCGAAAGTTTTATCGAAGTTATTTTTAAAATAGATTTTTAAATTTAATCTTTATTGGGAGGAAATAGCTACTGGCGCCTAAAAATGAGTAAAGCGTAATGAAATTGTTAAAGAAAGTTAAATTGATAAAAATAAGAATCGTGAGGATTTTTTTTTTTCTGTATTTGAAAAGAATTCCGATAAGAGTTTTTCTAAACTTTAGACCTAAAAAAATTAAGCATTCATGTGAAAATGATAGAACAAGAGTAAATTATTTGGAGATTTGTACTGGAAAATATTTAACAACTTTAGACCAAAGGTGTATTCGTAAAGTTGAATAGGCTGTAGCGAGGGATGGTTTTGGTATAATGAATTGTTTTATCAATGTTCTTTCTAAGAGTTTATTTAGAGATAAAAAAAATTGGAGCAAAGGGCTGGTTTTCCTTATACTCAAAGCTTTTATCATTTATTTTAAGAGTTGCTTTAGAGTTTAAAAACCAGGATTAAAGATGTTTTTTCTTATATTTAAATCTTTAATTCAAATAATTTATAAGTTACGATTTTTCCTCACCCTAGACTTTTCCTCTCTGAATATAAGAATGAAAATGTGAAAGGTTTTAATAAAATAAATTTGAAAAATAATGTATACGAAAAAATATTTAATGACAAGATTTTTAATAAAATTTTTAAAGAAAAAAAACGATTAGGATTACAAAAAAGATAACAAGAAGTTATTCAAAAAGATATGGAAATTTGTCTAATGCGAGAAGATATACGAGTAGCAAAAGAAAAAAATAAAATCACCAGTTTGTTGGTTGAAATGAAGCGGTCACCAGTTATAGTGTAAATTTATACTGGAAGTGAATTAAATGACTGATCTCTAATGATGAATTATCTGACTCCAAAGATGAATTCTTCACAATGTTCTCATTTTGGCTGGGCTTACCGAAGGTTTAGAAAAATCGAGGTAAAGAAGGACGTTGCAAAAATATATATTTTATTTCAATATTGGCCTATAACGGGGCAGGCAGCACGTCACGAAGTCACTTTGCGGGCGACTAGCAGTCTATATATACTCAACGTGAAATATTATATTCTGGAGCGAGAAGACTTGGTGAATTTAAAAGGGGTTCCGTAAACGCTAATACGGGTATGACAATACTTAATGACAGTTATAATACTTGATTCTTAACTCCCTATTCCTCTCATTGCCTGCCTACATATATATGCAGTTTCATTTCCAGAGGGGCGTGGCCTAGATTCGTCTCCGGGACAAATATGTCGTTGGGGCTTATTATTTCCACCCCCTAAGTGCGGAGTTTTGCACGGCTATGTATCACTATTTGCTTACATCCTCCAGCTAATCTAACTATTCTACAGCGGCATGCAGTCAATGCTACTGCAGTCAATGCCTTCCCCATTTAAGAAGAAAAGAAAAATAAATTACACCCCAACAATTAATATCACAGCAGAATCAATTTTATTTTCCTTATTTATGCTTGTCTATACTTGTATACGCCATATGGTATCGTTCACTTTCAATCGAATTGGCGTTAGACCGTGATTAGCCCGACTGCAATTGAAGAAATGCATCCTTTTCAATATTAGTTATGTTTTTTGGTGCTTTGGAATGAATAGCGTAAATATGTTTAGCTTTTTCTAGCAATAATATACAGTCATTAGAGTTTATGATTTTTATCTAGATATTTTTTTTTACGAAATAATCAACCTATTTGTATACGAAAAAGGAAGCAAATTTAGCTTTGCAATAATCTGCTTATATCTGGCAACCCTGCTGGGTTTCCGGAATCTAAGAAAGGGCAATAAAAGGTCTAAGACACAATGACGTAACTATTTTTATGCTCTGAAGCTTAAACAACTTTTAGGTTCGATTTAAATACTGGTTCTGAGAATGAAAGCAGCTATATAGCCCAAACTTTCTATGGTTAGACTCTTGTATTTTAAGCATTTTGTTTATATTTCCTGGATTCTGGCACCCATACCGGATTCTCCCCTCGTATCTTTGAGATGCGTTAGTAGCTGCTAGTACGTGCTGAGATAAGTGTAGCGTATTTTTTATTAATTTTTTAACTGATAACCCCCTTTTAAACAAAATGAATGCAAATAAAGTTGTGTGAAAATGCGATTGCATTATCGAAAAACTAGTAAAAATGAAGTCCAGTGTGATGGCTTATAATGAGAAAGAAACTATTATTAAAACAGGTAGGCCTACGCCTAGACCAGATGTCATCTAAAACTGTTGCACTCGCAAATACAATGTAGGCCAATATGATAGAACATCTTGGCTTGTGGTTGTGCATACTTACAAAAGTTATTTTAACATTCAAATAAAGTTTTAAAAGAATAACATTTAAATAAAGTAAGTAGCTTATTGCAGTTTATTGCAAAATTCTGTTGTTATCATATTCAATTCTTGCTCACTTTGCTTCCATAAATTAGCCGCAGTTGAAGTTTGGGGGTCTCTAACTTTGTTTCCAATATCTCCTATGTCTTTAATGAGGTTTTCAATTGGGTTATGTCCGGGCTTTGAGCAGGACACTGCATTACTTCGATATATTCCTGTTCGAAATAGTATTTTACTCTCTTTGCATTATGACATGGCGCGTTGTTCTGCATAATACTGCTGGCTTGTTCAGAGGTGCTCGGAATAAAGATATAACAAAGTGTTGTACGAGGTTTAGATACACATTCACATATACCGTTCCAATTATTCGAACTCGCGATCAAACTCCTTCAAAGGAATATATTCCCCATACCATGACGCCCCCTCCTCTAAGCTTAGCAGACTTAGTAACACATTTAGGATTAAGTATGTCACCTGTAGTGCGTCTAACAAAGCGTCTGCCATCAGATCCACTGAATTAAATTTACTTTCGTCGCTCAATTGGTCTCTCTTGCAATCTGCAAACACCAAACGCCATAAGCTTCAGTATATTGGAGTTTTGACTTCTAGTGCTTTTTATTGATTGTTTAGTTGTTGGAGAACGAGCTTTTCAAACAAATGCATTGAGGAGACAGGACACTTTGAAATGGTTCACCTCTCTGCCTCTATTCGTCTTAATCTTTCGAGAGATTCCTGCTGCAGTCTGGAAGAGATTCTTCATAGAGAAGCGCCTAATAGCCCTGTCTTCTAGGACGTTGGTAGTGCAAGGTAGACAAACTTTTGAAATAGATTTATAGTTTTTTTTATTGTATAATTTCAGAACGTGCGAAATCACACTCTGTGACCATCCTATGTCTCTTGAAATCGCAGAAAGAGTCCTCTCCTAAGTCTTTAGGCGAAAAATTCTCTGAGGGTACTGAGGAGTCACTCTTACGTAGGGTGGCATCTCTGCACATTTAATATGACAAAATGGCGGTTGTAAAGTTCTTACCTACTGACCAAAATATTGCCCGATGATTTCAAGAAACTTCTAGAATGTTACGGAAAAATCGTTCTCCTTTTTTGCACCTGTCAATATTTTACTACGTTAGTTTATTTAGTATAATTTCTTAAATATACGATTGTATCATACTAAATGTTCATAAAATATATTAAATGCATGTCTTTATGTACGATGGAAATTTTATTCACCTACTCATTTTTTAAAAATATTTTAAAGGAAAATCGTTCCCTTATTTTGCTCGGCAATGTACTTCCAAATGTTAAAAAATATGACTTCGAAGTCTTTTTTCTTACAATTTATTCCTAAACTTGAAAGTTAGAGTTCGCCTACGTTTCCTACGTTCGGAATGAGGAGGGATGAGAGATTTATATAGAGAAAGAATAACATCTTTCAACTTAGTTGAAACTTCGAGAAATATATCCCAATATTTTGTTAACTACCCACAATGACTCTTTCTATGGTAACCAATTCTAGAATTTGACTGTTCACTTGGTAATCCATTTTCAAATTTTCACACGAGTTAAATGCATGACTTACTATTTACATATGTTAATTGTTTTGGTCATTTTCCACCCCCGTGACAGTTTTACATAAATCCCATAATTCAGGTCATTTACGTATACAATGAACAGAAGTGGCCCAGTAGAGAACCTTGAAGCACTCTTTGAGAAACTGGATCTTAGGTTGAATTAGTCTCGTTTAATAGAACTCCGTGAGAACGCTTTCAAAGCCATTTATCAATTATCCCTCTTATTTCGTTCTCTTAAATTTTCCGTATGGTTATCTTATGTGTAACATTCTTAAAAGTGTTATGAAAATTCAGGTCAAGGGTGGAAATTTTTAAGGGTGCGTTAAAAAATCGGCCAAATCTTTTAAACAGTATTTTTAAAGGAGTCTTCCGATGTTTTAAAGAACATAGTATTATTTGTTGTCATTTAAATATTCATTGTTCCTTCAAAAATGATTAAAATACATACTGGAGCGGTAAAAGAAAAGAACATTGTAATTAATTATTATAACGTATGTGAGGTTGAATAAATTGTATTTTTAAAAGTGTAATTTTATTAAATACACCCACACAAGTGGAAAGAGTGTTTTAACTTTAGCGAAAGAGTAAATAATAATTATCAGCTTTATTCTTCCTCATATCAGATCTTTCAAAGTAATAAAAGTTTTAAGTTTTTAAATACTTTACAACGCCATATATCACTAGCGTTTTACTTCACAAAAGCACTCTAAAAGAAATAGAATTATAGCTATTCTATTATTGATTCTTAATCACTGAATGATAAAAAAAAAATATAGAACAATTTTTATGCAAGTTTAGCTGCCTGAAAAGTTAATCTCTAAAATTATTTAGCACAAAACATCCAAACTCGAAAAAGAAATTTGTGTTTTATTTAGCACCGATGAAACTTCTGCTGTTGCACATTGATTATAAATACTTTATATATCTGATTTATATTTTATGACCTTAAGAAATACGGATGCCCTTCTACTTTCATTTGTTCGGAAACACTTAATGCGAGATTTAAAAATACTCATCCCTGAGAATGACTCATAAGAATATTTAGATGAAATTTATGATTGTTTATCAAATTTGAAAAGGCCATATTTAATAGGCCAAATAGCATCAGTATACTAGTATTATAATTGTTAAGTTAAATGGCTTTTAATCGATGTTTTTTTTACCATTTTGAATAGTATGTTAGTTTCGTTTTTATGACTTTTTAATTACTAATCTATTGTCTGTTTATTATTCTTTATTTAGTAAATTTTAATAAAATTACCTTTTATTAAGGTGAAGCCAAAACTTAGTGATGAATTTGTATTAAGAAAAAATGAAGTTGAGTTTCGTGTGTCAAAGTAAATTTAAGGCGTAACACTTTGGCAGTTACTGTTTGCCTACCTTTAGAACTGGACTTGAAAATGCTTCATCATCGCTAAAATATTTCCCCACGAATGCAAGCCAGATGGTTCAGTACTCAACAAAATATATTCTAATAGTTTCTATGATCATCCAGATACACAAAACGTATTCTTACATCTTGTGTTGTTATGACAGCAATCAGCAAATATGCTCGTTATGGAATACAAGTTATCAAACTCTAAGGCTCGGAGCCTTACTGTTTCATTACATGGTCTTAGTCTACAACAACAACCGCTTCGAAAATGTTCATCTTGACATAACTGTCGTTCTTACTAGTCCATGCTAGTAATACGGATCTATTTACTTGCAAGTCAATCACGCGCTGAAGAGAACTATTTTGCTTGCCAGATAAACCATAAACTGCCTTAGGGCAGTTTATGTTTCTTACCTCCCTTGTTAACTACAGTCACAGTTAATTGTGGTTATCGGGTTGTAACTTCATGTCAATATTTCTAGTACTAAGATTGATCTAATCATTAAGTTAGTGGGTTTATCACATTGCCCTATATATATTATTAAAATATTTATATATATATATATATATATATATATATATATATATATATATATATATATATATAAATTATATATATTATAATTTCATACCAGCGTCAACTTTATGTTTACTAATTTTTAGTCATTTATTTTCGTCAATAGGGTATGAAGTGAGTAGATGGCATAATGGGGAGTTATCAAACCAGAATAAATCGTTAAGTATATTATGATTTAAATTAAACTAATTTGGTTAATATCGTAGCGACTAAACGCTGCGACTACTCCGATATTCTCAGAGGGATTCTATAAAAAGTTGTCTTTAAGTGATGTGCGAGCAGACTTTCCACTTTATTAACTTAACTGATTAGACAAAAGTGCTAAGTAAATAGGTTTAATCATTAGTAACACCTAAAACATTATATAATTGTGAGTTGAAATGGTTGTCATCTAATTTTAGATTTCAGTTCCACATTTGTGTTTAGACCTACCAATGGTCTTTACCCTAAAAATTAGCCATTAATATATATAATTGTAGCACTTTCAAGCAAATATATGTGATTAATAGTTGTTTGAAGCAAATTAAAGATAAGGCAACTTCAAAAACATGACTGCCTTGTCTAACCAGCCCTTTCCGAGCACTTGTCTCTCCTCAGGTTTTAAGTAGTGCAGACTTCCTCGATTACCATCTGCCACCAGAAGTCAAATCCTAAGTGATTCATCGAACAAGAAAGCCAGTGTTCGGATTCCCCTTTTCCAGCTCAAGCCGAATCCTAAGCTAATAACCGAACATGAAGGCCAGTCTCTATTTTCTGAGCCGAGTGAAAGGAATTAGTGTCCTCCTCTTGTAACACTGTCATTGGGAATCTGATGCTGCCATCAAATTGACTTGCCTCTGATCGAACTTTATTTAGAACTTTGACACAAAAGGAAATTCCACCTAAAACCTTTCTCCTTCTCAAACAGACAAATACCAACTCCCTCCTACAATTGACAATAAAATTAATTGACTAAATGAAGTACACTTTATTCAGTGGAGAAAGGAAGAGGAGAAAAAGAGGCAGGTACAACAAAAGAATAAGGCGATTAAATTAAAGAAATGTCAGTAGATTAAGACACTGAGGATGACAAGGCCTTAAAGACATGGACAGAAATAGAAACTCTAGTTGGGGAGCTAAGAACAAAAGGTGAGCCTTTACAAATGAGAACACGTAGGACGCGATCAAAGGCTTACACAACAACTAGATCTAGTGTTTGTAGCATATTATAATGTAGTGAATATGGCATTAATAGATACCACTTCTGCTATGACATCTTTGAGATGTGGGATAATGAAATTTATTTCAACAATATTAGATCAAATGTTAACAGAGATTAAGAATGTTTGAAAAGAATTCAGTGGTATGTACGAAAGGTCAAAGTTCCCATATGGTGATGAATTAGATGCAATAACCCAGAGAAGCAATCAAAGATCTGTTGTTGACAGGAACGAGCAAAATGTCAAAAGTCAGAAAACAGAGACCAAAAAGTCACTAACACATCTTCTTCACTACTTTATAAAAATATAGATTTTTGAAGATAAAATGGAAATTCGTTAACTTTTCTTCATCTTTCATAAGTTTTGACCGCTTGAAAATTGCTCGCATAAACGATTTTCCGGAGCGTCAACCGCTGCTGAATTGGCATAAAAACCATTTAACGCATCGTGAATCTTGCTTTGGGTTCGATGATGCCCTTTCATGGTCACAGACTTAATGGGTACTCGCCCCCTTGCGTATTTGCTTGGATAGAACGAAACAAAGAGCAGAAGCTATGATAAAAAAAATGTATGATAAAATGAATAATTCAATGTCTAATATTTTGTTGAAGGGATGTGTTATAAAACCTTCAAATACATTTACAAATATAGTGAGTTGGATCGCGCGATACAAACTTTGAGTTCATTATGGGAAATATGGAGATGGTTTTAAGCCAAAAATATTTTTTAAGGTTTATCGAAGTTTCTCACATGAATCTTCCATTGTTGCGTGTTCCTTGTAATAAGATTATGCTATGATTCTGTATCTCTCATATTAGAACACTCAGATTTCGTTAAGAACCCGGGTATAAATCTTATTTAAGCGATTAGAATAGATTTAATTGTATTAAACTCGGTTTAAAAGCATTTAAAACCTACAGAGAACTTTCATAGAATCGAATTTTAAACAACCCTGGACGATACATTTAATATTTGCATATCAACGCCTGAAAATCTTTTGTTTACATTTACCACTTTTCTCTCTCTCACTCTCTCTCTCTCTCTCTTTCATTTCCATTGCTTTAACTCTCTCTTTCATAATATGAGTGACTAAGTTAACAATGACGGCTTTGGCTTTCTTTCACAATGAATGAAATAAACCGAATAAAAATGATTGATTATCTGGGGGCCGTGTGGTTCTCTTTGAAAATACCACTGTACCAAGACTTCACCTCTAAATCAATGTCTTCGATGTTAAAGGGGACGCTTAATAAAGCATATGGGATTTAACTTAAATGAGGAGGTTTTCAAAATAAGAATTTGATGACAATTAAAATAGTGAGAGTTATGAGGACTGTTATCAAAATAATTATTTGATGGAAATTATGATGATGACCAAGGGAAAAAGTCTTGAGTACTGTTATAAATGTAAGAATAAATGTAGAACGAAACAAACAGCAGAAGCTATGATAAAAAAAATGTATGATAAAATGAATAATTCAATGTCTAATATTTTGTTGAAGGGATGTGTTATAAAACCTACAACATTTAGCGTCCATTAGTAAATGTAGTGAAAATCTGGAGATTAATAGTGAATTTCTCAGTGGTTATCTTTGCGTTGTTTTTAATCCGAATGCTAATGCTAAATATCAAAATATACTTAAAAGTTTACTTAACGCTTTAAAACTTTTACAAGAAGACGAAAACATAGTGATAACAAAATCCGATAAAACTAACCGAATTATTGTGATGGATAAAACTCAATATTCGCACAAAATAAATGATCTCTTAAGTGACAACACTACTTATGAAATTTTAAATTCTAATCCTCTGAATAACAAGACGAAATCCTTTAATGAGGACATCCGAAAAACCTTAGATTCCAAATCTGAATAAAGCAAAAAATTTAAAACAATCAACCCCTCGCTCCCTTACATGTACGGGTTACCGAAAACCCATAAAGAAGGTATCCCATTACACCCAATTATCTCTTGAATTGGTTCTCATAGTTATAAGCTGGCTGGAATCTTATCAAATGCGGTGGCTAAAATTTCTCACTCACATATTATCCACTCATCGGACCTTATTTCCAAAATTAAAAATCTTGACCTCAGTGGTAAAAAACTGTTAAGCTTTGACGAAAATAGTTTGTTTACAAAAGTCCCGGTCGATGAAGCGCTTGAAGTGTTATTGAGATTTCTTCCCAATTTAGATATTAACCTACCTTTCGATCCCTAAAATTATTAAATTAGTGCGCTTATGTGTAATGAATAATGTATTTTCAACTGAAAACAAATTTTTTCGACAAAAATATGGCCTAAGTATAGGTAACCCCTTTCCTCCATCCTATGCAATCTATTGATGGAAAACTATGAAATGATCCCCCTTTCTAGGATCCATTTCCAACCTATTATCTGGTTCCGATATCAAGAAAACATCCTGTCGGCATGGCCCATAGACAATAACAATTTCAATGAATTTTACAACAACTTGAATTCGTTCACCCATTGATAAAATTCATAGAATAATGGGAACAGAACAATTCTCTACCGTTTCTAGACGTAAATATCCACCGTATAAATTCAAATGCTTACATACATTTTTTCTCATTACATGACAAATCCGTTCAGATATCTATTATTTCTTCCCTCTTTCTCCAAGCCTATAAAACGTGTGACCCAATCTTCCTTCAGGATGAAATTAAACTCCTTATCTGAAAGTTCATTGAACTAAAATACCCAATTTACCTCATAAATAGATGCCATTCGAAAGCACGAAAAAGCTGCTATGCCATCTCCACACCACGAAAGGATGATTTAAAAAAAAATGTATTAGTTCCCATATGATCCAGCCTTGGCCTCCCTAAAATCATATGTGAATGGAAATAACATAAATATTACATTTAAATATTCTAATACCATTTTAAAATCCTTGACTAGAAGACGTCCACTCAATTTCAATGGTAGTCTAAACAACATACCATGCTATAATTTCAAATTAACATACATAGGAGAGTCGGGCCACTTTAATAAGAGGACGAAAGAACATTTAGCTGATATCAGAATGTGTACGAACTCCTTAAATCTCTTTGCGCACCTGCAAAGGCACGAGCATAAAATTGATTTTAACCATCCCAAAATCATTTAGAAATCAAACAATTATATTGAGAGGAGAATTGTGAAATCCATCATCATCGACAAAGTTGATAATTTCAATTTATGTAAAAAGAAATGCAAATTTAATAAATATTTATCGAATAAAGTCGCCAATCGTATTTATAAAGGCCAGGATGCAATGGGTCTCAGAGATTATCAACTCTCTAGATTGTTTCCGGTTCCATTTCATTTTGTTTAGCTTGTCATTCACGCCAGATTTACTCGAGTTTTTACCAGATTGTTTCCTGCTTTTTCATTTTGTTTACGATGTGTCTTACCTTATATATACTATGTTCCTTGCCTAGTTTCTTCATTATAATTGAAAATAGCATCTTGCCGTAACTAGTCCGATTGTTTTAAATAAAATCTTGATTCAAATATTGCGGTTTACCATTATCTTTCATATCTGCATATATATATATATATATATATATATATATATATATATATATATATATATATATATATATATATATATACGAGGGGCGGTCAATAAGCTTTGCGAATCAGGAGGGCAAAACAGAGGAAGGGAGATGGCTGTTTGTGGGGGTGTTAGGACAAGTTATGACAAGTCAGGACCTGCAGCCGCACGCTGGTGCCTCGTCTATTTAAGAAGCAGTAGCTGATCCAAGATCGTCAGTCACAAATATTTCAACAATGGAGAAGGTTGAGCACCACGTAGTGATCAAATCTTTGACCAAGGAAGGTAAGAATGCAAAAGAGATCCATGAACGCATGGTTGCAGTGTACACCGACACCGCCCCTTCCTATGCAATCATTGCTCGCGGAATAGGGAGTTTCGCCATGGTTGTGAGTCCCTTGAAGATGATTCCCCGTCCAGGACGCCCGTCAGACGTGACCAACGAGGACAATGTGGCCCGTGTGGAGAGGATGATCCTTGAAAATCGACGGGTGGAGGTCGAAGAAATCGAGCGAGAACTTGAAAGATCACATGCAAGTGTTATCAACATCATCCATGACAATTTGGCCATGACCAACTCTCTGCAAGTTAGGTCTCTAGAAACCTCACGCCCCATGATTGACTTCATCGTCGTCAAAGTTTGGAGGAGCTGCTGCTCCTGTACTACCAAGACCCGAAGGGATTCGAGTCATGCATAGTGACAGATGATGAAACGTGGGTCCATCACTGGGATCCCGAGACCAAGCTCAAAAGCATAGCCTGGAAGCACAAAGGCTGTCCGATCCCCATCAAGTTTCGGACCCAACCTTCAGCTAGGAAGATCGTGGCCACCATCTTCTGGGATTCTTAGAGAGCGTTGATGTTGAACTATGCGCCTCGTGGAAGGACGATCACAGGCCAATATTACGCCAAGAAACTGGCTGGATTGAAGAAGTCCATTCGTCAGAAGCAGCACGGCAAGTTGACACGCGGTGTCCTACTCCTCCACGACAATGCCCCTGTCCACAAGGCCAGAGTTGCACAAGCTGCCCTGCGCGGGTGCGGATTCAAGGAGCTCAACTATCTCCCCTACAGTCCAGATCTGGCCCCTAGCGACTACTTTTTATTCGGTCAGCTCAAGGCTGCACTGCGTGGATGCAGGTTTGGGGACGCTGAAGATGACCAGCTCGCCGTCCAGGAGTAGATTGAACAGCAGTCGGGAGATTTCTGGTTGTCGAGAATTCGAAGCCTCAGGGACAAGGGGCGCAAGTGCATTGAAGTCGAGGGTAGTTATATTAAAAAATAATAAAATACTTTTCCTCATATCTCGTTTCCTTATATCCGAATTGCAAAACTTATTGACCGCCCCTCGTGTATATATATATATATATATATATAAGTAACAAAGCCCACAGGGAAAATTAACACGAGGATTCCAAGTACTTTCGAACTTTATTTCGAGTTCTTTTTAAGGAATAACAAAAGTATTGAAAATCGTAATATTTATAAATATTACAATTTTCAATACTTTTGTTATTCCTTGATAAAGAACCCGAAATAAAGTTCGAAAGTACTTGGAATCCTCGTATTAATTTTCCCTGTAGATTCTGTTGCATTTATTGCTTACTCACGGGATACTTTGTGAGGTTTCCACATATATATGTATATGTATCTATATATATATATATATATATATATATATATATATATATATATATATATATATATATATATATATATATATATATATTCCACGATATTGTTTTTTAGAAGGCGTAATTTTAATTTCAGTCTAAAAGAGCATGACCATGAGGGACCTCCTTATTTATTCCAAACAACGTTTCGCATAAAATAACCTATCTTCAGGCTAAAGTGAGAGACATTGTGTTAAAGAGAGAAAAAAAACTAACAATAATTAAAAATTTGAAATACTTTTGAACCAAATTCTGAAGGAATTTAAATTTAAAATTAGGCTGTTTAAAAATATTTTAATTAAATATCGTAAATGTATAGTAAATATATATTAGGTACTTGTCTGAAGCGAGAGGCTCCCAAATTCCAAATCCAAATTTAGAAACAAAGGTTAAAGTAAAATTTCATAAATTGATGATTCAATATAATAAAACATGGTTGAACTTTTACGCCAAAAGAAATATTCAAAACCTACCTGATCTCAGAGAGTCGAGATAAGGACTGAGAATTTTAAATATAGGGGACACCATTATGGTTAAGGCGGTTGTTGAATATTATTAACAAGTTTCGAACTTGTTGGTTGTTGTCATCCACGACAAGGGTAGCAAGTTTAGGCGGCATTTAACATGGTGGAGGTCGTCATGAAAAGCGACCCTATAATTCTAAGGTTAGTGGTATTTGGATTAAAACCAAGAAATTTGTACCTTTCACTCTTTGTACCTTTCTCTTGTGACCAAGAAATATATATTTACGATAAATTGACTATTAGTTTTTTATTAAACAGTCTAATTTTAAATTTAAATTCCGAGACTTAAAACAAAGAGAATTGCAGAATCCTCCGAAGCAGTGATCCCCTGTCGGCGGTCGCCTCCCATTGTCTCACACGAGATAAAGTGAGAGGAGAGAAGAATCGTGGGTCAAGCCAGTATTAAGAAGAACTGCGAGCTCATAAAGACATGGCTGCCTCAACCGTCGCATTCGGATCATTTCCTGTTACGATGTTCTGTGCTAGAAACTCGCCTCATTTGTATCTGCCATTCAAGATTTTTTTTTAATTCTTCCCTGTCTGTTCATGTTCAATTACCTCTCCCACCCCTTCTTTTATACACAAAATTTTTCTACTACTCTTACCCTTACCCTTGCCTCATTCACCAGCCAATAACTCTACTTCAATTCTTGTTTTTCCCTCCTGCCTCTCAAGCCATAACAATCACAAGGTAATAGTTTGCCAACTCGGGCGTTACTCCTTTACCAGTTGCACAGCAGCCGCAAATATGTAGAGTAGGAACTAATCCAAAGTGCCTCAATTGTAGCGGTGATCACTTTGCCGTCAATCTAAAATGCCCCTAATTCTCGAACGCTCGGACAGTCGCTGTCTCACCCATACAGCGTGCACACAAGACCACCACCGCACCCACCCACTTCACCCCTGCCTCATCCCCTCACAAGACCATACTCTACCGCGGCCGGCGCAACGGGAGAAACACCTATCCTTGTACATCCCACTGTACACCCCGCATCAACAACAACCTCGACCCCTATATCAGAACCATTGCACACTCTCAAACCGAAACAAATAAAGACACATAGAATAGTACAAACACACAACACCTGTCCTAGGACACACCTAGCATATGCAAAGTACCTCAACGAGATGTACGCCTTCAATGGAATAGGTCAGATCGTCTTCTCGGAGAAGCTATTTGCCCTATTATACGAAGACAATGACAGGAAACCCACACTCCTCCCCACACCGCCTTGCTAGTATTTACCTCGCGGTGCCTTGCAGTGTTTTCGCGCGAGCACGGCGGCCGGGCCTTCCACGCATTTTTTTATCCCTGCGGGAGGATCACGTCCCCTGACGTGGTCAGTCACATTGCACTAGGCTCCCACGTACCATCCAATATTCCAATATGCGTATTTATCTAATCATCACCCAGACTTATACCTATACCTCCCCCATCTTCGACTACAAAAACACGAACTGGGTGGAATTTATTAGACACATAGCGGAAAACACATCCCACAACATCAATTTTCAGAACACAAATCCCAACCATTCTGGTCTACTTAAAGGACACATCTAGCCTTCCCCCAACCGCTCTAATTAAAAAAAAACATACATAAACAGACGCCTAGGAACACGCCGCATTGGTGTATAGCCACCGACCTATTAACTCTTACTATCCCCGAAACTTTTCATCTCTGAGCAAAAGATCCCCAGTGCTCCCAGAGTGCTCCCTCTCATTTGCTTTCTATACACACTTAGCTTAGCCAGTTGAACCTAAGCATTCAAAGAAAAGAAGGCTAAACTGAATAAAAAAGTAAAAAACGAAATAAGCCAAAATTACGAAAACAAATACTCCAATAACCAAATTTTTTACACTCATGGTTTGAAAAGAAGGTAAGTAGATCATGTTCTACATCATGTACGCTCACATTACCAACATTGTAAATGATGGAAGGTTCACGGATGTGCTGAAACTCCTCCTAGTTAATAACTGTACAAATAAAATTATGACCCCCCCCCCCTATAAACCCATCGTCCAAAGATATTCTATAATTAGGATTCAAGGAAGAAGAATAACAAGAAACCGGAGAAAAGAAGGCAGAAGATGAACCTGAAGACAGAACAAAACTAAAGATACGAATGTCTCACTCACCCAATAAAGCAAACAAAGAGAAGAAGAAATTAAAAACAGAATCTCAACTCACTCACGAAAAGTAAGCCGGAAGCAAACTGATCTGAAATTCAAGAGATGTGAGCCAGGAATCGGCCTTTATACTTCCTAAAAATTGAAACCTGACGTGCGTTTGCCAATTAACAAAAGCCGTCACCAATTTATATGACGTTCGCACGAACCATTCGAAGGATGTCAACTCGTCATTTCACCCTTGCACTGAACTCTGCCCTCCATTCCATTCCATTGACGTATTAAATCAACCGGGTAAATTAGATCAAACTGAATGAAAATTGACTCCAGAGTAATCCCCCAAATTTGGCCTGGATAAGAAGAAATATCGACAGTTCTTTTTTTATAAGACAGAAATGGCGGAAGGTTGTTACCAGATGCGTCGTTAAGAAGCTTGAAAAGGGATATTTGTTACAACCACGACGACACCCACAACCACAACTACAGCCACACCCACAACCACACCCATACCCACCCATACCCATCCACACTCACACCCATACCACCCCCATCTCCATCCTCACATCACACCCACACCAACACGTAAATGCACTCTAGAAGTTATGGATAGTATTTATCCTAAGAAATATAAATAACGATCACACCGATCAAATCAATTTAAATTCCCATTGCCACTGAAATAAAGGAAGGTTTATTGTTTTATGGGGTACTATAGTGGTAACCGAGAAAAAAAACTCGTGGTTCTATAAAAGATCGACTTGAATCAAGTCTTTTCTTCATATAGATGGTCGAGTAGATAAAGCGCCTCGTCCCTATTTATCTCAGCAACATGCAGTCGCCAGCTCGAATCCCGCCGACGCCCACCACTTGCTTTCATCCTTTTATCCCTAAGGAAAGAGTTCAATATGGTTCCCCTTCATTCTCTCTTTAATAATCAAGGGATTATTTTATTTAGATTTTAAAGTAACAACCAAGGTTGGAATCACTAATAATTCCCACCATTTCTTAACAAAACGATAAAATAATTTTAAGATGAATTCAATGGAAGCCTTTGGAAACGATCTTTGATTACGGTTCCCCCAAACAGTCACTTTGGAATTCGGGATTTTACCATTTGGACCACGGTCTTTTCTTTCCCCTACATCCATGACCAATTGGGCGGGGGGGGGGGGGAGAAGGGGGGTAAATGTGATTTGCAAAGTTTTATGTCGTGCACAAGTGTCCTGAACTCCAAGCACAAAAGTTGTTTAACTTTCTCAATGAACCTAATTTGCATAAGAAAGCCCTTATGTATTCTCTAGGCCTTTCCTAATGTAAGCTTCAAGCAGTCATAAATTTTCCTGCTAGCATATAAGTACACATAAATTTGAGTGCATTCATAAAAACGCGTATACTTTTGTATATACATACATATGTAAATATAAGCGTATATTCTCTTCCAGTTTTATGAATTTGTTCTTGTCATGGGATAGAAAAAGGAGGTATTAAGGGTAAGAATATGTTCTGAATTATCTGTGTGGGTAAGTTCCTGTCCAGTGCTTCTCTCATTCTCTCTCGCTCTCTCATTCTTTCATTCTATCTCTTTCTCCTTTATTCTCTCTAATTCTCTTATTCTATCTCACTCTCTCTCTCTTTCTCCCATTCTCCCGAATTCTCTTATTATATCTCATTTTCTCTCATTCTCTGTCATTTTCTCATTCTCACTCATTCTTTCTCATTCTCTCCCATTCTCACATTCTCTGTCATCCTTTCATTCTCACTTGGTGAGTACGTTCCTGACCAGTGCTTCTCTCATTCTCTCTCACTCTCTCATTCTTTTATTCTACCTCTTTCTCCTTCATTCTCTCTAATTCTCTTATCCTATATCACGCTCTCTCTTTCTCTCATTCTCCCTAATTCTCTTATTATATCTCATTTTCTCTCATTTTATCATTCACTCACATTCTCTCATTTTCTGCCATTTTTTCATTCTCTCTAATTCTTTCTCATTCTCTCAATCTCCCTCATTCTCTATCATTCTGTCATTCTCCCTCATTCTCCCATTCTCTATTTCTTTCATTCTCTCAATCTCCCTCATTCTCGCAATCTCCCTCATTCTCTCTCATTCTGCCATTCTCTAATTCTCCCTCATTCTCTCAATCTCCCTCATTCTCGCAATCTCCCTCATTCTCTCTCATTCTGCCATTCTCTAATTCTCGCTCATTCTCTAATGGTATGAAAATCGCGCCAAAACATTTTCGAACTAATTTATCTGAAAACTTTTTTTTCCTACAAAATTGTAAACATCTGGAACCAGTTACCTGAAGCTGTGGTGTCGAGTAATTCAGTGGACACTTTTAAAATTAGACTGGACAAAATAATTAGAAACATCAAATTAAAGGTGACAAGACATTGTATGTGTATATATAAAGAAAAAGAGCATGTTCTAAGTTTAGATTAGTAAGGTATTATTACTATCATTATTATTAAGTGAAATTATTAGATAAGAACAAATCATTGCATGTTGATAAAAGAAGAAAAATGAAAAAAAAGCATGTTCTAACTATATATTAGTAATATAACGGGTGGCCCAAAAGTTACTGCACATTTTTAAAAATTAATAGCACAAAAACTAATTAAGATATAAAAGTGGCTGGTATATAAAATAAAAAAGGAGATCTCGGATTTTTATTATTTAAATATAATATCCTTCAAATATTCTCTATTATTGTTAAAACAAAGGCGGATTCTTTGCACCATATTTTCCATGACATTTTCCAAAACATCATGAGTGATTTTGTCGATTTCTTCAATGATGTTTTGTTTAAATTCTTGAAGATTATTAGGTTTATTTACGTATACCTTTTCTCTAAGCTATCCCCAAAGGAAAAAATCTGGAGGGGTGAAATCAGGTGATCATGGTGGCCAAGAAACGTCACTTAAACGTGAAATTAACTGAGGATCATGACCCTCCTCGTCCACCATTGTTTCTCTGTGGGTCTCCTTTGATGGTTTCTTGCTCCCTGAAACTCTTTGATGTTTTGATAGATGATAAGCTTACTTTTGCGAAGCATTTAAGATCTATGGCTTCCTATATTGCACAAAAAAACTGGACTTCTTCGTAAGTGCTTAGGGGAACTATGGAATGAAGACGCTGTTTTAAAATCTTTTTACGCATTCCTTCTGCCATGTCTTGAGTATTACACGCCTATATGGCTTTCTACAGCTAAATGTCATCTTAAATTATGAAACCGAGCTTTAAATTGTATTTGTTTCATTCTACCAATCTACCAAATTTAACAATCGATTTGGAGAAACGTAAAAAATTGATGGTTCGTCTCTCTTGTATAAGATTTTCCATAAGGTTAACCATCCTTTATGCTTAAAACTACCTGCTACTTTTATCCACAATAGAACTACTAGGTGCACCTTACCTCTAAATGACTGAATTTTCCAATATTAACTTCAGAACTAATCAGTTTTCCAAATGTATTGTTCCATATTATAGCGAATTATGGAACGATCTTCCAAATGAAAATGTTCATTGCACTGACCTGAATGCTTTTAATCTGCTGTTAATGTTTTTTTTAATAATTTATATGCCTCTCTGAGAGACTAACTGGGACAGGCAGACACATTGTTATCTATATTTTTAGTTTAATTTTAAATAATTGTTTTTATTATATTTTAGTGAATTCTTGTCATAACTTTGTGTATTCTAGTCATTTCTTATGCTACTAATGCTCCCTCTACAGTGCCTTTTGTGGTTTTGTCTAGTTGTCATGTGTGACTTTCACCCTGCTTAGGAGCTTGTGGTTTTTATAATAATAATTCGCTCATTCTCTCTCATTCTCTTATTATCTTTCATTCTATATCATTCTCGCATTCTCTGTCTCTTATTATCTCTAACTCTCCTTCTTTCTCTCTTATTCTCTTTCTTTCTCTCTTATTCTCTCTCATTCTCTTTATTTCTCTCTTATTCTTTCTCTCTCTCTCTCTCTCGATAGAGAGAGAGAGAGAAAGAAAGTGAGAGCCAGAGGGAAACTTCGAGGGAGAGTTTGTGATCTCTGGCTATGCGATTTTCCATCGCGATCGACAATATCGAGAAGGCGTCAGAGTAATGATATACGTCTGAAATTGCCTTAACGCAGTCGAGTGCAAATTTAGAAGCGACCACAATATTCTATAGGTAGATATGAGCCTAGGTAGCTCCTCATATCGGTTGTTGGTCGTGTACAGGCCGCAAACTCGGATTTGAATTCGATCCTGTATGGTAAGCTGATAGAGATGGTGAATAGTTGCCTAATTTTGACCATAGGTGACTTTATCTGTCGATAGATTGACTGAGGAGATAGATCGGGAAACGAGGAAGGGAGTTGACTCATCGAATTCGAAGACACTAATTATTTGACACAGTTTGTCGAAGAGCCGACGAGAGGTGAGAGCCTGCTCGACTTGGTCTTAGGCACCGAAGACGACATGGTTTCGGGACTGAGCGTGAGGGAGTGTTTAGGCTGGAGCGATCATCGAACATCAAGTTTTTAGTTCACGATCCCTACAAATGCGCGGTAGCAGAGTTACTTACAAACTAGATTACCGACAAGCTAACTTAGACGGCGTTATGAGCGAGATAGATCGGATGGAACCTATAGTTGGACATGGAGCCACAGCAAACTCGTTGAAATTCAAGCGCCGCTATAAGGCGCAGTAGGCCCAGTTCATTTCAGAAAACAGGTAACCATAAAGCCCACCCAAACAAAGTGATCCAATCGCGACATCGCCTTAGAAATTTGTAATGGAAACTGGCCTAACGAAGTGGAAAGCTAGCAATAGGGGCAAATACATTATCCAGTACAAAAATAATTCTTATAAAGTTAAAAAAAACTGATGTGGCGAACGTAACGCGGTGAGGAACTTCGGGTCGACTCTCTCTGCAAAGAGAACACAAAAAGAATTCTTCCTTCTTGCCAACAGCTACAAACTTGTTCGCCATCACATAGGTCCCCTAAGAGACGAGGTTGGCATGTTGTTGGAATCGGAACAGGACATTGCGAACGTGTTGAACGATTACTTCGTCTCCGTGTTTACGAGTGAAGTAGATGATCCCACTCCGAGGCCGGGGTTCACCTCGAAGAGGAGAACAACCTATGCAAAATAGTTGTAGATAACGAAGTTACGGCTAGGATAGGGAATCTGAACCCGTATAATTCTCTTTATCCTGATGGCCTTTTTCCCAAAGTCCTTCGTTAGGTAATCGGTGGGGTTGCGACACACCTTACTGCGATCTTCAATGATTCGCTTAAAACGGGACAGGTGCCAGGACACTAAAGTATGGCAGACGTGACACTCAGTTTTAGAGGGAGAGAACTCAAAAGTCCAGGTAATTACCGGCCAATTAGTCTGAGGTCCATATATGTCGGCAAACTGTTATAAAGCATCTTTGGTCGCATATTTGAGCAACGAGAATCTTACAACCTGATCTTAGACTCCCACATGAGTCTACTGAGCACGATCGAGTTAAGGCTGTGGACATCTTATGCCTCGATTTTCAAAAAGCCTTCAATTAGCTGCCCGACCACCTTATCGAAAGCTTTTTGAAAGTCCGCGGCGTTGGCATTACAGAGAAAGTAGCCGACTGGATTGAGAACTGCTTGACGGAATGGAGACAGAGGATAAAAGTCAGAAGGGCAGCCTCGATGTGGTCCCTAGTGACCAGCGGGGTGCCACAGGTTTCCGGCCTCGGTCCACTGCTGTTCATTGTCTCCATCAATGATATAGAGAAATGAATGTTATGCACAATAGCAAGGTTCGCGGACGATACCAACCTAGGCAGCCGATTAGCTCTCTAAAAGGAGTAGAACTCTTGAGAGACATCAACCGAACTGGAGAAAGATTTAAGCGTATAATTAGCAACGACGTGAAGTTCTTTAGGCAGGGCACCTAGGTAGAAAAAAGGACCCAGAGACTGCTTGAGTACATTAATGGAAGTTGTTTCCCTTAAACATGAATTCCACGCACCACAACTGTTGCAAGATAGATTTATCTAGATTTAGGACGGGCGTTTGAGGCAAGCTTTACTTGTAGAGTATCTGTGAAATATGAAACCCTCTTCCAGCGGAGAGGATGAACTGTTCAACAGATAAACAGTTCAAGTCTCGGCTGAACAGAGTACTGCATGAGTTAGCATAAAAAATCAAAAACTTAGAAACATTTCAGCTATGCTGACTTAATTCCTAAGTCGTTCTTTAATTTCCATACCGCAATATTACAGGGAGAGAGGTGGGTGGAGAGAGCCTTCATATATTTTGCTATACTTTCCCTCATACTTCTTGTTAGGCTTTCCTACTCGTGCCTCTTCGGTATGGTTCGCAAGAACTTATGAGGTTCTGATTTCCTTTAACTACTTGTAAAAACACTCAGTTACTCACACTCTCTCTCTCTCTCTCTCTCTCTCTCTCTCTCTCTCTCTCTCTCTCTATATATATATATATATATATATATATATATATATACCTCTCTTTTTCATTCTTTGTCACTGTCATTCTTTCTCTCTCATTCTCTCTGTTTCATTATCTCATTCATTCTCTCTCTCTCATCTCTTATTAACTCTCTCATTCTCTTTCATTCTTTCTCCCATTTTCTCTCTCTTTCTCTTATTCTTCCCCTCTCTCATATTCTCTCTCTCTCTCTCTCTCTCTCTCTCTCTCTCTCTCTGGGGAGGGTGGAGCTAGAGGGAGAGGTGACGCCCCCTTGTCGCGGGAAGAGAGCTTGTGTGTACCTTTGACTTTTCGGTCTATGCCGGCGGGGGTACCTATCTTCTGGGTACCTCTGGTAGGGATTTCCTTGTCGATTTGGTCGGAAACGAGGTTCCAGACTAAGTGCGTTCTTCCTTCCTTTTTTCTATTATATCCTCCTTTTTCACTTTTATCCTATCTCTTCCACTTATTATTAAAAAAGAAAACAAAAAACAAAAAAAACTTCTCCTATCATGTCACATAAAGGGACCTGGCAGCTACCTCATGCGTCAAAAGAGAGGCTTTGGAACCTCTATAAACAACGCCAATCGACGCTCACTGATTTTGAGAGACTAGGACTAGAAGTGTCCTAGGCGTTGGGGCACGATGAATTGGAATAGGGTAGTGCCCCCTTAACCCATTCCCTGACGCGTAATTATTGACCGTTCCCAGTGCCCGTTGACGGGTGCCTCTGGTAGCATCGGGCCGAGATGACGGCCCTTTGTTCCCAGGTTGGTTGCCAAGCCAATAAAAAGCCTTGGATTGATTCTCTTGGTGTGGCGGGATATCCATTGAACGCTGCTTCAAAATCTTGGCCGTCGTGAAGGGAAATAGTAGGAGTTTAGTACGGGGCGTGCTCCGTTGTTCACCTGATGAGAAATTGATGGCCCCTTTGGGGACCGTCAGTGCTGTTTGGTTGGGAGCCACGTCACGCCGAGGTTTGACGACTCGGTCGGACGAACAGCAGCGCATGGAGCATGCCTTCTGAAAGATCCGAAAACGTCTCCGATTGATAGGCGGGAGTGACTCACGGGGGGAAAACTCACCAGACCCCTTTTTTACTATTGATTAGTCGCAAAGATTTGAGAGAGAGAAAGTGTTTAAAATGACGGGGAAAAAGGTCCAGCTGCACTTAAATATACAAGTGCGATATGCCAGAAAGATAAGTGATGCGTGGACTTCCTGGAGGGAGGATAAGCCCCACAGAAAAGATTATCAACACAGTCATGGGTGTTGTGGATGATCGTGGGCTAAAAACACGAGGTGGTCGGGATGCTCCCGAGAAAAGGCCCGACCCGGACCGCTCACTCGAGGAACGTCTCCCTTAATCGACGCCTCGGAGATTTGTGTACGGCAGAGAGGGTCTTTTTTGTGGACCCTTACCGCACCTTTTATTGTAGAAATTATCTCAACCAAAGTGATGGAGTACATCTTTCCTTTAAAGGAAAGGCCTTACTCTGCTACCTGATAGAAGATGTCGTGGAACGGACTCTAAGTAGTGTCAAGCCTAGAGTGAAGGCGGACGTACGCCCGTGTCACTCCTGGAACGACCTTCTCGGAGGTCGCAAAGAGGAGTGGCACCGCTCCAGTAAGCAAGCTAGGAAACGGAAGAGAGTAGGGAGTCCTACATTCGGGTACTCCCTAAAAGTTCTTCTGTTAAATGCGAGGTCAATCAGGAACAAGTTTCTTGAGCTCCGTGCCTCGAAGCAACAGAAAACCTGAGAGGGTGGCCATAACGGAGTAGTGGATAAAAACCTCAAGCCGAGATTTTGAAGGTGAATTCACGATTCCCGGGTACCATCTCTTCCTGAAAGATAGGCCAGACAGAGAAGGTGGCTGTGTGATGTTGTATACCAAGGATGATCTTAACTCAATGGATTGCAACATCGTATCCGACCATGAACTACTAGGTGTTGACCTAGAGATAGGTCCTGTCAAATACAGAACATTGGTGCTTTATAGACCTCCTGCCCAACTCGTTGAAAAGGAAAAAGATCTGTATCAGCTATAGGAAAACTTGTCGAAGACAGAGTGTGTATCATCATGGGTGATTTCAACACACAAGTTAACTGGGAAACCAGAGAACCATGTAGCGAGAACGCACTACTCCTGGAGTTCAAGAACAATGAGTTTCTAACTCAATGGGTGAGAGAGCCAACGAGAGCAGACAATATCATCGACTTGGTTTTCACCTCTGGGGATAACATCGTTAAGGACCTTTCTGTTGGCGAAGAGCTCGGTGTAGTGACCACCGACTAATTAGATTTGTATTCAAAGTCTTCAAGGCAGCGCCTGCAACTAGTAAATCGAGGACACTTGATTTGAGAAGAGCAAACTTTGCAGGTCTTCGTGCTGGATTTACTGACGCGAGGGTAGAAGTGTGCGAGGCTGTTGAAGAATCGTGGAACAGTTTCAAAATCACATTTATGAGTATTCAATCGCGTTTCATCCCTCTAAAATGCCCCTGTCGGTCTTCTGTTCAACCAAAGTGGTTTAATCGATAAATCGGCCAACTGCTTAGGGAGAAGAGAAATGTGTCCTGGCAATCAAAGATCTCGGGTCACTTTGACGAATACCGGAGGCTAGCCAGGAGAGTTAAGTCAAGCATAAGGGCGGACAAACGGTCTGAGGAACTCAAAGTGGCAAGACTTTGTAAAGAGAATCCCAAGGAGTTCTTTGGATATGTAAACAGCCGTAAACCAATCGGTCGAACGAGTGGCCCTTTGTGGAATGAGGTGGGGACATTAAAGCACTCAGATGCAGAAAATGCTAACCTCCTTAACGACTACTTCTCTTCAGTGTTTACTAAAGAGTGTGGTCCCATCCCCCAGCCAACAGATTTCTACTAGGGGGAAAAGCTGGAGAATATGGGCTTCACTGAAGGAGAAATAAAAAAGAAGATCAGTGACCTAATGACGAATAAGTCACCTGGCATGGATAGGTTCCTTCCTCTAAGTGTTGAAAGAAGTGCGCGATAAAGTGTCACGACACCTGAGCGCAATCTTCAACATGTCAATCCGGACCGAATGCGTTCCTAGAGACTGGCGTGAAGTGGAGGTGACTCCTATCTTCAAAAGAGGATAACGTCGCTAACCGTCGAACTACTGACCTATCAGTCTGACTTCGATGGTTATTAAACTCCTGGAAAGCATCATGGTGGACAAAATGACGTCGCATTTAGAGTCAAACCTGCTACTGAGGATTTCCCAGCACGGCTTCCGAAGGCAACGGTCATGCCTGACGAACCTTGTGGAATACTTCCACTTTGTCTTCAGTGAGCACGATCGGGACAAGGTGGTCGATGTGGTTTACTTAGACTTTCAGAAGGCCTTTAATAAGGTACCACACTGCCACCTTCTCCAGAAAGTGCGAGAGCTGGGCATAGACGGAAAAGTAATCTACTGGATAGAGAACTGGCTAAGTGGCAGACGGCAACGGGTGGTGGTGAATGGACAGGCTTCTGAGTGGGTGCCTGGTACTCGCGGGGTGCCTCAAGGTTCTGTCCTGGGACCACTACTATGCATCACCTACGTCAATGACAAGGACGGTGACATGGTTGCCAAGATTCCTAAATTTGCCGACGATACCAAACTTGGTATAAACGTTGCAAAGGATGGAAATACTGCCCGCCTGCAAGATGATCTTCGGAAGATTAGGGAGGGGTCTGATACGTGGCAAATGTCTTTCAACGTAAACAAATGCAAAGTGATGCATATCAGCCACTGAAACCCCCAATCTCATTATATCCTTAAGGGCACTGCTCTTGGATCTACCGACACTGAAAAAGACTTAGGTGTAACTATAACGAGTGATCTCAAGTTCTCGAAAAAGTGCATTGAGGCGGAGAAAAAGGCCCAAAGGATGCTAGGTTATATAAAGCGACAGTTTTTATATCGGAACAATGAAATAGTACTCTGTTTGTACAATTTACTTGTCTGACCGCTCCTGGAGTATGCCGTACAATTTTTGAGTCCTTCATTTCGAAAGGACATCGCGAGATTGGAACGCGTGCAAGCCAGGGCAACCAAACTGATTCCCACTATCAGAAATAAAAGTTATGAAGATAGATTAAGGGAATTAGATCTGTTCTCGTTGGAAACCCGTAGACTGCGTGGTCAGCTTATCGAAGTTTTTAAAATACTTCGAGGGTTCGACAATGTTGACTACAGGGATATTTTCAGCCTTAATGAGAGCAGAACAAGAAATCACGGCTTCAAACTTGAGCTGAAGCGTTACAACTGCGATCTGTGTAAGAATTTTTTCACGTACAGTATCTGCGGTATCTGCAACGCACTTTCGATAGAGGTTGTCAACAGCAATTCTGTTGACCAGTTCAAGGCAAGACTAGACAAAGTCTTGAAAAGTGGCCGTTTAGGTAGGACGTAAGGCAATTGAGTGGGGATGTGCCCGCTCGACAGCTAGTCCAAAGGTACCCTCATTGAATGGACCATAAGGTCTTCTAGGGTACTTATTTTCCTTGTTACTCCTTGTTACTCTCTCTCTCTCCTATATCGTCTCTATCATGGCTTCAAATGCGATATCTAAGCTTGTCTTATCGGAAGCTTCAATTTTTCGAGTTGTCTAATGTAGCAAGATTTTCCAGCATTGCCGTCGAAGAAGACCTCTGTACCCTGAAGGTACTCCTTCAGGAAACACAATGGTGCCTCAATCTTACGGAATCTGTGAACATTCCAGCTCATAGCTGGAATGTGGTAATTGTGTGACTATTTTTAGGAATCAACGGAGAGAATTAAATATCAAATGAGCCGAATCGATAGAAGCCATCTTTGCCTCTAGAGAGAGTGCCATATTGACCCTCTCCCTCTCATCTCCCACCCCCACTAAAGGTAGCGTCAGTATTGTATAATAGGTATGTTGAAATTTGAACATTTTCAAGTGTATGAAAGAGTTGTCTCTGAGAAGTCCTGCACAGACTACATAAGAGAATTCAACTGCGTTATGGAAATTTGGGATGCAGGTTGGAGAGATACTCCCACCCATTTGTTCCCAATAGTCTCCTCCTTTTTCATAACATTGTCACTTCCTTTAGAAACCACTTTTTGTATATACCTTTTGCTAGTGTCCCTGATATCTAAATAAGCTAATTAAAATATAAATAAATAAATGAATAAATAATCAAAGTTACATAAATAATAAACAATTACATAAATAGCCTTGTATGAGGTTCTTGCAGATTTGCATTGTAAAGTGACCATTTCTAACCAATGTCACCACGCCCCTACTATACATTCCCATTGGTACCCCATCGGTACAAAAAATCAATTCAATGCCTTAAATAAATCCCTTCTCTTATGTATCTAATTTTCACGTAAAAACGAAGTATATCCCAATGACATAACGCCCTCTTTCATCTATTGTTTGGTCTATAGAGGCGCGAGATTTTAAAGATGTACAAAAGACGCCCCCAAGGAACGCACCAGATTCTTTGAGAGGCATTGGGGTCGGAAGGGCGTTCCGTTCCTCAAGGTTTCAATGGTAGCAAGGGCAGTATCCCCATTACGCCATGTACCCGATTTCCGTGGCGGCTCTTTCAGATCTGGGACTAAAAGCAGAATTATTGGCACCCTCACTCAAGCAGAAATATTGACACCTCCCCGTTGAAAAGAAGAAGAGCATATATTAGATCCTATTAATGAAATGATGTATGTGTGCGATGGATTTAAGGGTATATGTGTGTATGAAGTGTTCTTTAGGCCCCTTCGCCCTCATTCTCGCAATTTACTCCACCTTCAACGTTAGACAGGCGGCTGGGGGAGGGGGAAGGTCAAGCGCATTAGGGGAAACCATCGAGATTGTAATAAATGTTCATCCCAAGATAAATGTTCAAAGTTTGCTGTTGAAGGCCGTCTTTTGGATTCGAGCTTTCACCCTTTTATTTCACTTGGTTCAAGAAAAGTTTGTTAGAAACTAATCTATTTTTTATTTAATTATTTTTAACGATAATCTTTTCTTCAGGATCTAATTATCTCCATTAATTTAGATTGGGGGGGGTATTTTAAATTGCTTTGGTTTTATTTATTGGTCTTTCTTGTTTTGTTTTTAAGAAATTGTTTGGGATTTTTTTTTTAAGACTGATATTAATATTTTTAAAGTGTTTTCATTTCCAAAGGGTTATAGGTATTCGCATTCACTTGCGGAGTCAAGAGGATACACATTCCTATTGAGAATCATTGCTCCTGAAGAGTTCCTCAAATTGATACAAGTCTGGTAGCATTAGTAGCTTAATGAATACCTGGAATATCACAAATGATTCATTTTCCAGCAGAGCTGGATTAACCTAGTAGTTATGCTACGGGGCCCGCATTTTCGAGCGTCCCGCACTAAATGCTTACTACCTGTCTGGTGAAAATAGGTATCTCGTGATTAGGGAATAATGTCGTTTACATTAGGAGGAAATTCATCTTTAATTATTCATCATTTCAGGCAACATTATATCGATACCGTTAACGCGATCTAGTTATATTTAATTATTAATAAATTATATAGGACTTTTATTAATAAAATGAACTACGTTTAGTGAAATTCTTTTCGTTATTGCGGTTTTAAACAGTCCTGTCGAACCCTTTTGAAATGGTTTTGTTGAAAACAGTGGTGCTAAATTTCACGAAACCTTCCTTTTTTCCCACTTAATTTGCTTTATATACCTTTTTAAATTATAATCTTCGATATCACAAAAATATTCGCATTAACATTTGACTTCTTTTTTTTTAATCCCTATAATTCATTTGCCAACCTTTGTTATGAAAAATATTATTCATTGGCAAATCCTAGCACCAGTGATCAAAATCTTATCGAGAATTTTTAAAACCTAAATAATTATAACAATTAAATTACCTTTTTCCGAAACATTCTGAAAAAAATGTGACACGAGTAATTGCGGCAACTTTCCCAACTCTCTTTTGGTCCAGAAAATATATTTACGACTGGTAAGGGGCTCAACCTGGGGTGCTATTCAAGTATATAAAACATCTTTATCCTCGAAGAGATAATAACATCTTCATACCTTGTTTCGTTGGCCTATAGCCTAATACACTGAGCCGTTAGTCAAGTAGTCCACAAAGCCTTATGATAGGCTATTTCCTTTACGTAACCTCTTTATATTATATCACATCATTTCTTTATGGCCTCTCTTCATCATCCTATCTTACTACATTGGTCTTCTCATAATACAACCAGATTTTAGATATTTATCAACCGTTGACTACGGGGATGGGGAGGGGTATAAGGAAAGAGAAGAAATGGGGCTACATTTTCCATCTGGTTTCACGAGAAACATTATAGGGATACATACATAATTTCGCTCAAATTTGACTTTACTGAGTTATTTGGGTATATTTCTAAACTAATGAATGTTAGGTGAAAGTATGATCTGGTGTGAGAGTGGTGCGAATGTGGTTAGTGATAAGGTATGGTAGATATGTGAACCGTTTTATGTGGTACAAATTCACGAGTCGTCATTTTGGGGAAGGTAGTCTGAACCAGTTCAGAAAGATACAAGTTCAGATCAGATTGTGAAGCTCAACCTGTATTTCTCTATTGAAATTAGTTTTAATAATTCACTACACCAATAATTTTCACAATACCTTCCATAGTTGGAAGTTGGTTACAGAGTTCATATGATTCACATGCCTTCATAGCCGTACAGGTCAGATTAATTTATGCAGTTAGCTGATTGCAAACACTGTTTCCAATTTCGTCAAGTTAAGCCACATCGGGTGTGATAAGTCACGGAATGGAATAGAATTTCGGTTCTACTTCATGGTGGCTGCCATAAGCTGTAAATATCCGTGGTTCGGAGCTCACATTAATCAGTAGGTTCCCTAAATGGAATTAAAAGTATCTTAATTGAGTGCAGATTGGTGGTAAAATCGATACTATTAAAAAATTAAAAAGTTTTCATCATACCTTTATATTTCCCGAAGTTCACATGTTTACTTACATAAATTAGTCGTTATTAGATGCATAATAATTCATCAGGTTGTGGGTACATTAAATATAGCTAGAGTAATAGAGCCAAGATACTAGACGTTATTATGCCTTTGCAAGTCGAACATGTGATTAAAAAAAACACAGTTAAATTAACATAATTTGATTTTCATGAAGATGATGATGGTGATTGTAGAGAAATGGCTACATAAAGCCTCCCGGAGGGCCAGGCGGACATATACCTTAAAGTACCCCCTCCCTTGTGGAGAACGCTGGAGAAGCGAGCCCCATGAGGAAACTCGTGGGAACTGTAGCCGGCGAATAACCGTGACTGCCTACCCTGTTTGATCTCCCCGCCACTTAGGTAGTTGGAGAGACAATCTGTGTTAAGGCAACCACCTAAGGCCCTTAAACGACGCTCTAGCGATCCAATTACCTACGAGATCCATAAACCCGTGGTTATGTCACCAAAAAGCGGTGCTAGTCAAAAGGCACGCCAAGGAGTGTGGCGGTTGAGGGTCTCACTAATTAACAAGCCGACTTGGGCACCTCAGTGCCAACCTCTGCACTTCTCGCTCTCACCAGATGCGAGCTCACCATTCGCGCCCCCCTCTGTGGCTTCGCCCCTTCCCCCTTAGATGGGGTGGTTGTCCGCCTATAAATAAGCCCCGGAAAGAAAGAGAAAGGATTATTATTCCGTGAGAGAGACGAAGGATCAGTTCGTGAAGATCGATCCTTCAGGCAGGCAAGATTATTCGGTAAGAAAGACGAAGGATCAGTTCGTGAAGATCAATCCTTCAGCCAGACAAGAGTGAGTAGAATTCGTTAAGAAAGACGAAGGATCAGTTCGTGAAGATCGATCCTTCAGCCATATAAGACGAGTTCCGTGAGAAACGATAAAGGATCAGATTGAGAATATCGCACCCCGATCCCTCCCCAGGACGAATTAACATAAATCGTCAAGTTTGGTATCGGTTTCATACCGAAGAATCCTTTACAGACTTAGCAGAAGTCTGACTGGAGAAAAGTAAACCCGCTCACACTCGAAGGACTCTCACATTTCAAGCTCCGTAAGAGTGAAAGGAGAAGAACCCAGCCCCAACCAGCTCCCGTTCTTTAATTACGGTAAAAATCCCACCGAATATCCCAAAATCTAGTTGGGCACTCTGCGTTAAAGAATAAGAAACCAAGAGGCTTTAAGATTATCAAGAAGAGACTCTTGGAGCGAAGAGCACCATAACTCTCCCTCTTCTTAACTTAACCAGAGGCAAGGTTGCAATAAGAAGTTGACAGCGTCCTACCTCGCTCTCTCCATCACATATCGGCGAAATTCTTTCATCGGCACTCCAAATCCCCGAAGTGCGAGATAAGCCCTCCAATGACCTCCGGCAACCCCTGATCCCGTCTGTCATGTGAGTTAGCCAGAACATTTATATTCATATTGCGATAGTATGAGGTTAGTACGTTTCACGATTTAATAGAAGTAAAGACATTTTGTGCGTGGACCCCGGTCATATTTGTTGGTAAAAGAGAGTACTTTAATTTAATGTTTAACGCTAATCAAAAAGGGTCACGATAAAAATACTAATCGGCAATTGGTGTGTTTACCGGGAGCCTATTTGTTAGCTTTTGTCATTGAAGATATTGTAATAGGCCTAGTTGCCAACTGAGATAGTCTAGGTTAGCTTAGGACGAAGAAATAAATGTGATTACTGTTTGGTTATCATAGTTGTGTTAAATTTAAAATATATGTTTATTTTGGGATATTCCTGTGTGTTTCCTTATATCCTTACGTGTTGAAGTGGCTCTTCCTTAAAACAACAAAGGGTGCACTCTTAGATCAAAGCCTACTTCATCAAAGAAGTACATCACGACCACAAGGTATTCTACGACAGTGATATAAAGGTTGAAGCTGGTATTATACGAACAACTAATACTTATGCGGCAGAAGACATGATATAGCAACAGTTAGCTTGTATTGAATGCGGAAGAACAAGGGAAAAGAACAAGAACTTGAATATTGGATAGCCAATAATAGTGATTTCAGGTCACCCATGCGATTTTATGACAATCAAAGGAAACCTTAGCACTGTCAGAAGTCTTATTTCACATATGTTCATAAACACGGGCAAACAACATGTAAGAAATTGGTTATGTTATTCAGAAAGTAAAGAAAACCTCTTATGATTCCAATGCAAATATATCACTTCAGGTTCATCAAAGTTTAGGGAAGAAAAGGTTAATGAAGGGAAAATACAATCAATCTATGACGTCGAGATGAAGAAAGTGGTACAGATAGACAAGCTTTAATTTTTCTGTAAATATGCAAAAGCAAATGTGAACTTGTCGATTCCCAAATTGGGAAACAATGGAAAATGAACAAAGTTATTGGGGTACACTTCTATAACGAATAATTGAACTTGTAAAGTTTTTAGAAAAAGCGGCTTTAAATTTCATAATAGCGTTTGAAATTACTCGGGGAAATTATTGATCCCCCTAATGGAAATTACTTGGGAAGGTTAGAATAACTGCGGCCTAGTTTGACCCTTTTCTACAGTGGATATAAATAATCATTCAGCCACAGGAATGGAACATAATCATACATATCAAAAACAATAGATGAAGAGTTCACTAATCTAATTGGACTCGTTATACTTGATCACATTATATGTTAAGTGAATAAATACATTATTACGTTTCATTGGATTTTACTTCAGATATATCTCATGTGCGCTGTTTTGCCAACTAGGTCAGTTTATTTATGAATTTGGGGGGGATATGAACGTCAGTGCTGAACTGCTAGCTCAAAGTTTACTTGATTTTTTAAAAGAAAATGACATTAGTATAAAAGACTTCCAGTGACAAGTATAGTGAATTAAAAGCACGAATTAAAGAGCTGAATGAGTTTGTGTATTGCATTCCATGATTTTCACATTCAGTAAATATGGTTAGAAAATATGCTGCTGAACGTTTTAAAGAAGCATTAATTTTCATTAAATTTCTTGAAACTTCTACACATTTTTTTACTTGTCCTTTTTGAAAAGAGTTCCAGAGACCAAGTGAGCAGCTCGTACGTATACAACAAAAGCACTTTTAATGGCTGTTCTGCCATAAAACAAATCTTAATGACGTTTCAAATAACAATAAACAAAATGCCTTGAACACAGCTTGTGCTCGCTATGAATCCTTGCATGGAAACATACAACCAACGCAGTCTATCTTTTTCAGACATTGAGCAAAAAGTCAATGAACCAACTGAATATGAAGATTGTCGTGGTATAGCCGACTACAATATTAATATTAAGGGGGGGAACTCAGGCTATTAAAGCGAACCATCCAAAGACTGAACGCTACGTTGGTGCGCGGATTATAAAGGACTGGTTGAGACGTGGGGTCAATTCACTTAACTAATCAGGTCGAGTTCGAGGTTGGCGAGATTTGAATAACGAGGCCTAGAGTAACGTTTAGGTTAATTAAAGATAAACATAAAAAAATATAAATTTTATTTACAAATTAAAATTAATCAAAATGATATAAAGGGAACTTAATGATTGGCTAATGATTTAGCGTTAGCGGTGGGAAAATATAAATTTAATTAATTAGTTTAGAGCTACCTGCTCTGATCCAAATGGGTTCACCAGATAAAAGGGGAAAAGGAGCTTACGGGTCAGAGGGCAACAGCGACTTCACAGGAGACTTGAGGGAAAAGTAGCGGCTGGGCGAGACGATCTTGTCGGCGTCTTCAAAGGAGGGATCTTCGTCAGGAGAAGAGTTGGAAGGAAGGGCATGGTTGGCACCATCTCTCAGTCAAGCGCGGGAGATTGGGAATAACCCCCACTTTGGAGAATTTCTAGGCGGCAGCTCAAGGCGCCAATTGCCGGCGACAAACAGCTCTTTTACCCCCTGACTCTATCTCCACGGGGAAACTGCTGGAATTTCCGACCGCGTAGGGCAGGGACGTGCAACCCGCGGCCCGGGGGCCGCATTGCGGTCCACTTAATATTTTCATGAGGCCCACTGCTTACTCAGATTTTATTTTTACGCGGTATTTTTTAGGAATATTTTCATTTACTGAGAAAACCAGATATTGAGAATATCATAAAAGGAAGGAAATCTCCCAAATCAAATTGATTTTATTTTATTTTGTATTAGTCTAATTTAATTTTCTCCTCTTAATATACCGTATTTTGTTTTTAATTATATATACGAGTATCTTTGAACTTTTTAAAAATTATATTTAAGTACCTTTGTGGCCCGGGGAATATACTTAAATTTCTAAGTTGGCCCGTTGGAAAAAAGGTTGGACAACCCTGGCGTAGGGTATGTTCTCCACACTCGCTTTGATGGTACGATCGGCAGGGATGGGGCATCTGAGCTTGCTTTGTTATGTGACTCTCGGACACGTGGGATCTATCTACCCACGTGGCTTCCTGCAAACTTGACAAGCGTTGCGAAGCAGGGGGAAAAAGGTCGTATCCTTCTACAAAGATTATCAACAACAAACTCAAAGTGAACGCAGCGAAATGGCGAATATGATGATTTCAGAGGTTTAGCATTCATAATCTTAAGCGTACTTTCAAAAGGTTGAATACTGGGCGATTCTTATCATTTTTACTAGCATTGTTTCTTACCTTGTCAACAGGTCAAAATGTTTAAAAAAAAAAAGAGATTGGTGGATTTGTATCCCATCATCTTGTACAGTCGTTTGTATATAAAGAGATTGTAAAAAGGCCATCAAATCTTATCAAATCATATCCGGAAGGTGTTAAGGAATATTTTGGTAAAGAATCTGTACTGTTTACCGAACTACTGAAAATTAATCTCACTTTCTTACATTGGCAAGAAACAAGACTTGGTAGAGTTATAGTTATACCGTTTGGTAACTAACAATCCTTTGGGGTCCTTTTGTAAAAGATTCACAGCACTAGTTACCAAGTGAGATGGAAAACGCAAATTCTCGAAACCGAAAAGGATTAAAAATGAACTGAGGAGTGCCATGGGACAAAACAGCTTGAATAATCTCTTTCTAACTAGTATTGAGCAAACTGCGAGACATAAACATTTCTAGTTTCATTAAATTAGTTCATGCTATATTTAAAACATGTAAATTTTCAATTGTAGCATAGTTTTTACATGTGAGTTAAACTATTAATGCAGTGTCAGACATATTTGCAGTACTATCACTATTATTATGTATATCAATGAAAAAAAACTTAGGATTATATACTTTCTTTATTTTAGGAATTATGTCCCCGTCCCTAACAGGCCCAGCACTAGGTCAACCCGGCACTATTTTTAGTATATAATAAATTCTGACGTTTTTTTTTTTAATCTGAATATCGCGTAAAATTGAATAAGACTAACGGCCATATGCTAAGACAAATGTGAAATGCATTTTTATGAGATTTAGTGTAGCTTCACAATTATTTATAAATTTATGATATGCAAAAGGCTAAAATGTAAAATATATTTAAAAAAAATTTTTGGGAGCAAATGTGCATTTCACATTTGTTTTAGCATACGACCGTCAGTTACAGCCGTATGCTAAAACAAATGTGAAATGTACATTTGAGCGAAAAACCTAATTTTTTCTATGTATTTTACATTTTAGCCTTTTGCATATCATAAATTTATAAATAATTGTGAAGCTACACTAAATCTGATAAAAGTGCATTTCACATTTTTCTTAGCATATGGCTAAGTGTTGAAAATTCGTCTGCAGCCCAAAGTTTAGTAGGAGCAAATTCGTTAAAATAAATGGAGATAGGAATCAAGCGGAAGAAAGAGGTGAGAATAAGAACACAAATAATTGAAAAAGTAGTACGACATGATAGGGAATAAAGTCAAAGCGTACGTAAACAATTGTTTTAATTTATTTGTAGACAAATTTATTCCATTTTGTTGGACGATTCATTGCACTTATGATGTTTTCAAATATTATTTTTATGTATAAATTTATTTAATGCGGGTTCTAGGTCCTATTTTTTTAAGACTTTCTAAATGAGGAGCTACAGCCTGATATGGATTCAATGGCGTTGCATTCAACATTGCAATGAACTCCACTGTTAGAATTTTATTAATTAAACTCAAGTATCCCGTAAACATTTCTTCTTTTTTTTTGCTCTGGCGCCTGTTAGCAAATCGTGGTACTTCTCATGAATGTGCCCAATTCAAACACGAGAGAAAGTGACTTGAAGCCGTTGCGTCATTGAAGCGTAGGCCTTTAAGAACAGTCACGCAATGGCACACAAATTTAAGTTCCTCTAGACCGTCTTCATTCTTCTTTGCAGGGTAGCCCACTGAGCGGCACTGATCCTACCATGTACTCGATGTGAGAAAAAGCAAAACATTGAGTTGGTCACCAGTCCTCGTGGCTATTTGGCGCCCTCACAGGCATGCCCCTGCCTTACAATTCTCACCTATCCAGGAACTCAGCAGAAGATAATTTCGACATCCACCCGACTCGCGGCAACCGTGGCGTCAAGTAAACCGCAAACCATGGCATGTGAAGAATTTAATGCCCCAAGAGCACTCATGGCACTCTTAGAGTCACTAAATATCACAATCTTATCTCCAAACCGAGCACAAGCCTTCATCTTCCCTACCGAACGGTATATTACAACCAGCTTGGCCGTGTAGACAGACGCAGCTCCTGGTAGAGCAAAGCCGACTTCTAACTGAGGGGATATAGCGTGGAATAAGGACCCATTTTTAGACTTGGAGCCATCCGTATACACCTGTCCGGATCTGGCGTAACATGAAGTGTACGCCAAAAGGTTCGAACCAATATTCCCGGCGATATGGAAGCTTTGGGAGCAAAGGCTTGGCGACAAATAGTAAAATTGTTACCTTCATTCCCAAAAAGCTTAGGGAATGAGTGGCGTCTCTCGAGGGCATATGCGCCGTCAAGTGCGGCCGTTGATGAAGTGAGTGCGGTGGATGACTGCGGAAGGTGCCGAGCTTCAGCGTACAAGAGCAGAATACACCCTGTAAGGCGCAGATAGATTGGCATCCACCCGGCATCAACAAGTAGGATCTCATTGGAAGACGTGCAGACAAAACCGATCGCCAGTCGGATACCAGTGTGATGGATCGAGTCTATCTTCCGCAATTCTCGTTCGGCTGCGGTTGCATTAAACTTAGCTCCGTAGTCCAGCTTTGAGAGAACAAATGATCGTATAAAAGTAAGTCAGTAGCCCTAGCAGAACCCCGAGTGTTGAACGTTACAGAGTCCCTAAGACTGCGAATTCGATCCTCCCTAGTCAGGCGTCGGTCAGAAACAAGACCAAGGAAACAGAGCAAATCGACTACTTCCCTAAGAACCCCGTTTAGGAACAAGTCCGGGTCGGGGTGGAGCCGTGATTGGCGGCATAATTGCACCGCCTTAGTCTTGGCCAGGAAAAGCGAAACCTGTGCGCTCTAGCATAACAAGGAATGTGGTTCAATGACTTTTGAAGTCGATGCTCCCGAAATGGCCTCTGTGCGCACCAAAATTGATCGAAAGATTGTGCACGCAGAGCTTAAGCGACAATCCGCCAGCATCGCATAGGTATTACCGTTGATGCTCAGGGCAAAGGATGACACTTAGGAAACTTCCTTGTGGGACGCACTTTTTCTGCTCCAATGCGCTGGAGAGGGCTGGCCCCTCCCGTACGTGGAATTAATGATCTCGCAGAAATACAGAAATAAAGATTGGGAAACCTCTCCTAGCTCCATCGTGTGGAAAGTCTCCATGATATCGTATCGCCATGCAGTATCATAGGAAATCTCCAGAGCAAAAAGCACCATTGCTTAGTATTGTCTACGAAGGAAGGCCTCTCAGAGTAGAATAACTTATGTGTAGTGGAACTTGAGGAAACCACACTGGACAGAAAACATGTAGCTTCCACTAGCCAGGAAAAAGGCTCATCTTACATTTGCCATTTTCTCCATCAACTCTTACACAAGTTAGACAAATTGAGGTGAAAGCAGCCGGGGTAGGGTAATCTTTCACCAGTTTGCGAAAGATGAGGGCAGTAGACGTTCACCGAGAGACTGGGAGGGTACCTTTTGTCCAGGACCTTTTGGAAAAATGCAGCAGAAATATCATGCCTTGCTCACTAGGTGTTAAAGCATGGCATATGAGACATCGTTCGTACCAGGGGCGGTGTCTGTGCAGGAAGCAAGAGTGTAATGCAACTCACTGACCGTAAACCTGTCCTCAAAGGGGTCTCCACCTCTTGATGTAAATTCCAGTCAGCGGCCATCAGCGACATCACGATGTGCATTGAATGCTAGCGGAGCATCATCTCGACAAGAAAATGCGGTCACGAATGACTATGCCACGGAAACTGGGTCTGAGATTTAGGGAACGTTCTCTTGGAAAACGGGAGTGGGTTTCTAAGAGAACTTGTCCAGAATCCTTTGGATTCGCTTCCACACGTCTTCAAGAGAGGTAGTTCCATTAATTGAAGACACTTTTGGCCGCCAGGAAGAATGGCGGGCGTGTTAGAAAATATACGGGTATCTAGCTTTATCTCGAAGCAATTGATTGACAGTAAAAATTGTTCAAGTGGCACTTACAGAACATGTAGGTATATCGCTTCTGTCTGACTAACCTCATCGCTCACAATTTTTCAGGTGGCATTTAGAGAGCACAGGGACAGATCGAGGAAAAAAATGGGCAGTAATGCATGAATCCATCAACATTTATAACACTCATTTCTATCTCGTTGATCAAATCAACAAGGATCTGCGTGACCCCTTTGATTGATCAAGTAGTCTCTCCAAAGGGAGTGTCTGCCATTCAATTCCCGAGAAGTCGGTTGACGGTGGAATTTACGCTGGAATAACAACATTCCTCCTATCCATGTGTAGCTGCACTGCCACTGCCTTAAAGGAGGTATTTATAGCAAATAGAATAACGGAGACATCATGCCGGGTTTAAATCGTGCATCATACCGATTGGTCCCCATCCCTTGGTGATGGGATCGCTATAACCCTTATACCCCGGCAGGGTTGGCAAAGGACATGCGGCCAGCATGATCTCTTGCAAAACATTGGTTAACGGGGAATGGGAGTAGACGAGACTCGGCAGCTCCCCGTATTCCGTTCGGAATCCAGGGCAATTCCATTAAATGAATATTCCGCCAGGCCCTGCTAAGAGGTCATTGAGAACAATCTTCCAAATAGAGATCCTCACATTAAGGGCCGTCCGCTTCCAGGAGACAGAACTCTCGGTGCTGTTTGCCATCCAATGCGCTAAAATTGTTACCACCTTCGGAGACCTATTGGGGTAGGTTGAGCTTGCTATGCGAGCATTTTCCTCCCTTAGCCTCAAAACCTTTGGCTGACAGGGCGGTTTGGAAGGCGGGGCTCCTTTTTTGGCATAAATGTTTGTAAGGTAGAAGCTTTCCTAACCAGCACGCATCGACTCAGGGAGCATCTCACGATCTAATGTAATTATCAGTGTAGGGTTGGGTTTCAAAGCCCCTACCAGTTTTCTCATCACAACCTCGACCTTGACTGCTCCTTGCTCAGCCAACTCTTTGTTATGTCTTTTATGGAGTAGTTTACGAATTCCCTCGCATGAAACACTCCATTCACAAAATTTAGGTAGTGTGGCGTCACTCTCACCAGCAAGCCATCGAGTGTCTAAAGGGTGCTAATAATGGCTGCCTCGGATGGTCCGCTGCATTTGCAAGAAGGTTTTTATCCGAAAAGTGGATCAACTTAGGCTCTCTATCAGTCAATCTAGCTAAAGCTCTCCTTTGTTGGGGCATGTGGCCTTTGGCTAACTTGCTGCCATCTGTGGAGAGAAAAGCTAAAATCGCCTGAAGCAGCGGTCTAAAAAATGCTAGTAAATCTATAAGCATGACTTTGGTCCTGTCTAGGCCTCCTCAACTGAGGGCGCCTTGGGGCACGAGGTAATTGAGGCTCCGCTTAGACCACTTGCGACTTTGGTCTTGACATAGGCCACCCCGCTGAGGGCGTCGAGGGGACAAACTTGCTGAATTTAGCTTGGTCACTTCCTGAAATGGTAGCAGACCCCTCCGCCTTCAAAGTATCTGCAGGGCGAGAATAATCTCTTTTCCTCTTTGATTTATTCTTACCTTTCCTCTTCATTTTTGGATAGGACGGCGGGGAGCGAATCTTCTTCTCTCAGCTCCCATACCCAGAAAGAGCCCCAAGACTAGATGTACCAGCCTCAGTCAGACCATTCTCTGAGATGGTAAAGATCTTGACCTAAAGGGAAGGGGCACCAGGTGGGGTAGGGAGTCCCTTATATCCTTGCGCTTCTTTGGGGGCCCGTATCGCCTGATAATTCGCCCCTTTGGAATATCCTGCTATCTGGGTATGGGAGATCACCCTCAGGACCATCACTACCTCAGGGAGGTCCTAAAACTGTCTCATCCATGTTGTCAGGATCCTCGCACGGGACTCATGAGTCTTATGGCATGTCGCTGGAGCTGATAAGCCGACTCACATTGGTAAGAAATGGAGAGCTGGCATGCCCGCTCCCATGAAGGAAGTAAAAGGACGCTATATATATATATATATATATATATATATATATATATATATATATATATATATATATATATAAGCGAACAATGACTTCCATTTTACTGTTGTTAGGTAAGGACAATGGTAAGAATTCCTTAACCTGCTAGACTTTAGAGTGGATTAAAGACTTCTTACAATTGCATTTACCTAACCGCATTTACATGGACGTTATCGTTTATTTATCTAGAATTTAGCGGGGCGAAGAACCGCAGAATACATATAATTCTCGGTTTCTCTTAAAGTAAACGCCAGCTCCTACATAATGCGTCGTCTTTTCTTTTTCCTAGAGAAATGGAGAATTTTTAGCGGATTAAGGAATTCTTACTATTGCCTTGTGTTCTTCCAATGTCCCTTTCTATTGCCTTGTGTTCTTCCAATGTCCCTTTCTATTGCCTTTTAAAACTCCTGTTTCTTATTACATTGCTCATTTACGTCAAATTTCTCTTTCACTTGTACTATCTTGTATGGTCTGCAATACAAGGCTTCTGCATCTTTCTTTCGGTCATCAAAAGGTTTGTAAAGTGAGAAATTAAATATAGCGAAAGCTCTGTGGTGGTTGTTATCACCCGCAGAACATGATTTGCGATTTTACAAGGCGAAGCTAGAGTGGATAAAACAATCTTTTCATTCTCTTCGACAAGCAGGAATGACAATTAAAAAGGCCGATCGAAAGACAGTTTTTTGGCTCTCCTAGAAAAGCTTATTTTATGCGTTATCTCCTCGTGTATGTGATATGAGCTCCTTCCAAGGGCTTGGATGAGGAGTTAGTTAGCTAAAAATTGCCTTCTTAACCGCATAATTATGAATGCGCTATTACAAATAATTATATATATATACATCTATATATATAAATATATATATATATATATATATATATATATATATATATATATATATATATATTTATATTATTTATATATATATATATATATATATATATATATATATATATATATATATATATATATATATTTATATATATATATTCTCAGTGCAAGGAAACGGATGAAAAACAAATGGAGAGAAGGGAGAAAAACGAACTGAGAAAAAAAAGAGAAAGCAGAGCAAAAAGGGAAAAATCTAATTTGCTTTCTGTGAGTTGCTACCTAACCGGGTCTGAACAAACCAGGCAAAAAAGAAGTCTATCTCACTAAACCACTCGCTGTTCTTTGAGCTCTTTCACACTGTAAAATTTAGAATATTCGAAAAGAAAATACCTAGGCACAAAGATTAATAAATACCGAGCCCAAGAGCTACAAACACACACACACAAATATAAGTAATCTTGAAATATTTATAGTGTGAGGCTGATAAAAAATCCTCCTTCATAATTGACTATACATAATACATAGCAAATATAAGGTTAAGTTGAAAATTCTATAGTTAAATAAACCCTAACTTAATTAATCACTGCTGCTATGCTTAAGAGAGGAAATACGGAAACGACTTAGCTGCAAATCAAGATTACACAAAGATATTTCTTAATAAGTTTAATCTTTTTAATGAGTTTGAATCTTTATATCTTTAAGCAAAGTAAATCACATTAGGGAGGTGGAGAACATGTCAAAGGTTGGGAACTTCCCGCCGACGGATAATGGACAGAGGTCAGGTTCTTTTCCAATTGTGATTAGAAGCTTGAGTGAATAGGTTAAGCGCACACCGTGCTTGGTTACGTCCTATTGCATTTGAAATTATCTCGTAGGAATTAAATTGTATGTTTAACCTTGGTCGTTTTTTTAATAAATATAGCTTCGAGGAAGAGTAATTGGCGTCGATTTGGGGCAGATTCTAAAATTTAGTATTTTCCTCCAACATTTTTCTTTTAAGGCATACTTCGTGTTTTTCTCTTGTCTGTTTTTTCGGAGCTCCGTTATTTAGGTGGCATATCATTCTCCTTGAGAGTTTTGCCGCTGTCATTCCAATATGAGTGATATAGGAGTTCACAGTCACCTAATTTACATGTGGAACCATATATGAGATGACTCATTTGTTTGGATTCAAATGCAGGTCCTGGGTTATTCTTTATAATAAGGTTGGAGGCCTGCCTATTACAAAACTAGACGGACCTCTGACCTTTTATATATATATATATATATATATATATATATATATATGATAAATAACACCCACAAGGAAAATGGAAAAAACGATTCCGAGCGCTTTCGTCTTTATTCTAAAAGACCTCTTCATGGAATAACGTAGGTCAGGACAGAAAATGTCTTAAATAGTAAAGAGTGGGGGGTTAAAACGGCTACCTGCATCAAAACCCTAACTAGGGGATACAAATTCTTTAAACACTTTAATTTGTGATTTAATATAACTAGATATGATAGGATCTAGGGCTAATATTAAAATTTGGGAAAGTATTAATAGAGATACTCTCCAAAATATTTCTTCAAATGTAGTTTGTACATTCAATAACAGGTTTAGCACTATTCCAATTAATAGTATGATCCTGACTATAGATATGTAAAAATAGTTAATCTACGTCTATTCCACACACAGATGCTTCGTTGCACTTCAGCATGTCAATTTCTTGCAATTTTCCCACGTTTTTGTTTTTTAATTCAGGTTCCATCTAATTTTTGTGCTTCCAACGATAAACCTTTTCTTCCGGAGCATCCTACATCGAATAATCTATCGGGTTATTGTCTGGGCTGTGTCGAAACCTATCATTCTTCGTAATCACTTTGGGCGTATTAGTATTCAAAAAAGCCTGTGTGGCTTTGCATGTATTTATAGGTACCAAATCTTGTTGAAACTAAAAATTATTTTCTGGATAGTGACGACAGTCTGGCAACGGCTTTGTTCTTAAAAGTTTCATATAATTTATCGAAGATACTTTTTTTCTTTACTGTTTCAAGAAAATGAACCTCAATTTTATCGTTCCAAGAAACTCGTGGAGATATTATTTTTGTAATTATTGATGTCTCATGATACAACCTTGCGATGGTTTCTATATCGCTGATTTTTTAAAGTATTTTTTCTACTGTACCGTTCTCCCAATTAGTCATGTCACAATTTACGCTGAATTGAGATAAACAAAGTGATAATTTAATATATTATTTAATGAGATATAGAATCTTTTGTGTATATTTAGTCATCAATTTAGTTATAAATATATATATGAGATTTATTAATAAAATAAATGAAATTAATGAAATTTCTTAAGTTAGTGTGGTATTTCAAGCATTATTGTCGAAACTATTTAACATAGTTTTGTTTCAAACCAGAGTTGCCAAATTTCAAGAATATTTGCTTTTATTCAACTTAGCTTTATATATTTATTTATAAGTTTATTCAATTTTTAATCATGGATATTAAAAATATTTGCATCAACAATTGGCTATTTTAAAATAAAATTCTTGCTATAATTAATATTCCAATCTAACTTGTGAGGTCAAATATTATTACATAACATAACATAATTTCACGGATGACAAAAGCCGCAAGGGCCTATCAAAGGTCATCGGCATCTGTCAAAACCCACCCACAAAATGCATCCATAGGTTTGGCAACAGCCATAATGAGAATACTTTTGAAAATCCTTTAATTAGGCAATAAAAAAAGTTTGACAAAAAGGGGGGAGGGAATTAGGCTGCTCTAAAACGTAAACAAACGGGAGCTATTTCATGATTTAATTGAAAATATAATTAAAAATTCCTTGAATATTTTGTCTAACGCTCAATGTTAACTATCTTCCCGAACTTAAATAAATTACACCGAAAAACAAAACAAAACAAAAAAACGTCACTGAATAGAGAGCTCGCTGAGAACAGGTCCGATCGCTACCGATGTTAGGTTAAACACGATCTACCTCTTCTAAACCAATGCTTGAGCATCATTTATTAACCTACCAGACTCTAGATGATCATAAATCCTCTTCTTAACTATCTTCTCATGAATTTTACAAACGATAGAAGTTAGGCTTACTTGCCTACAGTTATTCGGGTCCTCTTTACTTTCCTTTTGAAAAATTGGCACTACATTCGCTAATTTCTAATCATTAGGTATTTCTCCAAACTCTGGTGATCTAGTATATATCTTCTCAAGAGCTACTGCAATACTATTTACACCTTCTTTGAGTAACCTAAAATTAATGTTTTCTGGGCCAGATGACTTACTGGTATTTAACTCCAATATAAGCCCTTTAATTTTTTCCCTGTTCACATTAATGATATTCAAGACTATGGAGGTATGCCTGTGAAGACTCACTCGGCGCAAGGGCGCATACACAAGCATAGGTAGATAGCCGACCCTAGGCTACCTATGATATACTTTGGGGAAATTAATACAGAGTGCGATTTACGGTTGACGGGGATTTATCTAATGGCTTGCGGGGTCGCAGTTCAAAGGATATATAAAGAACAAGTCTCCAAAATATAATTTTAATATATATATAATAAATGGGGCAATATATATATATATATATATATATATATATATATATATATATATATATATATACAAAAAAGTGGGAACAAATTACTCGATAAAGATAGTTAATTGTGACAATTTTTAATATGACAGAGTTAAGCGGGAGGAGCAAAATTAACGTTAACTCGAACAAGAAATATTAATAACGATTGAGCGGGAAGTCAATTCAAAAGTGGATGTTGGTGACGATTGACGGAGTGTAATCAGGAGATTACAACACAAGATCGCTTTACCTGGAAATGTGGTAAAGTGGAAGGGAGGGGGGAAGAAAGGAAAACCAACGACACAGGTCTTCTACAAGATACTTCTGGGAGTCTTAACTAGGAGGACTCGTAGATGTGGTTTGATTACTTCTTGATGAAGAATGTGATTTTTTTTTCTGCTCCAGAGGGATATAATCTCAACTCGAGACGATTCTGCGGATCAACAGGGAGTGTCAGACTCGAAGGAACGGGAGTCTTAAAGGGGGTCCGAGATGAGGGGGAGCTGAACAATTCTCTGAGAAGAAGGGGGCTCGATATGTTTCCTCTGAAAGGGGGCCAAAGCTTTACGAAGGGAGATCTGCTGGTTAGATCTTACGACGAGGTATGACTCGAACAGGGGTGGCGGGACAACGCTGGGGAACAGACAAACAATCTGAACGGATGGACTGGAGAACTATCAATCTCCTCGAAGAATTGCGGACTCAAAGTTAAATAGCCAGGTGGCTGGTTTGATAGATAGCCCTAGGGCATGGCCGTCCCTAGAGGATTCTCGACGTCAGTCTATGTAAACTTACTTTGATATAACGAGTCGGATCGGACAGCAAAGTTTGTCTCGTGATATGAGGATAGGATTAGTACGGCTGCTCTCGTGGGAGAATAGACATACATGGGAAGCATAGGGTGAGAACTCAGCGTTATCGAGGGAGGGGGGGGGGGCAGCGTCCGAAAGCAAATACAGCTGGGTTGGGTGACTTAGCGTGGGACTTCTTGCTTCTCGAAGATTCTAAACTTCCCACGCCAAGAAGCACGTGGTTTAGGGTGAAGGGGCTGAAAGGGGTATTCCGAGGGGGGAGCCCTTTCACGCTGGTCTTTAAAGAGCATCCGCTCACAAACACTACTTCCCTTGACTTAAAATTATCATTAATTAACCTATCTGGATTAAAAATTCCTTGAATATTTTGTCTAACACTCAATGTTAACTATCTTCCAAAACTTAAATATATTACACAAAAAAAACAAAGTAATTGAATAGTGAGCTCGCTCATCCAATCGCTACCGTTCTTTTCCATGATATTTAAACCTTATCCTGTTCCATGATACAGAAATTTCCATCTAATTTGACTTACATTAACTTTCTACTTTTTAAATGCTCTTTATGTAGTACATAATTGATTTATTTGTACTTGGAGCGCATTTTTCATTAGACACGTTTAAATCACAAATCGTAAGTTTCACTTCTTCTTCTTCTGCTTGGCAACATATCCCAGCAAAGCCTCGCGACAGACAAGCAAGTCTATTCAAGAATTTATAAAACATATAAATAATCACTGTAGTAGTGAACTTACTTTTGTCTGAACTATTTTGTAAAACATGACATAACTATTTGGATAAACTATACCTCTCTTTCAACCTCTGCTAGGTAACACTCGTAATAATCTTCCACTCTAAATTTAATGAGAAAACGGTCTTCGTCTGACCTCATTTTTATGATTGAGGGACTTAGAAAAAAGCAAATATGTAAACACCAAGATTAAACATAGGTCTTCAAGCGATGTTGCCAGACGTAAGTTGTATACACATACCACAAGAGATTTATATAGTCAGAAAATTATAGATAATAAAGTTTTTAATTTTTGTATATTATGAGACATGGGTTTGTATATTAAGTTAAAATATTGTCAACATAATTCCAGGGGTTATCGAATTACATACAACTAGTTGAAAAATGTGAATTTAAGGAGGGAGTTGTAATTTATTTTATTTATAAATATGAGGTATCATGTCTAGTATATTACCTTACCGCTGTGCTATATCATCCAGAACGTCGCAATAAATGACTTTCAACTTCACTTGTCTCGCGTAGCTCAGATGAACTGCTCACGCGACGTGCCGCCTGCCATCAACTTTAACACTCCATTCTTTCACTCTTCTTGCTGTCTATGGGATCTTCGTCTTAGTTCTCCAGCACCACATCTCCATCGCCTCCAGTTCTTCACCATTGCTGTTGTCAATGTCCAGCTCTCCACTCCATACAACAAATTGGACCACACGTTTGTCTTTATTAAACTTTTCCTCGTTTTTATCGATAACTTCCTGTTCGCTAATATATTTCTAATATTTCCGAATATCATCTTTGCTATTTCATCTTTCCTATGATTTCATTGTCGCTTCTTACATCTACCGTCACCACACTTCCTAGGTATTTCAACGACTCCAAATCTTGGCAATGGTGTATTCTTCTATATAGTCATACACTTCGTCTTTCTTACATTAATTTTTTAGCTCTTTGTTCTCACTTTCTTCTTTTACTTTATTGAATATTAGTTGTAAATGTTGCCTTGAATGAGCTATTAGTACTGTGTCGTCCGAGTATCTTAAATTAGTGATATTGCATCCTCCTATTCTGATCCCTTCGTATTCTTCAATATTCTTCATTATTACCTCACTATATAGTGAGAACAGGTCTGGTGACAACACACAGCCTTGTCTTACTCCTCTCTTCTAATTGCCTGGAAGTCAGTTTCTTCACCATTTATTCTTACACATGACTTCTGTGACCAGTATGAGTTCTTAATCACTTTGTATTCATTTCCATCGATGCCTATACTTTTTAAAACTTCCATTAAATCAAAATGTCTAACTTTATCAAACGCCTTCTCATAATTAATAAGACAAACGTGTGGATCTTTCTCTTTCTCTATTATTTTTTCTGCCATTACTCTCAACATAAATATTGCATTGCTTATGGCTTTTCCCTCCACAAAACCACATTTTTCCTCAAATACTTCTCGCCTTATTTTTTCTCTTATTCTTTTTAGTATTACTTTCAGTATAAATTTGTTATTTGGCTTATTATGCTGATCGTTCTGTGCTTTTCACATTCAAGGGTTCCACTTACTTTGGGAATTGTAATGAAAACTTATTTGCACATTTGTTCTATTATCTCACCTGAGTTGTAAACTTTGTTTGCTATTTCAGTTATACTCCTTACTGCCGTGTCTCCAGCAGCTCGCAGCATTTGTATCATAACTTCATCATTTCCTGCAACCTTTCCTCTCTTCACATCCTTCACTACATCTTTTATTTCCCTCTCGAGGTTTTCTGGACTTTCTTCTTCTCCTTTGGGTAAGTCTTCTAACTCTTCTCTCTCATCATGGAATAATTCTCCAATGTACTCGCTCCATCTCTGTTTCACCTCTTTTGTTTCCATCACCACTGTCTCCCTAGATAAAGATCCTACGATTCAGGTTAATAGTGATTTCCATAAAAAAGTGCGTTACCATCTTAAACATTTTCCCGATTTAATTGCTAAATTAAAATTTAGTAATGCCTCTCTGCCATATTTATATGGTCTTGTAAAGACTCATGAGCCTAATAAGCATATACGCCTTATTATTAGTTCTGTTGGCTCAGTTTCATATTCCTTATCTAAATGACTCACTTCATATCTCACTTCCCTTGTTGGTACCCTTTCTAATTCTCATAGTAAAAACAGTTGCGAGCTTATTGAAAAACTCAACTATATCCCTTATTCTAATAACTTCTTCCTTGTTAGTTTCGATGTTTGTTCTCCTTTTACTAAAGTACCCGTAAATAACCTTTTTTCCTTCCTTAATGATAAATTGCCAGTAAATATTTTCATTGAACTCATCTCAATGTGTACTAAAAACTGTAAGTTTTCTTTTAATGGTAAGTATTACCTTCAAAAGTTTGGTTTGAGTATGAGAAATTGCTTATCCTTTGTTCATTCTAACATATGGAATTTTTCGAAACTACCTTACTCCCCACCATTATCGATTTTCCCCTTGTTTAGTTTCGATATATAGACGATAATATTTGTTTGTTGTCTTCTTCTAAGGATGTTAATAGTTTTCTTACTGAACTTAATTCCCTGGTTCCTTCTATTAAATTTACCCTTGAACTCAAATAAAATGGTGTCCTCCCGTTCTTAGATCTACTTATTCATAGGACTCCATCTGTATTTATATTTTCCGTCTATCGTAAGCCTACCAACGCCTGTTTTTATATTCATTTTTACTCAGGTCATAATGATAAAGTCAAACAGTCTGTATTTATTTCAATGTTTCTCCGGCGGTTGCGGGTCACTAGCCCGGAATTCTTGGATCATGAGATTTCAAAGATCTTTGAAATTGGTACCAATCTTTGTTACCCTCATAAATTTCTTGCAGGATGCCTAGATTTGGCCAAAAAATATCCTTTTATAGAAAGGAAATCCCTCCCGCATACAATTTTAAGATCTTCCTTGTTTTACCGTTTCCTGAGTCTTATTCCTTGAAAATGAACTGAACAAGTTCTAAGGTACATATATATATATATATATATATATATATATATATATATATATATATATATATATATATATATCGTGGTATACGGCCGAGTATGTATGTACGTTTGTTCCTTACATGAATAACTCCCTTCCTTTTTCCTTTAAAAGTGCTATACTTTTATTTATCTTTTTTTATTCTTTAACCAGGGAGGATTCGTAATGTTGTATATTTATTGCCCTATGTAGCGTTTTGAGAATTTAATTAAAAAAGTGAGGGCAAACATATACTTTTAATTAAAAATAAAATTAAATATTAAAACTTTAAATATAATATGGCTATAATAAGAGGATCTAAATAAAGATTAATACTACCAATGAGTACTACGCGATGGTTGACACAAAAATTCCCTTTAGTACAGAATGGTAAATATAGAACATTAATAAGTTGGGTTCATTTTACCTTTACTTAAGTTGGAGTCTGGCGTGGGATGATCTTGAACGAGAACCTCGTTGATGGGATGAATCGAGACGTGAGGCTGACTAGGACTCACAGCTGTCCGTGTCGCTGCGCGAAGGATAAGTTTGGTGGAGGTTATTCGGGAATAACAGCTGACTTCGAGGTTAGTGGGGAGCGCGTAGCGATGCTTCTTGACTTGACGATATAAGCTAGAGAATTGTGGATGTACGATTATTCCAATCCTTGGGTTACACTTGCGGGTTTCTCGAGGATGAGACTTGAAAATATAAGCGATAGGCGAGGGGATTGTGGATGCATGATTATTCCAATCATTGTGTTCCCCTTGCGGGCTTCTTGATGATGAGACTTGACCAAGAGGTGAATCTTTTCTCGAGTGGAACTTCACATTGGTATTCCTTAATGGTGATGGGTTTCTCTGAACGAGATTGGCATGAGAGTGATTATCTATACTTATGGTCTACTCTTCGATGTGAGTGAAAGGAACAACCTTGGAAAGAAAAATCCCACTCGGTTCCACTTCTTGATTTTCCAGTTTGACTCCGGGACTCGTCTGCTTCGCCTCTCGATCGCTACTTTGATTCTCCTCTTCTTTTCTCCAGATCGAACTATATATACGTCGCTTATCCCCTGGGGGAGGAGAGGGGAGATAAGGACCCTTCGCTCTTCTGGTTTACGTCGGAGAAAGTGAAATTTCGGCTATTTGGCGAAAATAGACCTAAACAATAGGGGGGAACAGTGAGCCTATTCATATATTTTTATTCTAAAGGCTATCCCACCCTCCTTTGTTTATACTAACGGGCTACGAAATCTGCTGATGGTAATCCTTTTTTTGTGAGCGATCTCGAGGATGGTTGGGACAGCGGGGCAAAGGGGAGGGTTGGGGTGTAAAGTATCGGACCATATGGAACGTAGTCGTTGACGCTGTGTAACCAAACTAGTCTGTTTGTCCTCGCGATATTGATTTCCCCACAATATATATATATATATATATATATATATATATATATATATATATATATATATATATATATATATATATATATATATGTATATATATATATGTATATATATATATATATATATATATATATATATATATATATATATATATATATATATATATATATATATATATATATTAAGGTGGAATCAAATCGGCCTTTTTTAAAGATAAAAAGGTTAAAAAAAGATCGGTTAAACAATAATTAATTTATTGCAAAATGAGAAAAAAAAACATGTCCAGCCAATTCAACCATACATTACCTTATTTAAGAATCCAATCAATATCTTGCATTTTGATTGGTCATCATTGGTCTAGTGACTGCATTCAAAGCAGCTCATTGGATAGAGGCTTAAGAACCGAGAATGCCTACCTTTCTTCCAACATTGTACGTTGCACTTTTTGACAATCCCACTTGTTTCGCTCTTCTTTTCAATGATTTATGCGGCACCCGCTTGACGTTTTGACGCATCTCTTCAATATTATGTTGTTCTACGCCTTATCTGCCAACACTAAACTTCAAATGTAGGGCATGTAAAAAAGTCTCCCTGTATATACAATTAATTTCGAACGATGAAATGGATTTTCATATGTCAGTCGTTACAGTCTTCGCTTTTTTGTTTATTTATTGAGTAAGTGATAAAATGTGTGGTAGGTTTCATAGGAGTGAAATAAGTTTGTAAGTATAACATAACAAAGGCAACACAGAGTCGAAAGAACATTGTTTTTCTCAAGCGCAAGAAAACATACGACCAATTTACATTTAAAAACATTACAAAGAACACGCTACAAAATCAAGATCATAAAACCAGATATGGAAACTAAAACAAAAGAGGAAAAATGCCCAGATTAAGATCGACAAGGTGCTACAAAATTAAATAAATAAGTAAAAGAGGCAAAGTGCCCCAAAATAAAATATGAAGGAAAACAACAAAACAAGAATACCGTAAAATAAAAGACGCGAAGTGCCCAAAGGTAAAAAAACGAAGGAAAAAAACAAAAGAAAATCGTAAATAAAAGAGACGAAGTGCCCAAAACTAAAAAATGAAAGAAAAAACAAAATAAAATAAGAATAGTGGAAATTAAAGAGGTGAAATGACCAAGTACAAAACAAAAAACTGTAACAAAAATATACGTAAAAAAAGAAAGTTTAGGCGTGTGCCACATACTCGTATCTCATTACTGATTGGCTCGGCTCAAGTTTCAGGATTCCCATCCTCCAATCAGAGCTCGATTTTAAGATAACAGGTGAATACGACAACATTTTTAAACGTAACGAGAATCTTTGAGCCGATCCTAGCAAGGTTATTTTTAATCGCCTCTATGTTTATAATTACTTTCTATTCTCGTTTTTTCTCACTTACGATAGTACAAATGTTCGTTCTAATAATTTCTATATACGAGAACTCACATTTCTGACTCTGGCCCCCCCTAATATATATATATATATATATATATATATATATATATATATATATATATATATATATATATATATATATATATATATGGATATGAGAAACTCTAAAACGTTTCATGATTATAACAAATCCTATCATGAGTGCTAAAAAATAAAAAATCAATACCGGGTTCTGCAAAGAGTTCTGTTACACTCAGTTTTTATTATCTTTCAAAAGGTTTACGTGTGTTATAGAAAAAGTAGGGACAAACATTTTTAAAGTTATACTTTTTCAGCAGGTCTCATTAAAATGTCTTTTCCATCGTATGGAGGCATGTCGAGATGAAAATGAAAAAATTGAGATTTCTGCTTTCCTGCTTGTGGGGCACAAGTCCGACATAGCTAAGTGGCTCAACGTCAGCCGGATGATGACCGTGCACAGAGTATCGGAGAGGCTCTAAAACGAAGAAAACCTCAAAGATTGACCTGTTTTAGGCTGATCTCAGTTTTCAACAGTTTGGCTGTGAGAAAGGCCTTCGAAAGTGCTTCCAAGCTTTAAATGACTGCACTCGAGAAGAAGAAGAAGAAGAAAAAGAAGAAGAATAAGAAGAAGAAGCACATCTCGGTGGCCACGGTATCCAGAGCCGTCAGGAAGGCGGCAAGAGCTAGAAGTGCGTGGAGAGGCCTCTGCTCACCAACCGTATGCTAAAACAATGTCGGAAGTATTGTCGTCCCCTTCTCAACGACTTGATGAGTCATGGCAATCGAATTCTCATGTTTTCTGGTGAAAAAGACTTCATGGTTGATCTGGTTATCAACAACCAAAACGATTGTGCGGTAGTTTCTGCCTGGATATCTCGGAGGGCCACTACGTCTCTACGACCAAGCACTCGGCCTCCGCCTATGATGTTCGGCGTTGTGACATCGAATGGCGATAAAATTCCGCCGATGTGACTCGAAGCCAGCTGCAGGTTCACCGCGGCCGATTACAGGCACTTTGTATTCACAAAAGTCCTGTCCTGGGTGAGAAAGATCACGAAGAAGGAGGACTACGTCTCTTAGCAGGACGGTACTCCGCCTACACGGCCAAGATCGTGCACGAGTGGTTTGGGTCGACCGGGAACTTCTGGTCAAGGAATTGAGGCCGCCGCACCGCCTGACCTCAAAATACAACTTAAAAATGGTTCATTAAGTCCCTTTACCGACATTTACATTTCTGGTTGCTTTAAGGTAAAACAACTTACTTTAAAACAAATTTGTCTTTAAGATATACAAATAATCTACGTTAAATAAGAAAAGAACATAAGAAAAGAAGGAGACTGCAAAAGACCATTCATGGCCTACACTTGATTACTTACATTAGGTAGTGGTGATTACTCAAAGAATCCAAACGAAATACCTTCGTTGAATCTTGTCCGGGGAGGTGTCGTGAGTGTAGTTTATTTGCTTCTCACTAGATGGCGTTACTTCGAACGAGGAGTGCACAAGTGACGTCACACGGAATTTCGAGTCATCGTAGGAGAATCAGGACTCAAAATAAACGACGATTGAGGAGGCGAGGAGTTGAACGCTTATGAACTTGAAACGGTTTTTTCAGACGAGGCTTGCAGCTGTCTATAGAGCTTCTCTTTTGGGTGAGAAATCTATCTAGTTAGGGGGTGTCAAACTCAGATAGGGTAAGATCATTTGACGATCTTTGGTAATCAAACTGTGCCGATTATGCTTGAAGGTAAGATCTCTTGACAATCTTTGGTAATCGAACTGTGCCGATTATGCTTGGTGCAATCTGTTATTGCCCAAGAAAAGGAAAGTCCTTCTTAACTTGCTGGGGAACTATATCCCGACAAGTTCTTCTCGATGTCGTGACGAAAACGAAAAAGTCCTCTTTTTCTCCTGACGAATCGTTTTATACTAGATTAACTCCCACGGGGTAAAGGTAAGGGGGGAGGGGGTAGCAAGGGAAGACACAAGGGTGTCCTGGCTTTTGGGCGTCTGTTATTTCTCTTCCTCAACATTTTTAAATTAGGGAAACTAGATCTCCTTGTAGCTCTGCGAGAGCGTAATACGAGATTGACAGTTTGAATTTTTGACTTGTTTGATAAATAAGTACGCCCTCGAAGAGTAGGCCTTTAGAGCTGGGGTCAGGAATAACTGTCTCCTAAATTTACCATTTTATCCTACTTGTATGTTACTGGAGAATGGGTAGAGTGGCTTAGAGAAACCCAGGAAAATTTTGTTTTCCTTTCATTAGTTTTCTTTGCCATGAGAAAGACCTCGATATATATATATATATATATATATATATATATATATACTCGCAATTTCTTAACTGCCTTGGTTAACTCGTATGTTTCACCGCGCGTGCACAGCAGTTTCCGCGCATGTTTGAATGACCGTTAGCTATGAGCGAACAACGTTGTGGCTGCAGGAACAGATCGAAGCTCTTATAGGTACAGAAGGAACATATCAGGGGTCATTATTCAAAGATGGCTGAAGTTTTTTAATGTAAAGAGATTAGTAGATAAAAGTCTGAAAATTTGCTAACTGCATTGATTAACAAACCGGAACAATACCCGATGAGTGGAAGCTGTTAACATAAAACCACTTTGTAATTTCCTTGCTCGAATTCTTCGTTTAAAGAAAAGGACATAGTATAAAAAATTCAAATAAGAGAGATAAGAACAAGAGGGAAGGTTCCTTCATGACCTGCGGCGTTTTGTGATAAGATGATAAATGGTTATTGCATTGATGGTTTCCCATGGTTCAAACCACTTACAAGTGCCTTTGAATGGCTAAATGAGGCTTCTGCCACTGGATGTGGCCACCCAGCGCCAAATCTGATGACATATGTGAAATCTTCAGAGTGAATAACTCTATTTCCCATTGTTATATGGGTCATTTCATGGCTCTAAATGGGTACAATTGAACTTTACTATTTTTTAAAAAATGCGACGCCTAGACCTGGCGCTTTGCCACAGGTAAAAAAGGGGGGGGGAGGAGAGTTGCAGTCTTATGAAATAGTAGTATTAAGGTAGTTTCTGGAGGTTGTAATGATAGCTCCATTTTCTGGCTATTTCAGGAAGCCACCGGGTGACTACGTTTTGATGTCCAAAGTAGGATTCGGTAACTAATTAGCACTTAATTAGGAAAGCGGCGAATGTAGTCCCGGGATGGGGGAATTCCCGCGATCTAATTCTGACCTTAAAAAGGGAACAAAGGAAAACTGTTTTATATCCCGGCTTCCCAAGGAGAGGGGAGTTAAATCGCTCGATGATACTTCACAAGAGATATGAAGTAAGAGAGGGAAAGAGGAGGGGAAAAAAGACTCACGAGAAACAAGGCGGCGTTGAATCGAGACTGAGATTCACTAATCTGTGCAAAAGCGAGCTCACCCTTGAGACGAGCCTGTTGGTCTGACCTGGCGAGTGAGTAATAATTAAAAAGTAGAGGAAGGACTTTAAGATGTTTTTTTTATAAACATTGTTTTTTCACTTTAACATAACAAATTTTAATCTTCAGCTAAACATTTCCTAATCACGCGCAAAAGAATAAGAAAGTACTTGAACATTATTTTTAAAATTTTCCAGTGCAGTCCATACTCTCTTTTGTAAACAACCTTCCTACTACTGTCAATCAAGATATACAACCAACTAAACATCGCTACTTAAGATAGTACATTTAGATTTGTTTTTAAATATTTCCTCTCTAGTTATTCTAAAATTCTTAAATGTTGTTGGTTATAATTTTGATGCCAAAAACTTAAAGCTTTTGATATACAGGGTGTCCATAAAGTCTCTTTACAATTTAAAAATTTATTACAAAGACAACTGATAAGATATCGTAATCAGACTTGTTCTATTGTACTCAGTGGTTTTCAAACTGTATTAAGTGAGATAAAAGAACCTTTGATATCCACTAAGTAGACTAGAACAACTCTCATTAAGATATCTTATCATTTGCCTTTGTATTATTTTTTTAAATTGTAAAGAGACTTTATGGACACCCTGTATATTTCTCTATAGGAATATAATGTTTAATTACGAGACTAGTTTCGCTATGAAATTTACCATGCCATCTTCAATCGAGTGATAATGGATCGACACGATGTGATCTTGTTCCAACTCTCGTCTGTATTTTCGACCTGATTTAATGGTTTTATCGAGATTGAAGGATAATAACGGAAATTGGCTCGTGCGCAAATTATATTTGGAGGCGGAATGCGAAATAACAAGTTAATGGGATTTCTTTCACCGATTCCTGGTCCTCCAATCCTAAAATGAAAGGAAGAAAGTAGAAATTAGGCTCTTTCTTTTTCTATCCTTCCAAAATAAGTGTTTAAATGCCGATTAGGGCAATCTAACATACTGGCTGTTACCAAACAAGACTCCTGCGTGAAAAAGAACTCATAGGATTATTAATAATGTAGAACTCAAGTAATATCTTGGAAGCCTAAAGAGAGATATAAATTCATAAATTCTTATCGGCTAAATATTCGTCAATTTAAATGCACTAACATCTAAGGATTCAAAGATAGCTTAATGTTAACCCATTTCGAATAATTTTAACGCAAATATTAAGCTCTATAAAATGGCTGTGACTTTTTAATTGTTAGGGAATTTGTTTAACCAAAACACGAAAATCTTATCTCTGTCCCTGAGTGCAATTACCTTTGGCCCCCTAATCAAAATCTGGGACTTTATGGTCGTGTTATCCGATCTTATGGCAAAAGTGGTTGTGCAGGGTCCTGTTCTATTCGTGAATTCAGTTTTTGCTTTAAATTATCTGTTGACATCAGTGGAATTCGGTCCGTTTGGTATGGTTGTAAAACTCATCCGTAGCCTCCGTTGCGACCATGAGTGTGTTTCACACTGCTATCTTGATCAATATTATGCCTAAAATATATTGATAATAAGTTCCAGGTACAATATTCCTATGTGTTTTGTTTTAATTCAATGACATGTTACATACTTATAAGGATAGGCTATCAAATTAATAGTAGTTGGTCGAACCTTCCGTGTCCACGGAAGAGAATTCAAGCTATAAATTGAGGATGGTATAACCGACCATATTCTCGGGTAATACTTCTAAAAATCCACCTCGATTATTATTAGGGAGATACCTCGAGGTGCATCTGAAGCCCCGGCGGGACTTTTCAAGAGCATTACTTTTAACTTGATATATTTACTTTAAAGGATTCTCTCTGACCTCTCAATAGCACATGCATTTTAATCCTATCAGTAATTCTTTGTTTACGCTGGTTTGTTTTATGGATATAATAATTATAAAGGACACTTTATCCAGAAAATCTCACGATATTAGAAACGCAGACTTAGTACATTGATTCTTCAATCCTTCTCCATATCTATTATCTATAATATAATTTATCTCCTCCTCTTCTTGTTTAATCTTCCTATTTTCTTCCGCTTTTCATATAGGTAATTTCTTCCAAACAATTTTCTGTGTTTTTGTTAAAACAAAGTAAATATTCAACCGTATTTCCCTCAACATCATTAAAAGTTGCGAATTTTAGAAAAATAGCTTTTATGCTGCCTTTTAAAATGACTAAATGCAAGCTTAAAACCATAAGAGCTCAAGCAAATGTACAAAACGCTGCTTGAATTAGATTTAAAATAAAAATAAGTGAGTTTTTGAAAAATATATCATTCCAGCAAATACTCTTAGTACAGGAATAAAATTATATGATAAAATAAACTTAGCATTTACTGAGCATTTACTCAGCACCGATTTCTTTCTTAAAGTAATCGTTTGGAGAAATCATGAAATTTTAGAAAAGTCACTACAGAAGTGATTCAATTTTTGTCATGTTAAATATGTCCTGAACAGAGATCCAATACTTCAAGACAAAGCTGAAAAAATGCAATGAAATTAAGTATTTTGTATTTTAAGCTTAGCAAAGTATTGCTTGATCGATTGAAAAAGCTTCCAGAGATAGAGTTTAGATCTGTTTGTGATAAAGAAATTTCATTTGATATTAGAGCAGTTAATTAATGGAAGAAAATTGCATTAATTACTCTCATGCAGAATTGATCTAATAAATCCTTAGCTGTCAAAGAGAGAAAATGTCAATAGGAAAAGTGTTCATAGGAAGACATTTGTGTTTCACTCCAATAATTAATTCTGTTATGATTTAGCGGATTTCTGCCTTTTGAGATTGCGTTTTTCTCTATTTCTTAATTTGGAAAGTTTGGTTTTCGGTATTTCGTTCTTTGGGGATTATGGTTTATTGGTAGTTCGTTCTTTTGAAATTTAGGTTCGGAATTTCGTTCTTTTGGGATTTTGGTTTTCGGGATTTCGTCCCTTTTGGTTTATATTTTCTAGATATCATCCTTTGGTAATTTTTTTAAGTTTGACGACTCAGTCGGACGAACAGCAGCACATTAAGCGTGCCTTCTGAAAGATCCGAAACTTTTCCGATGGATAGGCGGGAGCCACTACCGCGAGGAGAACTCACCAACGTCCCTTTTTGATCATTGATTGGTCGCAAAGTATTGAGATAGAGAAAGTGTTTAAAATGACCGGCAAGAAAGGACCAGGAGCTCTAAAATACACGTGCGCAATATGCCAGATAGATAAGTGGTGCGTGGACTTTCCGTAGGGGTGTTTTTAAAAATGCCACCCAGTCAGTTCCTCCACCGACTGTATTCTAAACGGCCAAATCAAAGAGCTAAAAAAAACATGCAGGGCTTCCGAGGAAAGGTCTAGGAAGTTGGAGGAGAAAATAAACAGCCTGGAATTAGAACACTCCGGACTGATTCGCAGGCTAGAGGTCAGAATAGCAGAGCTAACGTCAAGCCCTGTAGTAAACACGGCATCTGCAGTATTACCCTTAGAGCTAGGTCCGCATGCTACTGATTAACCCTCAAAGAAAAGAAAAGGAATAGAAAGAAACAGGAAGAAGAGAAAGTTGTAACAGAAGATAAAGTAGAAGCTGAAAAAGAGAAAGTTAAAGCAGAAGAAGAAAAAATAAAAACAGAAGAGTATATAACAAAGGAACTTAGGGGTGGAGAAAGATGAATAAGAAAAAGACAAAGAAAAAGAAGGAAAAGAAAATTAAGATGGAAAAATAAGGAAAGCCTCAAACCTCTGCACGGAAATGTCCGAGAGTTACCCTTGTGGGCGATTCCCAAGCACAAGGTTTGCAACCCCTGCTAGCGGCCCGCCTTCGCACTAGTATGAATGTATGCTGCCAGCCAGGACGGGGAAAACAACAAATCAAAGTAGAGGCTGAGAAATCTCAGATATCCGAGAATTCAGTCGTTGCCCTGATGGTGAGTGGAAATGACCTCTACCTCCGAGGAGGCAAAGTAGGCCCCAGCGATAAAATTCTCAGCACGGTCATGAGAACTCGCAAGCGGGTCGTTGTAGGGATGCTCCCAAGAAGAGGTCCTAGTCGGACGGCTCACTCAAGGAAGGTGACCTTGAACAAGCGCCTGTCCGACCTCTGTACGGCGGAGAGGGTCTTCTTTCTGGGTCCTTACCGCACCTTTTACGGTCGAAACGACCTTTACCAAAGGGACGGAGTGCACCTTTCATTCAAGGAAAAAGGCCTTACTCTGTAACTTGACCCATTATCGTAGAGCGGACGCAGAGGAGTGTCCGACCCAGAATGAAGGCGGAAATAAGACAGTATGCCCGTGTCACTCCTGGAACGACATTCTTAGATGTGACAAAGAGGGGTACTGCCACACAAAAGAATTTGGGAAACGGAAGACCGTAGGGAGCCCTACACTGGGGTACTCCCTGAAAGTTCTTCTGTTCAATGCGAGGTCAATCAGGAATAAGTTTCTTGAGCTCCGTGGCCTCGTAGCAACAGAGGAAACTGAGATGGTGGCCATAACGGAGTCGTGGATAAAAACCTCAAGCCGAGATTTTGAAGGTGAATTCATGATTCCCGGTTACCAGCTCTTCCTGAAAGATAGGCCAGACAGAAAGGGTGGCGGTGTGATGTTGTATGCCAAGGATACTCTCAACTCGACGGACTGCAACATCGTATCCGACCATGAACTACTAGGTGTTGACCCAGAGATAGTTCCTGCCAAATACAGGACCTGGTGCTTAATAGACCTCCTGCCCAACTCGTTGAAAAGGACAAAGATCTGTACCAGCTACTAGGAGAACTTGTCGAAGAGAGAGTGTGTATCGTCACGGGGGATTTCAACACACAAGTTGACTGGGAAACCAAAGAACCCTGTGGCGAGAACGCACTACTCCTGGAGTTCAAGAACAACGAGTTCCTGACTCAATGGGTGAGAGAGCCAACGAGAGGAGACAATATCCTCGACTTGGTTTCCACCTCTGAGGATGACATCATTGAGGACCTCTCTGTTGGCGAAAAGCTTGGTGGCAGTGACCACTGACTAATTAGATTTGTGGTCATAGTCACCAAGGCAGAGTCTGCAACTAGTAAATCGAGAACACTTGATTTGAGAAGAGCAGACTTTGCAAGTTTACGCGCTGGACTGACTGACGCGAGGCTGTTTAAGACTCGTGGAACAGTTTTACAACAACATTCATGAGTCTTCAATCGCGTTTCATCTCTTTGAAATACTGCCGTCGGTCTTCTGTTCAACCAAAGTGGTTTAATAGAGAAATCGGCCAACTGCTTAGGGAGAAGAGAAATGTGTCCCGGCAATCAAAGATCTCGGGTGACTTTGACGAATATCAGAGGCTAGCCAGGAGAGTGAAGTCCAGCATAAGGGCGGCTAAGTTGTCTGAGGAACTCCGAGGGGCAACTCTGTAAAGAGAATCCCAAGGAGTTCTTTGGATATGTAAACAGCCCTAAACCAATCCGTCGAAATATTGGCCCTTTGAGGAATGAGGAGGGGACATTAAAGCACTCAGATGCGGAAAATGCTAACCTCCTCAACGACTACTTCTCTTCAGTGTTTACTGAAGAGTGTGGTCCCATCCCTCAGCCGACGGATTGCTTCTCGGGGAAAAAGCTGGAGGATTTGGACTTCACCGAAGGAGAAATAAAAAAGAAGATCAGTAACCTAATGACGAATAAGTCACCTGGTCCGAATGGGTTTCTACCTAAAGTGTTAAAAGAAGTGCGCGATCAAGTGTCACGACACCTGAGCGCAATCTTCAACATATCAATCCGGACCGAATGCGTTCCTAGAGACTGGCGTGAAGCGGAGGTGACTCCTATCTTCAAGAGAGGAGACCGTAGCCAACCCTCGAACTACTGACCAATCAGTCTGACCTCCATAGGTGGTAAACACATGAAAAGCATCATGGTGGACAAAATGACGTCGCATTTAGAGTCAAATCTGCTGCTGAGGAGTTTCCAGCACGGCTTCCTAAGGCAACGTTCATGCCTGACGAACCTTGTGGAATTCTTCTATTTCTTCTTCAGTGACCACGATTGGGACATAGGCGGTGGATGTGGTCTACTTAGACTTACAGAAAGCATTTAATAAGGTACCACACCGCCGCCTTCTTCGGAAAGTGCGAGCGCTGGGCATAGACAAAAAAGTAGCCGGCTGAATAGAGAACTGGCTAAGTGGCAGACGGCAACGGGTGGTGGTGAATGGACAGGCTCCTAAGTGGGTGCCCGTTACTAGCGGAGTGACTCAAGTTTCTGTCCTAGGACCACTACTATTTATCATCTACGTCAATGACATTGACGGTGACATGGTTGCCAAGATTTCTAAATTTGCCGACGATCCTAAGCTTGGTATGAACGTTGCAAAGGATGGAAATACTGCCCGCCTGCACGATGATCTTCGAAAGATTGGTGAGTGGTCTGATAAGTGGGAAATGCCTTTCAATGTAAACAAATGCAAAGTGATACATATCGGCCACCAAAATCCTCAATCCCCCTATATCCTTAAGGGCACTGCTCTTGAATCCACTGACACTGCGAAGGACTTGGATGTAACTATTACGAGTGATCTCAAGTTCTCGAAACAGTGTATTGAGGTGTAGAAGAAAGCCCAAAGGATGTTAGGGTATATAAAGCGACAGTTTGGATATCGGAACAAAGAGATAGTACTGGGTCTGTACAACTCCCTCGTCCGACCGCACCTGGAGTATGCCGTACAATTTGGGAATTCTTCATTCCGAAAAGATATCTCGAGATTGGAAAGCGTGCAAGCCAGGGCAACCAAACTGATTCCCACTATCAGACTTAAAAGTTATGAAGATAGATTAAGGAAATTAAATATGTTCTCGCTGCAGACCCGGAGACTACGTGGTCAGCTTATCGAAGTATTTAAAATACTTTGAGGCTTCGACAGACTGGACTACGGGGATATTTTCCAGCTCAGCGAGCGGAGAACAAGTAATCACGACCTCAAAACTTGAACTGAAGTGATACCACCATGATCTGCGTGGGAAATTCTTCACTTACAGTATCTGCAGTAGTTGGAACGCACTTCCGACGGAAGTTGTCAACAGTGAATCTGTTGATCAGTTCAAGTTAAGACTAGATAAATTCTTGCGAAATCGCCGTTAAGATCCTCGCGGATGATCTTCAAGGTTGCCAACGGACACCTTCGAAGATTGCGCCAAAAGTACCCTCCTTGTATGGACCGTAAGGTCTTCTAGGGTACTTATTTTCCTTATAGCTCCTTGTAGCTCCTCTGTTACAGATAACGTACGTATTTAGCCAATCAGAGAAGGTTTACGGAATATTTACACCTATTCAGTCCTCGTTCAGAATAATTAACTAAATAAACCCAAATACTTAGTTGAAGATTTCTATGTTTTTATGTTCAAAGGACGATCAATCTACGATTGTTTTAAGAGTGGAATTTTTTATGTGTGGACGAATTCCTAGACGCGAATCATATAGTGATAGGGTAAATCTTAAAATGTGAGACGACTTAACAAAATTGGATAAACTATGATATTAAAATTATAAATTATCAAAGTGATTCTAAGTGAACAACAATTTTGTTACCCCTTTATTCTCGTTTCCAACACTTATAGTTGATATATATTCATATAGTGTGTGTCTATTTTCATTAAACAGCTCGAGATTGTAGCATTTGTACCAAAACTAGCTCTACAATAAGCAGTTTAGACAAAAGTATGTTTTTTTATAATCTCATAAATATTTACTAGTAGTGTTACAATAAAAAGAGAGAAAGCCACTCCAAAGACCAGCCTGGTTTTGTGATAAGGTGATAAATGGTTATTGCATTGATGGTTTCCCATGGTTCAAATCACTTACAAGTGCCTTTGAATTGCTTAATGAGGATTCTGCCACTAGATGGCGCCACCCAGCGCCAAATCCTATGGCAGATATCAAATCTCCATGGTGAATAACCGTAAGTCCCATGGTCGTATGGGTCATTTCATAATTCAAAATAGGTACCAATGAACTTTACTCCTTTGAAAAAAAAAGGCGACGCCTAGATATGGCGCTTCGCCGCAAGTAAAAATAGCTGAGGCTTCTGCTACTAGATGGCTCCACCCAGCGTCAAAATCCAATGGCAAATTTGAAATTTGCAGGGTAAATTACCCTATGTCCCATGGTCATCTGGGTCATTTCATTGCTCTAAATGGGTACAATTGAACTTTACTCCTCTTTAAAAAATAGCCACGCCTAGACCTGGCTTTCGCCGCAGGTAAAAACAGAAGTACTTACTGTTTTCAACTTACTTATCCATCACAGGAACAACACCCTTTAAGACACTAAATTGATGCCGCCGAAGTTGATCATAGAGTTACAAGGAAAAGAAGTACCTCAAAGACCTCAAAAGCCTCATAAGCCAATGCAATTGATCCTAATGAACGATGGTGATGGCTGGTATTTGACGACTGATATTGTTGCAAGATAAAAAAAATCTTCCTCCCATGATATTTTGAATTCATTTTTTATTTATTTTAACACTCACGGAACGTCGGAGCCATAACATCAGCTGGTAGGAACTTTCACTGATGTAATCTAAAACCTAACAGTTATGCCTTATTCTTAGGTCACTCTAAATCCATGATAGATCTTATAGTTAATCTTTAGTTATGAAATATAGTTCAGAGGTAGAAATGGCTCTAATTTGGGTCCTGTGGCATTGATGGCCCAACAATAGAACTTTGATTTTATTCCTAATTTGAATCAAATGTAAATTATTCTGGTGCATCGAGAACTGGTAGTCCTTCTACATCGGGTACTAGGAGAGTAGCTAGTTAAATGTTTGGATCCTGCAATCTTCTTTTTCTTATTTAAGAAATATTTCCCAATTGAAAGAAAATGCAAAAATAACAACTCCTGTTAAGTTCTCTTGGTTCTCTCTCTGTCATTAGCATGACAAAGGTCATACATTTCTTTTCTTTTTTCAACTACTGAGGAAGCTTCGTTCCACAATTGGTGTAATAGCATGTGTGAAGTGGCCATTTTTCCGTTCTGATCGTTCATTTTTCATCCTTAATATTATATAGTAAGGTTTCCAAACCATAGCAGTTATATTGTGTTTTTTCGGTGCAAAAAGCCACTTCACCCCCAATATTACAGAAGTTATCTGTTTGTGTTGACACAAATACGAGGCATCTAAAACATCAGAAGTAAAAATAGTTAATAAATTAGACTAAAACATACAATACTGCAAGAAAAATGAAATACTACATCGTGTTGTTCGAAAGCTAAACTAGCAGCGAAAATAATTCTGGTGAGTTTGTTGTACTTCGTATATTCTCATGTACCCTAAATACTCTTATTGACATATCACCGTATCTTGAAACCTTCGTTCCCATTTTCGTTCCCAGTGACACGAGTATTGACCCAAATTAACTTCATTTGTTTCCAGGGGTGTTTTGATCGTATTCATTGTAGATGACAAACCAATAGATCTAAAAATGTATGGTAAATTTAGAGATAGAAATGTAAAAGATATTAACGAAGCTACGTTGTCATAGTAACTGCCTTTTTCAGAAGAGGGTTAATGCAGCCAAGAAATAATATTAAAATTAAAGGTAATTTGTGAGATATAATTCTGTCATGAAAAAATTTCCTGAGTGTAAAATGTCAAATATTTGACCTCCACTATGTCCTGGAGAACTAAACTCAATTTAATATAAAAGATTAAAATAACTGAGTAAATATATAAAAAAAAATATGACCTCCGGTAGGACCTGAAGAACCTATTTCTTTTCTTACTAGTACTTTTGTATCTTGCTCTTCTCGGCTACCCCTTTTTTTCACCACTATTAACTATTTTTTTGTAACGCTAATTTGTACAAGTATTTTTTTCTCTCAAATAAATATACCATTATAAGAGTTACTACCATATTTCCCTGAAGATGACCCACTGATGTCGAAAGACGTCTAGGAATAAAATATGTCCTTTGTGGCTATTTCCTCTCTCTTCGAAGATCCTGTTAAGAGACTTGTAAGGCAAATCAAGAAATCGCAAGTCAAAATCAATAACGCTGCCGCAGCTGTTGACTTTAATAACGCATATATATATATATATATATATATATATATATATATATATATATATATATATATATATATATATATATATATATATATATATATATATATATATATATATATATATATATATATATATATATATATTGCCCAATCATCCCTCATTCTATCTCTCCTCCACACGCCAAGCATCCTTCTCAAGTTTTCTATTTGCACTTGTTTCATTGAGCTCTTACCTTCTTCTCAAATGCCATATTCTAACTTCTATCCACCAAGCATGGCACGAGCATACTCTCATACAACCTTCCGCCACATTGCACTCTCAGACTATAGCAATTCACGAACGCTTTGACCACATTCGATACTTACCATTCTAAACCTTCTGCTCGTACCACATCTGTACCACCATCATTCAAGAATCATGCTTGAAGCTCATTATCTTACTTAATTTAAAATAAAAACAGAGGATGGCAGCTGCCATGGAAATTTTATAAGGAGAGATCTATAAAGAAAGAAGTGAAGGTTGAGAAAGTGAAAAATGTGTAGAAGATATATATCCACAGTTTCTCCCGCAGGCAGTGGGGCCTGGAATGCACTTAACTACGGGAATTATGAAGTTAGAGGTGCGCAATCATGATAATTTTATTATCATACTTGTTCAAAGGTACCCCGTCAGGGGCACGGCGATTTGCTATCCTGGCCGCCGTGCTGACGAAATCCAGCGCTCCGTCCGGCCCCAGCGTAGCCTCTCTTCCTTCCTTCAGATAGCCTGTATTTCTCCTCCACTTCGTCGCTTTTCAAACAAACTTTCCTACAACTTTCTCTGGCCAGCCTCTAATTTCACAGGGTAGATGCTGACCTTCTTCTCAGCCAACCCTCCCAGATCGGGGCTGAAATGGGAGGGGACAATGTTCCCTAACCCCTGAGCTCCATTCTAGGGTGGTTGGTTTTTAACAACCTGCTTCATCCCCACCCATACCTTCCTCACATCCCTTTTCCTCTCCTCTTCACAATCTATCTTTTTTACGCCGTGTCCAAGGTGGAGCCACCATGCCGATGGACTGCCAGGCCACCAGGCGGGAGGGGGGGTCCAAAATGGCGGCGCCTGGCTCTGCCGGGCCCGTAAGCACTTCTTGCAGTGCGAGCTACTGCGAGAAGCGATGCGCGATTGCGTCCGGTGATACAAATTGGGTCACCATGCCCAATGATGAAAATAAAAAAAACAACCCTCAACTTTCCCTGTATCATCAACGGAGCCGCCCTCGGGCAGCTCCACCGAAAAAATGGAAGTCCCCCTCCCCTTGTGCTTGCGCAGGGGACCCTCCATATCTCTCTAACCGGAGAGGAGGCTTACTCCTCTCCTTCGCCTACGGGTGTAGGGGACTCCCCCTCACCCCCTTTTCTGGAGGTGCTTTCGGGCACCTCCCTTTTTCCAGCGGCAGTCCCCTCTGTTCTTTCTAAGGGGACTGTCAAGAAAGCCAGCAAGCAGCCCTTAGCCAGCCGCTCCACATCAAAGCGGCTCGTTAGGGCAAACGCCCTTAGGGGGGAGAGGGAAACCAGGCCCCTTCGGTCGCTTTCCTCAAAAGACCTGCTGGCAAGAATATTGAACCTTGCCGGGGTCAAGGCCTGTGCCTCCCCACACAAGACTAGTGACGATACTGCCAACGGGACCTGCGATGTCTTGGGGGGATGGCCAACTGGAGGCACCCCTGAGTTAGACATGGTCCTTTAGGCAACCCAGCCTCAAACGGGAGGGCCTTCCATTGGGGGGAATCCGGGCTCGGTGCCAAGCACCGAACCAGAATCCGCCCCTATGCAAGGTCCTCCTCAAACGGCTAGGGTTTTCAAGGCAGTACAAGGAGGGGAGTGATCTCCTCCGACCGGTGCCCCTACGACTACCAGGACCTTCTCCATTTCGGAGAAGGACATGGCTGAGGCCGGTCCATATGGCCTGCGGACTCATTCCGGCGGATGGTGAGAAGCGGGTTCATTCCCCGCCCTCCTCTCCTAAAAAGACTAAAAAGACAAAGAAGACTCGGGGCTCCTCTCCATCTCCGGGGGCTACGGGGACGGATGGGTCTGCTACCACTTTAGAAAGCAACCAAGCCAAGATCAGCACATCCGGCTCCTCTGCCCCCCGGTTGCGGAGCCCCTGACTAAGACCAAAAGTGCACAGGGCGGAGCCTCGATGACATCAGGGCCACTGATTCAGAGGTTACCTGGCGTTTTCGAGCCAGCTAGCTTCAAACGCTTCAGCGTCATTCGCTCTACTGATGGCAGCATGTTGGCCAGGGGCAACATGATCTATCAGAGGAGAGGATTAGCTAGTGTAATTGGTAGAGAGCCGAAGGTGACCCGTTTCTCGGACGGGAGCCTTCTGGCGAATGCAGCGAATCCCGCCGAGGCGGCCAAGATAAGTGCTCTTCGGACACCCCGGTGAGTGTGACGCCGCACTCTACCATGAACTTTGTTAAAGAAGTATTTTATGCGAGGAAACTCGTTGACTACTCCATTGAGGACATCACCTTAGAGCTGCCCGACCATGGGGCGGTCAAGGTCGAACGTGTGATGAGAAAACAGGGAGGGGCCACGAGACCCATCCCTACACTCTTCATCACGTTCTACTGTGGTAAGTTTCCTGAGTCGGTGCGTGCTGGTTAGTACCGCTACCGCATGAAGGCATTTGTGCCACTGCCGCAGCGGTGCTATTACTGTCACCGCTTCGGCCATACGAATCGTTCTTGTAGACGTGCAAAGTCGGGGTCACCCAAAGTTTGTGTAAATTGCTCCAAGGCCGCACACGATAAGTCCAAATCGTGTGTGGCCAAGCGTGTAAATTGCGAAGAGCCACACCCTGCTTCTTCGAAGCAATGTGGTGCATATCTCCTTGAGAAAGAAATCCGCGAGGCTAAGGACTTGGTCCTGGCGCGCCCGGCTCTGCCTGGGACGTCATATGCCTCAATAGTTAGAAAGGCACCCTCTGCTCCTAGCCCATCCAGGCCAACAAGCCCTTCTGCGTGCTCTACTCAACCAGGGCGCTCCCCTGGTAAAGCTGGCGTAAAAAAGGGTTTATACCCAGCACCGGCTAAAACACGGGATCCCCCCTCTTCCCCCAGCGTGACCGTTTCCCGTAAGGCGAAACAGCCACGCGCATCCACTGAATCGTTAGACTCACAGGAGGCAACACCCCTGAAGTTGGTTGCTAGGCCATCTTCCGATGTTCCTAAAGCTGTCTTTCTAAAGGAAGACAGCAACAAAAGAGCTACGGCTCCTTCGCCCACGCCTACTGGTGGAGCGAGTGGCCCGGAGACGGTGGTTCCCGAAAAGAGGGCCCACCCCCCTCCGAAGCCACAACGCCCGCCTAAGGTTTCGAGGCGGAGGGAGGAAAAGACTCGCATGGCCAGCCCAACATCCCCCAATAAGTCCTCGAAGGCAACAGCGCCTTCAGCGCTTTGTCCAGCCAACAGCGCCCGGGGTTCTGCCTCCGGGAAGACAACGGCCATACCCGTGATGGTCTTCTGTTCGAGGAGGGCACCCGCGTCTTCTTCGAGCTAGGCCTGGAGGGCATACTCCTTCAATGGAATTGCCGTGGACTCCGGGCCAACTGGAAGGAGCTGCGGAGGCTCGTCCCGTCCCGTTCCCCGTTAGCTATCTTTTTGCAGGAGACCATGCTAGGCGCGTGCCCCCTGCCCGCCCTCCCGGGGTATAAGGGTCTTGCGACCCCACCACCACGGGATGTCCACTCAGGGGATGCGCGGTTTACACCCGGCATGATGTCTCCATTCTTCCTTTCTCTTTAGATACCTCCTTTCAGTCAGTGGCTGTGCAGCTGCACCTGAATAGGAGGTATACTATCATTTCTGCGTATATTCCACCGTCAGCTGACTTCGACGCGGGGGACTCCCACCGCGTCGTGGCACGGTTGCCGAGGCCCTTTCTCTTGCTTGGAGATCTAAACGGCAGACATCCTCTCTGAGGAGATTACTCAATAAATCCTAGGGGATAAGTCCTTGTCGATCTCATAAAAGAGCTTGAGATGGGTGACCTAAACGTGGATGAGTTTACGCATCACTGTCCGAGAACCGCTTCATTTTCTTGCCTTGACCTATCTTTGAGCTCTTCGGATGCACAGCCTAATTTGGATTGGAAGGGTGGTCGATGACCTCCATGGTAGTGATCACTTTCATGTCGCGGAATGCCGCCGGCTAAACTTTACCTCCAGAGGCGGAGAACCCTTCAACGACAGGTTTACTGTGAGTGAGTTGGGCTCCGCTCTTGCTTCGTGCGCGGACACCGCCCATGTTCCGGACGATGTTCCGTACGCCATGCTTCAACACCTGGGTGAGCAAGGCATGCCCTTTCTGTTAGATTTGTTCAACAGGATATGGGTGGAGGGTCTTCTCCCAGATTCCTGGCGAATCGCTAGCTACTGTGCTCGCCTTTCGCAAGCCGGGGAGAGATCACTCTACTCCGACCGGTTTCCGCCCAATCTCTCTAACCTCTTGCGTATGCAAGTTGATGAAAAAATTGGTAAATGTTAGATTAGCCTTTTTCCTGGACAGCGGAGGCCATCTGTCTTCTGCACAGTGCGGGTTCCGCAAGTTCCACTCGACGTTAGATGCTTTGCTCCGACTGGAAAATGCCGTCTGCGAGGCTTTCCTTCGTAGACAGCACTACGGCACGGTGTTTTTCGATCTAAAGAAGGCCTATGATACCGCATGGTAATACGGTATCATGCAGACTCTCCACACGATGGGGGCGAGGGGATGCCTCCCAATGTTTATATCTGAATTTTTGCGAGATCGTCGATTCCACGTACGGGTGGGGGGAGCCCTTTCCGGCCCAAAGGAGCAGGAAGAGGGTTTCCCGCAGGGAATTTTCCTCAGTGTCACACTCTTTGCCCTTAGCATCAACGGCATCACCTCGGTGCTCCTGGAAGATGTTCTCGCTACACTCTACGTGGACGACCTTTCGATCTCTTCTGGCGCGGCCCAGATGCCAACTCTGGAGCGTCGACTCTAACAGGCATTGAACCGCGTCTCTCGGTTTTCTTTGGCCAAGACTAAGGTGGAGCACTTCTGCCGCCATCCACGTCTCCACCCGGACCCAGATTTGTTTCTTAATGGGGTGCGCCTGGATGTGTTGGAATCGCACCGTTTCCTTGGTCTTGTATTTAACCGACGCCTCACCTGGAAGGCTCCTATTCGCAGCCTTAGGGTCTCTTGTATCCGCGTAATGGATATTCTCTGTTTCGTGACGTTCAGCGCTTGGCCCGCTGATAGGGCTACTGCCCTACTTTTTTATTGATCCTTTTTCGTTTGAATCTCGAATACGGATGCGAGTTTTATGCATCCGCAGCCGAGCGTTTATTGCGGAAGGTGGATTCGATCCACCACACCGGCCTTCGCCTTGCAACCGGTGCCTTCCGCACGTTTCCCATTGAGAGCCTGTTGGTCGATACTGGGGAGATGCCACTCGCTCTGCGCCGCGTGCAGTGCATCACTCGCCTGTACGCGCGAGCCCGGCGCCTCCCTCAGTCGCCAACAGCTTTCACTGCATCCGCAGCTGATCTCGACGGTGCCTATGCCGCCGAGAGACGCCAGTCATACCCTAAGCCCTTTGGGTTTAGGGCCAGGAAACTCCTTCGAGAGCTAGATATAGCTCTCGGGCCGGTAGGGCCCCTGGTTCTGCCCAGGACGCCACCCTGGAAGGTACCAGATTTGTCTATTTGTCGCCACGCCTCTGCTCCTAAATCTTGTACGGCGCCCGGAGTATTGCGTTCGACCTTTTTGGAGCACACCTCGTGTCACGCTGGAACCGTGCCAGTGTATATGGATGGCTTCAAGTCCCAGGAGGGGGTCGGCTTCCACACCGTGTCCCCTCTGTTTGAAGTCAGCGGGGCTCTGTCCGGCGCTGCGTTTGTCTTCATGGCCGAACTGGTTGAAATACACCACTCGGTACTGGAGATTACGCGACGTGCCCGGTTCTAGGGCCGGATTGTGATCTATAGCGACTCACAAAGCGCCCTGAGCGCTCTCTGGGCATCGAAATCTCCGCATCCCCTGGTTCGCGATATCCGTGACGCCACGGTTTTGGCAAGCCGGGAGGATGTCGAGGTTATCTTCTGCTCGGTTCATGGACATGTAGGAATTGCGGGGAATGAGCGCGCCGGTGAGGGCGCCAAATAGTCCGCGAGGACACTGTGACCGGACCAGCGTTTCGCTCTTCCTCACACCGACTACATGGCAGAAATACGGGCAGCTCTTCGGACTGCTTGGCAAAGAAGATAGGAGACGGTCGAAGGGAATTAAAGTTGCATGCCATTGCGCCGCGACTGTTCCCATGAACCTATCCTCCAATTCCGCGATGGCTTCAGGTCGCTTTCTGTCATCTCCGAATCGGGCACACTCGTGTGACGCATCGCTATCTGATGGAGCGCTCGCCTGCGCCCTATTGTAACGACTGCGTTGTCCCCAAAACTGTTCGGCACATTCTTGTCGAATGTCCCAGTCTGGGTGATCTTCGCGCACGTTACCTGTCCGGTACCGGGATGGGCGGGGTCGCTACCGCCTGTCCCTTGTGCTTGGGACGAGTTTGTGCACATTGACTTCTGGATTTGTTTACTTTGGGGGGAAGGCCGGGCTTCTCCCCTTGATTTAAGTAGGTTCTTTTTTACTTTTTTGTAGGTTGCACGCTCCTGCACCGGGGTGAGAGGTATCTCCCCCAGACGCCGGAGATTGCTTTCTAATTGTTAAGTTTTTCCAATATTTATCATTGTTATGTTTTCATATTTTTATTTTAAAGTAGCCTAGTTCTAGGCTGTCGTATTTCCGGCGACTTATACCCAAGTGGGCAGTTGCCAGATGGGCTCTAAAGAAAAAAAAAAATTTCAAAGGTATAAACACGGACTCTACCATGAGTCTTTCCCTTTTTTTCATTTACCTTTAGCCACCTTCTCACATACACCCAGGCAAAGACTTCATTCAACGTTTCAAAATTCTTCCCACTCTCATTCACTAATGTCAAGCCATTAGCATATACCAACATAGTGTATATAGAACCAATCCCTCAACATTTCTCTTTAATCTCACACTTCATTTCTTCAGTCTCTTGTGTGCTTCTCACAGTATTCCATCCATAAATATAATTTATAGACATGGCGAACTCACCCACACTTGCCCTATCCCTCCACACTAATATTAAATTTTGCATCTTCCAGCATAAATACTTTTCAGCCCATCGACTTCATACCTTCTTAGCTCCTGTTTGCCTATCTGCACGATCATAGTTTTTCTCTAGATCAATGAACCTAGAATACACTTTTCATCTCTTATCCATTGTATTTTCCAAATGGGTCTCAGGGAAAATAATTGATACATATACCTCTATCCACTTAACAAACTCAATCCCTTAAGGATCCATCGTATTAAACAATCGTGTCCGACCCCAACCACTCTTGCACGGTCTTGGCACTGTACATAGGCTTGGACACCGTCCTGCCGAACAACTTAGTCCGCCTTCTTTGTGATATTCTTTCCCCCTGGCAGGATTTTTGTGGCCAACCAATCTTGTTCATCCCTTATCAATCCCTCATGTATCCATCGTCTTAAACAATCAGATTTTATCCTGCTCTTTGGCTACAATACTCAATAGACTTATTTATTATCTATTTGTTGTCCTTGCATTCACGTTTCTTCACTTTACCTCTATACAACAGTGCTATCATAGAATTCTTCTACTCCACATGTACTTCCCCACTTCCAAATGCCTTAGAGCACACCAACCAGACCCACTCCATAACATAATTTCCAACACTTTTCAAAATCAAAGCGCATATGTCATCTAATACAGTTGCCTTTAGAGATTTCTTAGATCGCTAACAACCTCTTGCAAGCTTAGCACTTTCATGCCCAAATATCCCACCCAGTTTAAACCTGCCAAGCAGGTTATATGAAATCCTTATCCATGAAGTGTTCAAACGAATATTCTTCTCTTGGTTTCTTGCCTTTCTCACATCCTGTTCCAATCTGAATCATCACTCATCTTTAACCCAAATGTTTAATTCTTGCTGTTTTACTCTGGTTATTCACTCGATTTACACTATCTTTCTTCTTTGTATGCATTCATCTGCACTTTCCTAACATTTATAACTACACTATTAAGCAGTTGCAAGTACGTATCCTTTATTCCATTTCTTTTACTTCCCAATGCAAGTTTTGCATTGTGATTCCATCATTTAGATTTCTGTTTTCTATTTCAAGTTCTAGCACAACCACACACAGCTCTCGAACGACCCATTATCACTTATATTGGTTCCGCATTTACTTCATCGCCATGCTCACATTTAATTCCTTTATCCTACTCTCAAGCATTCTAACCTATCCCTCCCCTCTCTTTCCCTTTATTTTACTGATTTAACAGTCTTTCACTTTTGAGTCTACTTTCCTCACGTCTTATTATCCAGACACCGACCAATTTGGCTTTACACGCCACAGTCATGTACTGAGATGCTCCCATATTTCTTATAGCTTTCTCATCAAAAACAACCACAGTATATTCTTTCTTACTAGGCACATTTCTTACATTTCCCCTCTCATCTGCCAAACCCATGTGTATTTATGCACATCTTTATACAAAAAAAACGAGATCGCTACACAAATTTTATTTCCACCAAGAACTCTACCACTCTCATTACAGTTATTTTTTTCAGGGTGTAGCAAAACCTCAAGTTATCCCTACCCTCATCTCTTCCCATATTTATCTATTTATATCTCCTACAGCCACCAACCGATATCCATTCCCAATACCATCCACAACACTTCGCAAATAACTCTATTACCTTTCGTTCTCAGTCTGACATGCACCATTGCAAGATTTATACACGAGCAACACACGCAGTTTCACCCTAGTAAATCTCAGCTTAACCCGAACAATTCTCGAGCTCAGCCGTTGCTTCTTAACACTATCGATCTCCTTTACTGTCGATCTTCTCTTTGCCTCATAATATATACTCCTCATTCCACACACCTAGTCAGTTCACACATTAGCGCAGATTAACCGAAAAGAGTAGACAAGGTCCGTCTACTTATTACATTTCAGGCGCGCAGCTCCATCGGCTAGCGGCCGCTATCTGGATTTGGTTGCCTTCAATGACATACGCCAGATGACGGTGTATGGGTTTGCTTTCTGTCCCACATATAGGCAGATTCTAATGATCATAAATTTCCTAAATAGTGCATTGAAACAGTGAAAGAAAGTAAATAGAACACTTAATCTAATCGCCCGATTTCGATTAAATCCTAAATGTAAGAACTTTTTTCTGCCTCTCTATCTAATATTGGCTGCTCCCAATCGGAGCTTAGCATGGGAGGAAAGGGAGCTTTCCCTGTAAGAGCATAAGGGAGATTTTAGTGTCGTGCCGTGATGATAGTCCCCGAACGGAAGGCATCGCCGCACGAAGTAAAACGTTCTTTAACCGAATTTTATCATTAAGAAACTATAGGATTCGCAGGCAACCTATTGTTGATAATTATCTCGTTGATATTTATATTGATCTTGTTGATATTAATATTGGGATGTTGTATCAATCTTGTTGATATTAATATTGGGATGTTGTATCAATCTTGTTGATATTTTTATGGGTGATGTTAATATTGATATTGGTTATGTTGTTATTGATATTGATGATGCTGATATTGAGATTGTTGACGCTGACCTAGTTGATGTTGATACTTATATTGTTGTTGTTGATCTTATTGATGTTGATATTGCTGATATTGATGATGTTGTTGATATTAATATTATTATATATTTTTTTGTTGGTTGTTATTACTATTGTTATATTGATCCTGTTGATATTTATTTTTTTATGTCAATATTGTTGCTGTTGATATTATTATTATTATATTGATCTTGTTGATGTTAATATTGTTTATATAAAATTCGGAATGGTTTTGCTAAATTAAATTCCGCCTCACCTATCGACTTCCCACGGCAGAGATCAAACTAGATTCAAGTTAGTGAAATTAAATTGATGTTTTAGTCTTTAATTGCGGTGAAGTCTCTTTCAAAAGCTCGCGAAGGGGTGGATGGCTTAGCAAGGGTAATGCCCCTGCTGCCATTTAAAACCAGGAGTAAAGGCACGCCCTTCCGTCCCCAGTGTCCGCAGTTGGACACCCTCCGGACCCCAATGCCTGCAAGAGGACCTTGGGCTATATATCTTCCACTATTTTTACTTCGCCTACCTTCGCTACTTTCTAAAGGGGCATGAAACCCGCAAGCAGCTCAAAGCGTAGAGTTGAATGCGAAGAGAAGCTAACTTTATACAACGACAAAACATCCCAGTCGACCCTTTTCATGTGGATGTTTCCCCAAGTCTTAATATTAAAGAACCTTAAAGACTATGCCTGTATTTGCTATAAAGTTATATACCGGACACTAATATACAGGGAACTAATGATCTGCCAAAGGAAACAAATGTTAAATCCGTAGCAGTCGCATATTATTATATGGTTAAAAAGGAACGAAATCAACCCAGCAGACTGTAATAGAACGTTGATCACTGTATGCAGAGAAGTGAGTACAACGCAGTGAGTGTTAGCTACTGCTGGACAATTCAGAGAGCAATTGAGTAGGAGTCAGCCGTAGGTCAAGAAGTCCTTCTGGTGAGCGTTACAAACATAAGAAGAAACACGAGTCCATGCATAATAATAAACCGACTCATCGTACAAAGATATGTATATATATATATATATATATATATATATATATATATATATATATATATATATATATATATATATGATTAAAAAATAAATAGGAATTGCCTGTCGCTACTTACAAATAGTGGGGTGCCCAGGCACTCAGTCATTTCAAATTGATGCAAAAGTTTCGTTTTCAGTACCAATTTAAAAATAAGGGTCTCTAGAACCATTTTGGTTCGAATATCAAATAGTCAGATAAGAAAAATTAAAAATGGCCGCCAAAATCCAAGATGGCTGCCAATTTCCAGCTTTTTTCGAATTACGCCTCATAACTTTTCTATGTACTATTGAACCTAGAATGGTGTTTTAGTTTCTATACCTAGGTTCGCATGTATGAGTAATTGAATAAAAATAAAATAAACATGAGTGGATCATATCTTCTCTTGTATTGAGTTCTACTTCCAAGTAAATGCTTACACGATTGCTTGAAAAAACTCCTTGAACAATACATTCAATAAGAAATGGCTATCAAATTAACCAAGACCCCTATATACATATCCTTCCTTATAATAAGAGAGTTCTTCATCACATCGTTATCATTTGCACCAGTAAGCTCCTCAACGAAACAGCTGATTTCTAGCCAGTCACGATCCAGTGTTCCATCATGTCACAGCTCTCTGTGAAACCAATAATGCTACAACTCTTTTCACCCTTTTGTCGGCTTGTTTGTGTGCTTGATCGATGGGTAAGGATGAGAAACGGCGATTGCTTGGAGTTATTGTCCATTGTGCCTTCTTAAATTTTCCTGAATGCTATCTGGTAGACCTTCCAGGTCTCGGATAAAGATTGGAATCCACCTGGCGTAATTTTGGTGATCTAGAGCAAAGAACAGAGACACAAGCTTCTGCAGGGTAGTAACCATGAGTTCTAACTTCCGCTCCCGATGTGCCCGGATAAACATGAATATGATCTGTTAGTACTTGTGTACGAGTAGCCAGAATCTGAACGTTGTACTCTGTTTGGAAACTACCACAACCCAATCCTCAAGAGCCATCTCGGTTCCATTGTCTTCGTATGCTGGCTTCAGAAGGCTGTCAAGTACCATAACAGTAACCTGATGGTCATATCTTGTTCTTAAATTGGATGCATTTAGAAAAGCTGTGTGTGTTGCTTCTGTTTTCACTAGCCCAGCTTTTTTAAGGGTTCCAGGTCATCCAGATCCACGCAGAAGATCTTCCATGGTGCTCCACAAAGCCATCTCAATGTGGAGCCCACCTAGCATAACCACTAACTTGTCTTCCCCGTAAATGTCAGGGAAGGTCCACTGCCATTTTTGGTGAGGTCATAGAGTGGTTGTTCCACTACTAACACAGTGACTTGGTGTGGGTTGAGGTGCTTGGCTGTCTTTTTCACCAGTTCCATTCCATGTCAAATCATTTCTGGAGTGGCGGCTTTTTCATAGAAAAGTGGCAGGAAGGCTTCAATGCATTTTTTCAGTTGTCCAACAGTACCTGATAGAGCAGCATGGTAGGAAGACCGCATCGCTGGAGTGTGTTTTTCTGTATCCAAATCCACATATAAGATATTATTTACTGCAGCCATCAATGCCTGTTCGTGCTGTTTCTCATCATCGAATGAACTCGTTGCCACTGGTTGAACATCTTTTACCGGAGGATGAGTGACAAGATTTCGGCCCACAGGTGGTACAAACGTATACGAACGAGCCAGGATGGGTTCATGCTGCGTGTGGGATTGTGATCCAGATTACCCAGGGCTGCAACTGTGAAAATGCTCTGATGCAAATTTGTGGGACAGACTATATCATCGTTGTTCCTTGCATGATCTTTAATAGCCTATGCAAATTTAGATTCAATGCTTAGGACTTTTTTATATGACACGCTCAGAGCACACTTGTGTAGTAGTTCTACCAGCTTCTTGTTTGGGAATGCAATTTGAGGTCCAGAAACACTTCAAGTGGAGGCTCACAATTCAAGTTCGCAGAAAGAGAAGTCATATTTAGCATGGCCAACTGACTCACAGAGAGGATCTTTCTGGAATTCTCTTGTTCTGGCGATGACTTGGGTCCTGCGAGGAGTTGGTGAAAGAAATACTTTATACGTTGTAGAACAGATGATTTCTTCACAACCATTCAGAAGTGAGCCATCAAACCTGAATGCAGTGTCGTGATTCGACACAGCTTTACGGAGAATCGATGATGACATTAGTAATGTACGTGTTTCCTCATCTGGTGTTTGATTTTCATCTTATATGACCTTTATAGCCGTCTCGGATACCTTTCTCCTCTGTTCAATTCGAGAAGTCTTTCAGGACTCTTTCCTTTAGGCGTGTCCGGTTTACAGTCTTCTGGATTCCATGTTGTTCAAATCCCTCGGTCATCATATCTGTCTATCTTGCAATTCAAAAATTCTCCAACCTCTAATAACATGTTCCTTTATAAATTGGAGCAGTTCATTTTCTCTTGTGGCCTCGAGATTTTCGCTAGCTGTGTCTTGTTTACAAATCACGTCGTAATGGCGATTGAACCCATTGTAGCAATTCCGATGGTACTTGGCTTCAATAGCGACCACATCGCCTTCGACAAGGAGTGCCACGATACGCTCTGCGTCCAGCGCGACTACCTTGTCATGTATCTGTTGGGTGAGTGTAACCTTCTGGAAAGAATGGTCTGAGGGATTTGTTTCATCACCACAGAAGATACACATATTACGATTAGCAGCTGCATGACTCCGCCGGGATTTCTTTTTGATGGAGGCAATCCTTCATTATGACGTTTTTTTGCATGGTCAAGTGATGATGCCCTGTAAAGCTGACGACAAAATTTATGCCAGGATACACGATTCTTCTGCATGAATTCTTCATCTGGAAGTTCTACATCTAGGTGGGGAGCAGCACCAATTGCTCTGAACTGACTTCAGAAGCTTATGATTTCGGTGTAGGCTCCTTCTATACGACTGGTGACTGGATTGGCAAGAGGAAAAACAAGAACTTCCTCAGTTTGCTTTTGGTACAAAATACAAAACTGCCATATCCATCTCCTTAGCCATCTCAGAAACAACCTGGAAAGAAACAAAGGAAAAAACAATATTAAATAACTGCTGTCTGTACAAGTGGCGTCGCAAATAAAATTTAGTATTACCTGAAATATTATAAGAAAGTTATTATCTGGAAATACAAGTGGGTATGCAAATGGAGACGCTTTTCCACCTGTGAATAGAGACCAATAAAATGGTATGAAGAACACAATTAGTGACCAGTTAGTAAGTTTTTAATCATACATGCAAACCTAAGTATAGAGCCTAAAATTGCCATTCTAGGTTCAATAGTACAAAAGTTATGAGGCGTAATGCGAAAAAAAGCTGGAAATTGGCCGCCATCTTAGATTTCGGCGGCCATTTTGTGTGTATTTTTTTTATCTGACTGCTTGACACTCCACCAAAATTGTTCCATAGATCCTTACCTTCAAATTGGTATTAAAAACAAAACATTTGCATCAATTTGAAATGAAAAAAAAAACATGCACGGATCCCCACTAAAATGCGACACACAGTCAAATAGGAAGGAAGCGTAGCATTTTATTTTAATTCTTTCGCATCTTCCTTTTTATCACATTTCTTTTGGATTGCATGAATTTATTTCGTATTTAATAGATGCCTCATTCTAGGAAAAGAGAGTCGCTTCACATTGACCAAGTCATGGGACTACTTCAAGCATACCCGGAGGAAGTGGCTAGAATCTTCGGTACACAATGGAAATGAGTGGGTACCACTAGTTCTGAACGAGCAAAATGTTCCATATATATATATATATATATATATATATATATATATATATATATATATATATATATATATATATATAAGTAAAAGGACTCAATGGCGAGTTATGGTATATGATAGTGAAACCACTGTATAGGAGCCAAAAGTTTAATTTACGAGACTAGTTTCAGTATGTAGTTTATCATAACCTCTTCAGTCGTATACTGAGAATGCAATTGTTACAAAAGTCTATAAATGGCGTACAGGTCAGAAAAAACAAAAATAAAAAAACACAAAGAAACATAAAACTAGGAAAAAAGTCATTAATCAGGGGGTGCGAGTCTAAGATCGTTGACTAAGCTGTTTACGATGAGGTTACGGGAATGGGGGCTTCATTTCAATTGCCCATCTGACAAATTAAAAGTGGAAATTTCTCCTATTATTATAGATTCTACTATTTTTCTTTTACCAAATCTTTACAATTATATATGATTTGTGCCTTTTAATAGTCAATTTGGTGGTTGAAATTGCTAATATGATTAAAAATACTGGATGTGGTACTGCCTCGTTTGACATCACCTTATATTCATAAATTCGTTTTGTTTAGGTCCTTTTGGTCTCTCCTATGTAAAATGAGGGACAGTTTGTAGAGCCGTACGGGATTCAATATACACCTGCTTCATTTGGCTGATCCACGGGCTTGGTCGAAGGGAAATATTTAAAGATAGAAAAATGGTATTTAAATGTGGTAAGGCCTGAAGAAATAACTTTGTTCAATCCTTTGAGGTGGGGGGGAAGAGGAGGGATAGACACTTCGTATTACTAAATTTGTTTTTATCCTTGGGACGGTAATGAGTAGATTTTGATTTAGATAAACTTTCATTGATCAAGTGGAGGAGAAAATATAATTCAATGAAGCTGCAGGTTATATACGTAATCTCGTCTTCTAGAAAACAAGGGTCACATATCCTAAGTGCTCTCAAAAACATATCTGATGCAACGGCTCGCTTAATGTTAATATCATGATGAGAAAAGAAATGGATATAAGAGTTAGAATGGATTGGTTTTCGGTACAATGAAATTTGGATGGATATTCGTAATATAATGGTTCATTGAAATGGTGGTGTTAGATTTCTAATTTTACAATAATTTTGTCTAACCCCTATATATATATATATATATATATATATATATATATATATATATATATATATATATATATATATATATATATATATATATATATATACTATATATAAATAAAGAGAGAGATTATAAGATATCACATTAACTAAATATATATCCCTTGCAAAAAATAATAAACCACAATATTTGAATCCAATTTATTTATAAACAAAATGAAAGCTCATGAAATAAAATGAAAATTATAAATATAAGTATGGTTCCGGAGGAAATTTTTAATCTCAGCGAACGACCGATTCTGGCGGTTTGGAAAGGGATTTGGCAACATTATTTAAGATATATTTGTTAAATTTATATATTCCTTCAGATATATTAAAATTATCGACCTTGCTAATTATAATGATTGATTCAGCAATCCTCCTCTCGATATAATTTTTGGATTTATAAATAATTTTGGCTTGGTTGGATTCGATTTTATTGTCATAATTTCGCATATGAGCGAAGAGACTTGAGGAGAGTGAGCCTCTCCTGATATCTGCGCGGTGTTCTTTGATCCTTTTACTATAGTGACCTGACTCTCCAATATAGGACCCATCACAATCTTTACACGGGATTATATGTACACCTGCGTCCTATTTGGTAGGACGCAGTTTGGTCAAAGACATTTGGATGATATTGTGTATCTGAATGTAATATTTTTCATTTCCGTTCGCATACGATTTTGAGGGGGCTCGAGCATAAGGGAAGATTATCTATTTTTTTAAAGTTCCTCTTTTGGGTTGTGGAGATAGACTAAAAGTTTTCTGGCCTTAGAATAGCATTTGTTTATAAAATAAATGTGATATTTTAGCTCAATGAAATTGCAAATAAGGTGGTTGATTTCATCCTGAAAGCAAACTGGGTCACATGTTTATAGGTTCGGAGGAAAAGGGAAGAAAGAACGGATATCTTAACAGATTTGACATATAATGAGAAGAAATGTATGTAAGCATTTGGATTGGTATGTTTTCGAGAGACTGAGCATTTTATCTGATTTTAAACGGAGGAGTTTTACATCCAAAAACAGTGCAGAATTGTTCTATTCCCATTCTACTTCGAATTTAATCGATTGGTGTAATGAATTCAGATTGTGGATCAATTCTTTGAAATTGTTGTTATCTAAGAGCCATGCCCATAGGATATCGCCTATATATCCCAACCAGATAAGAGGTTGGGAATGGATTCTAAGAAGGAGGGATGTTTCAAAGTTTTCCATAAAAGATTGCATAGAATAGTGGAAAGAGGATTCCCCATGCTTAGGCCATATTTTTGGCGATAAAACCTATCTTCAGCGGAAAAAACATTATCAGTTACACATAAGCGAACTAATTTAATAATTTTCGAGAGAGGAAGAGATAGGTTAATATCGCGATTAGGAAGAAATCTCGATAAAACATCAACCGCTTCATCGAGCGGGAATTTAGTAAACAAACTATTTACGTCAAAAATAACAGTTTTTTTCCTCTGAGGTCAAGTTTTTTAATTTTAGAAATAAAGTCAGAGGAGTGGATGATATGAATAATAATACTAAATAATACTAATGATCAGGTATAATACTAAATCAATCCTAGCCTTAATTAGCTCCATATTGTAGAGTTTCTAGTCTGTTATTCTCTATTGTTACTTTTCTTTTCCTCTCCAAGATTTATAATAGCTTCTTTACATATAGTTAAATTCCTTGAAATAATCTTATAATAATTACAGTTCCAATCTGGTCCAATGGAATTTATGAAAATATGAGAAAAAGGATGATATTTGTGATCAGATTCTAGAGCGAAATGGCTTAAGAAGAGAATAGGATTCTATTTACAAAAGGAGACCTAGTTTCATCTATCGAATGGCAAGGAAAATGAAAGGGAGGAGTTATTTTTGAACGCCTCGAAAAAGAAACAAGTAGTTTTCAGAAGGAGCAAAGTTGCGATGTTAAGGAGTCGAGCGAATGTGGCCGAAAAAATCGGATTATTACCATGACGACGGAGCAAGAATGGAATTAGAAAGTCTTTGTTCCAGTCTAAGGAGATTAAATATTTAAATTATATAAGTTCAGGCATCCAATTTGCAAAATATTATCGAAATAAAACAAGAGATGGGTCGCTTCAAAAGGGAAAAATAAGCTCGTACGATTACCATTTTAAATAGGTATATATATGCTAATATAGTTAAGTTTATTGTCTATGTGTAGCTTATTTAAATATATATAAATATATATATATATATATATATATATATATATATTGTACGAGTCAAAAGTAGCGCCCAATTTCTGTTTTTACTGCTGTAAGATTCTTACTGGAAAATAATCTCGTCAATATTTGGTTTTGAAGATTATCATTTCTTTTTGCAGGATAATGCTGAGCGTTTAAAAAGTTACTGAATCTACACCAAAATGACCATGAATTACCTATCATCGAATCAAATGTAATGGAAACCAATCGAAACCATCGTTTAGCAAAGGAATTCGTCATTAACCCACCCCATGGGAGAAACATACGATTTATTATCGACGATTTTTAAATACAGTGTCGGACCCAACTGCCAAGAAATTTGGTCGTCCGAAAACATCAAAAAGCGTATGTAAGGCTGAAGAAGCCTTCAGGAGACTGCAGCAGAGTCTGCAATATTCTACTCGCTGTTTATCTGCAGAATTGGAAGTGACCTAATCAAAGTATTATTCATATCCTTCATCAGAAAAATAGAATCCTTACATTCCACGTTTACTGCATGTCGTTTACAATGTATATGAGGACCGACGTCAAACTTTTCCAAAGAGTTCTCAGTTAAACTTGAATAAGATATAATGCTAAACAACTTCCTGTAGGTAGATGGGGTATGTTTTCAGCTTAAAAGGACAATTAAGAGGAACAATTGTGTCTACTGGGCTACGGAGAAACCATGAGTGATAGTGGAGAAGGACGTATATTTATCTGGCTTGACAGTTTGGATATTCCTATCTTTATTCGGGCGCTGTGAAAAATTACTTGGAGAAGGTGCAAACCTTTAGATCCGGGGTACAAGGTTAGTATTGTTTTTACCAGATCGATGAAACTCCGGAAAGTGGCTTGGCTGCTGCCGTCCAATCATGCTTCCCAGATCTTACATATCCAGATTTCTGTCTTTGGGAGATCACGAAAGGCCTTTTTTTATTAATAAAACTTGTACTACTCAGGAATTGAAGGCTCAAATCAATGCAAAGTTTGAAGAAATTGATATCGAACTCTACAAGCGGGTGAGCCGCTCTTTGACTGTTCAGCTGCAATTGGGAGTCGATCACGAGGGAGCAGAGATCTCTGAACATTACAAGTTGGTCTTATATGCTTTGGCTAAACATACCAGCAGTTAATTTTCATTTCAAGGCAAAATTTCTCAGTATTCGGAAGCCAAGAACACCGGTGGAAAGAATGTGTAAATCAGCAACAGAGGCTGTCAATATTGTGCTAAGTAAAAAAAAAATAATTAAAATCCAAAAGACAACAATCACGTAGAAAACAAAACGAAAAAAAAGAACACGATTTATGCAGCATCAGCAGCAGACACTACAGCAACAAAGCCTGCGCTAAAGCAAAAAATTTAAAAAATGGTAAACATTGAGGGAATCATGCGGCCAAAGCAGCAAAGGACCGCAGCTAGAAGACCAAGCAAACCACAAAAAAAAATTTACCAACCAGTTTAGATGAACTTATATAAGTACCAAATTAGAATAAATAATTTTACCTTAAATGTGAATGTTTATAAAATAAAAGATTTGTTTATAGCAACATCATAAAGACAGAAGACCCAGATATAGTCATATTAACAAAACAGAATGGAGCTTCAAAGAGTTAACATTAAATTAACAAACTAAAAGATCATATCAACAAACCACACCCAGACAATATATGACGGATTAACAATAAGAATAATAAATTGCATTAAGTTTACTGAAATAAGAGAGCTGGAAGGGTCATGTATTGCCACTAAAATAAAGATGACAACTGCAGCCTTAGTTGAAGCCGGAGGATGCCACCCTCTAAGGTGAAATATCTCTTCGTGCCTAATTTTATCAAGATGTTCCGTCGTCCAACATCAGCTTTAGTGCCCTGTGATTTAAATACAAGATGCAGCGAAGGGGCTGCACAAGCGATCTCAGCAGACCCGGAAAAACATTGAAAGCACTGTTACGAAGAAATTATGCAAAAAATAGAGGGACCAGTGTCCAACTTAGTTAAAGAAAAGATCCGCTACCACTCCGGAGATAGTATTGACAAACCACAACTTCAACGTATGTAGTGTGTAGTTACTTAATATATAAAAACGTTAGTAACTACTTATTGACTTATTTTATAACTAATATATATATATATATATATATATATATATATATATATATATATATATATATATATATAAATATATATAAATATATATATATATATATATATATATATATATATATATATATATATATAAATATATATATATATATATATATATATATATATATATATATATATATATATATATATATATATATTGTATAAATTGGGACATCCATCTGAAACCTCGATTTTAGTATGTAAATTAAAGCCAGAACCAGTATTCGGAACACATATATTTTGGAACGTTTCGAACAATATCTATGTTCATCTTCAGCCTATAATGAAGTAAAATAATATGAACCAAGCAAGATTAAAATACATAAAGAGATATATGTATTAATGACTGACAATAAGTTAAAAGTTTTTTGAATTTTAGAGAAAATAATGCGACAATGTAATAATGAATAAATATAGAGTTTAGTAAATTTTCGAGAAAACAATGCAAAAAATATCCGAGAGGACAATGAAAAATTACAAAGAAAATCACTGCAAAATTATAAAAACAAACTGAGAAAACAAAGCAAAATATAAAATAATAAATGAAATAAATGAATGAACACTTACCAACTTTAGAGAAGGACAGGAATCGAATGATCTAAAAGGTGGAAAATTAGAAATGAGCTAAAAATGTTAGTTGTTTAAAATGACTGAAATATGGGTAACCAATAATAGAACATTATAATTATCGGGTCATTAAGTGAGTTGTTATTATACTTTAGGTAAATATTAATTATATATCAAACTAAAATTAAGATATTTCAATTAATAAATGTAAAGTAGCGTGGACGACTAACTGGAATTAATTCTGGATTTAACATTTGAATAAATAGTGATTCCAAAATGTTGAGATCTACGGATTTATCCGCAGAACCCAAAACCCGGAAATTTGAAGGGGACAATAATGAGATGCGAATATCTGAATGATTCCTTACTGCAGAGAATTCCAATTTAGCAATGGGTATGTCTGTATAGTGGGAAACGCCCTTATGTTAGCAAATCCTCAACTTCAATTGTAGCGTAGCTTTACCTACGTAACCAGTTTGGCAACTTGCACACATAAATTGATAAACAAGTGGGGACCTGAGAAGCAACGATAGTTTTCTTTATGAGACAAGTAGGTTTTAAGAGAGATAGTATTAATTGGTATACAGCATAATTTGATTTGTGTATAAACTTTAGATAATAATTGTTGTAATTCAAAGATGAGTTTGTTGGACAGCGAGCCTATGTAGGGTATTTTGAGATACAATTTCTCTTTTGATATATTATATTTAACGAGAATAATCACGTGTATTTTATTTAGGAAACCTTTAAGCAATTTTTCGAGTAATGATGCAAGGAATAAATTAAATTTACAAAATTGATTGAGATAAGACATCTCTTTATGAAAATAAGTCCAGTCAGAGCATATTCTGAAAGCACGATTTATTCTTCAGCTTACAGATGATATTTCGAAGCAGTTTTGTAAATACAAGAAATAATTAGTGCCAAGCAGAGTGGATGTGGGTTTTTTATATACTGTGGTGGAAATTTTGTTGTCTGGCCGGGTGATTTTAATGTCCAAAAATGAAAGAGAGTTATTAGTTTCGTGCTCCATTGTAAATTTGATGTAAAGATGCTGGAAATTAATGTAGTTTTGAAAGTGGTAGGCATGATTCTTATTTTTAAAAAGAACGAAGCAATCATCAATGTATCTTTCATAGAGTATAAGTTTGAACTGTTGTGGACAATTGGACATCCAGTCATGTTCTATTTTACTTTAATTTATCACGTATTAACATTTATTTTGTTTTTCAAATTTTTAGTCTCTATGGCATCGACCTGCTGCCCACCATGACAACCAAATTTAAGCGTTAGAACTCGCAATTGAGGGTGCAGAGGCACAGTAACTACAACCTGAAGAAATACTATAAGAGATTAGGTAAAAAAAAACTACAAATGAATCAAATAATAAAACATAACTGCCGTTACTCATTAGTCATTTGACTCATTTCTTTTTCTTTCCAGTAAGTGAATTTTAACAATATAATGAACTTATCTGTAATTCTTTATTGTATATTTAGAATCACACCCAACTATGTGCGATGCCCTCCTGGCCGCCTTAGAGGGTTGGTCAAAGCGCAGGAGGAATCAGTTTGTGACCAACGCCAGCGGCACCGACTACACCAACACTAAGAAGCTCAAGAAGACCTCCATTGATGAATCACTGAGGGAGAAGTTCAGCCAGGACAAGGCCTTGGACTTCTAAGTAAGTAAGTGGTTATAGACTATAGTGTATCGCCGTACTAGATTTTTTAACATTTCTGTTAAATTTTTAACAAAATAAAAATCATTTAAAAATTAATTAATGAAAGACTCCAGGCTAAAAATATTAACGAAATTTTATCTTATTTCATTTTTCAGGTTAATCATACACGATATGTTGCCAAGCAACGTGATGAATTGTGAACACTTCAGAGTGTTCCTCAAGTACTTGTGCCCGCAGTTTAGTGTGCCGTCCTGGGCAACCTCAAGATGTTCAACATAACGAACGAGGCGAGGCAGGAAGAGGAAGGAAGGCGAGACCTGGATAATTAGTGTAGTGGAGCTGTTTTCGGCATTTTATTGGAATTTTTATGTATTGTCATTATATAATATAAAATAATAAATATTATCTAATTATTTAGACATTTTTGTTATTTATTAAAGTAATAGGTAGTTATAAAATTATTGTAGACTTGGAAACAATGATATTAGGGTGCGGTCCTAGTTCTGCTACTCGTGCGAACCTCAAAATTCCAAAAATTGCAGAGGTGTGGAATGCGAACCCATGTCTAAATATTGCGAAGGTTCGGGGTGCTGAACCTGAAAAATAGGGCGGTGCCCAGCTCTGTTAGTAGGTCCTTTGCAATAAGAACACTCCTCACCGTGTGGTGCGACCTTTCAAGGACAGCATTTCCAGTAGGATTCCCAGGAGAAGTAAAAGATGTGTTGAGTGTCAATGAGTTTTAATAACGCTTGAAATAGATCCGACCTGAACTATAGCCCATTATCAGACATGATTTTTACTGGGCTCAAAAATGAGAGATGAAATTTGCCAAGAAATCTTCAACTACAGTATCGGATGCAATATCTTTAAGTGGATATGCTACTTTCCACTTGGTATACCGACAAATAACCGTTAAATGTTATTTGTATTATACTTGAGTTGTAGAGAAACTACTCAGTATGTCTATGTGAATAGTATGCAATCTCGCATTGAGGACAGCGTATTGTGTGAGAGGTGTCTTGCATGTCGTTTTACATTTGATTTCTCTCACTGAATATAAATCAAAGCCCATTCACGAATGTTATGTCCTTTCTCATATGTTTCCATAGAAACCTCTCTCCGAGATGGATTTGAGAGTTAGTGGCTGTATTTAGATGTCCTAAGTTATGATAATAATAAAAAGAAAGCTTATGAAAATCAGAAGTTAAATAAAGTCGAACAAAGCCTTTGGATAAATCGCAAATGATGGGGTGATTTGAGGAGGACAAAGCAATCTTATGAAACTGGAGTGAGGTAGAAGGGTCTACTAGTAAAAAGTTCAATTCTGAATACGACAGTTGAGGTTTATCCAAAGAGTCATATATAATAATAATGAGTGAAATAATTATATAATCGATAGACTGATACTAAGGGTTAGGAATGTAATCTTGTTAGAGTGCCACATCATGTTGCATATATTGCGTGTTGCGCCATAGCATATCAGTGTTAAATGTTGCACATATTGCATTTGGAGATCATTTATGGGTACCAGGGAAGGAGAATCACTAAGATTATCTTTTCTGGCTATGTGACTAATGTCATTAGTGTACTAATTAATAAGTTCGAAAGCATGAGCTACAATTATTGCCTTACAAATCGTTCAAGAAGTGGAAGTCAATCACTTCTAAGTGGTGGTGAAAATCTCTAATTGCAATAGCTATAGAGGTTAGTTCCTTACTGAACGTTGAACATTTTGATTCACAAGCTTTAAATGCTTTACTAAAGTATATCAGTGTTTCTCATTGATCTCCAGAAAGTTGCGATAGGACCGATCCTTCGCTTAAATCTGATGCATCGTTGATGAGAAGCAATGAGCAGTCTTTTGGGTGGTGAAGTATTATATATTTAATATATATGTTTAATATATATTTAATATATATAATATATGTATTATATATTTAAAATGAGAGAACGTTTCACCGCGCGCCCGACAGTTTACGCGCACGCGTGAATGACCTTTAGTTATGAGCGAACAACGTTGTGGACGCAGGAATGGATCGAGCGTTTTATAGATAAAGATTTGCCGGCTTAAGCTTTTAGGATGGTGTAGATTTAGCATTTTTATAGTTCTTTCTTATCTTCCCCTCTATTTATTACTCATTCCTTTAGTTTCCTCTCTTTATGTCAGCCAGAAAAGGGCTGTTATCAGTATTTCTCCATACAGGCAAATAGTCCCATACCTCAGTAAATATATGCTGATGCCAATTTATGTGTACGCGGGACTGTCTTTTCTGGGCGGCTACGACGCATCCCTGTGCCTCCCTCCTCGAAGACAATTATGGCAATTTAAGATAGAGGCGAGAGGATTAGTGGGGTTTTTTTTTTTAAACTGGTACTTTAATGGGCTTACTACTTGAATGAAAATAAATATTAAAATGGGGCCTTGCCTCGGAGATATAAAACACGCGACACACTCTTACGCTCTCATGAAGGCAAAATCCTATGTACAAGTCATACACGCAAACTTCGTAAGGACCCTCAAATTAACATTATAATGTAAATAATTATTTTTCTCTGTACATAATGAAATATTTGCTTACACAACTTCCCATGTTAAAATATTAGTTCTCACCCGCATACACTGAATACACAGGCCACACGGAGTTGGTTCAAGTAGGCTTTGTTGTTTTCACTGTGATTTAAGTGGTTCATAAATAGGCCGCGGATGTGAGGCAAGATTTTGCTATTTAGCTCGTTATGTATCCTTATATTTGTGGCATAAATTTGAATAAAATTAGAATAAGTCTCACTTATTGTTGAAGCTAATGATATCAAATTAGATCGGAAAAGCTTTGACATAGAACGTAGAGTTCCCTTTTCCTATTATTCTAAGAGACGTTAACTGACTGAATGCAATAGGCCTACGGCTGCTTTTGTTATGCAAAGCGCGCTTGGCAGTGTACAAAGGTTTATCGTATTCGCCTCCGGGAAAAAGGAGAAACCAAAACAAATTTTTACTTTGGCCATAAAGACGCATATAATCCAACGAGGCCAACCGAAAGGGAAAAAAATGCCCCCAAATTTATAAAAAGAACAACGATAGCAAAAACAAAACCCCATTTAGCCGAAATCCTAGAGGAGGATAGTGCATTCAATTTAAAATCAATACAGGGATTCCTTACTTATGTATACATAAAGGTATATAATATAATTAAAATGCATACGAGGATTTCTAGCAGATGGCTGAGGAGGGGTTGTAAAATTTTGAGTCTTACGAATTGTATTTTCAAATATTTTTAAAAATTTGCAACCCATTAAATGAAATATCAGAAACGCGATTTATTCTCATAAACTTTCCCTCGATGATCAGCGAGTCGATAAATAGATCCCATTTGTCAAAAGAATAAAACTATTTAATCCTATTAGCGAGATTCGATTAATAAGTTGGTCATAGGTCATAAACTTTATAAGTTTACCCATATATTAGTTCTTATGGACTTAGTAATCCTACTTTACGGATTATATTCTTTTTTTAGATAGAAAGAGATATCGGGGATTTTTATTTTGTAGATTTAATAGGCAAAGTGGAAGAAAGGTTTCTTTGCTAAGACAATGACATATTGCAAAACCTGAATAGCATCGATAAGATTTTATAGAAATTATAGAATTGACAGTTTTGATGGTTTCATCATCATAATAATCAATAACTTCCCCACAAAGTTTAGTTGAGGTACATTAGCGTCACTAAGAATTACCCCACCTCCTATCATTGTATCCCCTACAAGTTAAAAAGCAGTGAGAGTCTAGCCGTTGGTAAAAGTCTACAAGCGCACCCCTTAAAACAGAACACACGCACAACTACTATCTTACAAATTATAACCTACGGGTTCCTCTGGCAGAGCTTTCTATCGCAAACACTCATTCACATAGAAACCCAACCTTTACGCGCTCTAACATCCTGACACCTGCAATACAAAACAACGTTATATTGAAAAGTTCCAAAGCGCCAGTTCCAATCAAATCTATCCAACCTATCTTAATGAATTAGGGGGGGTGGGCGAACTGTCGAAACCCCTTTGTACAATTAAAAAAAACTATTAGATCAATTAGCGAAGGAATAGTTACATAGGAGTTCGAAGCGGCTAATGTAACGGCAATTTTCCTAAAAGGTATAAAGACTGAGCCCAGAAACTTTTGACTCATTTCCCTTACTTTAGTTGTTAGTAAACTCTTGGAATCCATTGTTAGAGATAAAATTGTGGCACGTTTGGCGGAAAATAACTTAATAAAATATCTCACAGCTCTGCTTTTGGACGCGGACAATTGATTTTTTTTACGAAAGGATCACAACCAGTGGCGTGCAGTTAATGGAAGCAAGGGAAGCAATGCTTCCCTGATTTAAGATGAAAAGAAAAAGAAATTACACCCCAACAATCAATATGATGCAGAATCAAATTAATTATCACATTTATGCTTGCCTATACATGTATATGCCATTCGGTACCGCTCACTTTCAATCGAGTTGGCGTTAGACACTGGCGATGGATTCTTAAATGTGTATTTCCTTGACTGATTGTAGGGTAAGTTAAAGGTGTATTATACATAATGTACTTAACTTATTAATGCAGAAAAATGTTTAGTATAGTTTATAATAAATATCAATAACAGAAAATGCCACAAATCAACTGGGTGGTGATAATGATGAGAAATATTGGAATCGTGGCTCAATGAAGAGTCCTGTGTTCCAGATCTACCGAAATATCGTGAGATTTACTGAAATTTTGATGAATCTCAGAAATGATTTATCAATCTCATGAATAATTTCTAGATTTTTTTCTAAATTTTCACCAAATAGTTATAAAAAAATACTGATATAATGCTTTTTACTTAATTTTATCTACATAAATATATTACAAGAACCACTACATATATATTAAAGTGAGTCTGCCGAATTTTTACCTACCTACTGATTTTTTTCGCAATAATATACTGAGGGTAGGGGTGAGATACAATATATATATATATATACATATACGGGTCGGGGCCCTGCGGTTCCTTGTGCTACGGGCCCCGCAGCTTCTTATGATAGATAGAACATCTTGGCTATATTGTTGTGCATACTCACAGAAGTTATTTTAAAATTAAAATAAAGTTCAGAAAATTAACATTTAAATTGCTTACAATTTTATAGTTATTTTTAATTAACATATATTTAATTCAATTACCTATTTCTTTTTGTAAAACCTGAATTGCTTCCTCATCTTCAAAAGTCACTGCACGCCACTGATCACAACATATGACAAAAATAAAGCTATAGATCTTCATAAAGCCCTTTGAAATAGCTCGAGCAAGAATTGTCTTGAGAAAGCTAAAAGCACAGGGAATAGGGATCAGCGTACTGTAATATATTGAAGACTGGCTGGAAACTAGTAAGCAGATATTTTTTACCAATGGAAATAATACAGCAAGAGCATTGGGAACTAGTAGCATTCCTTAGGGATCTGTTGTCGAACCATTGACTTTATTACTAGAGATAAAGGGTCTTAATATGAATTTATACGGTAAGATTTCAAAAGTTGCTTATAACAAGAAAACAAATACTAGGACAAAATACCACAGTCTCGGGAAAATCTTCTGAGATTTAGAGTAGTCATATCGTCAAAAAGATGTCAGATGCAATTCAACGTGGATAAGTGAAAGGTTACAATATCAGGGGGTCAAATTTTAAACAGAGTCAACATTGAAAAAAGATCTAAAATTCTTAATCGCGAGTGATCTATAATTTTCATAACAATGCACTATAGTTTTCCAGAGAGGCAAATATAGTTATATATTACATAGCTAAACATTTTGGATTTAAATCGAAAGATACGAGTATGATGCTATTTTCCTACATATAAAGCGCTTTTAAGACCTCATTTTGAGTACGCGGTGCAATTCCGGCTTTCATATATTCAATTCAATAGTATATTTTAATGGTGTTACGCGCCAAGTGACTAAATTCATTCTTGAACTGAGAAATTGATCGTACGAAGAAAGACTGAGATGCCTCAATTTAATTTTGCTGGAAGACCTGTATTTGCATGGTCACATTATTTAAGTCTTTTTAATACTAAAGAGTTTTATCAATGCAAATTAGGACACTATTTGAGCTAGATAACGTTTTCAAACTTTTTAAAAAAATTTACCACTGCGATAGCACAAAATTTATTTTCTTATAAAATAACACAAACATGGAATAACTTGACTGGAAATGTCGTTGAAAGCTCTACAGAAAATATATTTTAAAATAAAATCGATACTTATTCACTTAAATCATCACCTTATAGAAATAAGAGAGAGAAGTCGCGCGTGGTCGTCTCTTTCAAGGAGAGAAACTGAATTGCACTACGATTTGTATTTATAATTTTACCCACGTTCATAACCTAATAATCCGTTCCTCGCCCTCTCTCCCTCGGGTTGAGGAATTTTAAAAAGGGCTGGGTTTTAACATCAACCTACGACATATAGTAATATATAGTAATATATATATATATATATATATATATATATATATATATATATATATATATATATATATATTATATAAAACTAGTGTCAGGTTTATTGGGGTTAATCAATAGGTTAACCTTGGTTAAATTGTTAGATAATCTTGGTTCCGGTTCTGGAGATCAAAAGGTTAGGAATTACTACTTACACAATTCTATTTTCCTCGTTCCCATTTATTTTTTTGGGTGTGTGGATTTATTTGCGTGACCGTGCATCACCCTTATTTTACTCCTCTACGGAATTGAATTGTTGCCCGTCAAGGCCTCATTTTGTCTTCCGTAAGTTGAAGTTACATTTAGAAATTGCCTTGTTCTATGATGTATAGATGTCACTAGGCGTGCTGTAACTCTTGTTTCAATCACAGTGGGGGATTTAGGTAAAATCTCGTCCCTAAAAGTTTTTCCCGAGTAATCATCCGGATAGAATCCCTTTTTGTTGTTCGTAATTTTGTTGGGTCAAGCAAAATCCGGTCGCACTTCCGTCCGTGTGTTACTAGAAATCATGCCACATTCATTGTCATGCGTTAATTTATTTTTTGTTGTCGCTTCCTTCTCTTAAAACCGTTAACATGCCTTCGTTTGGAATTTTCAAGTCCCACGGTGAGTCCCTCGGACTCAACAAAAAAGAGCTAATAGCCTACATCCAGGAGGAAGAGAAAAGAGAAAGAGCCGAAGGAAAAGAAAAAGAACGCGAAGAAAGAGAAATAGAACGCGAAGAAAGAGAGAGGATTCGCTCCCACGAATTGGAGATGTGCGAGGCTAGGAATGAGACGCTCTCCATAAATTCCGCAAGCTTCATCCAGACTAGACGCACCGCAGACAGCGACCATAAAATTCCCCGTATTCAAAAAAGGAGAAGACTTCGAGTCTTATCTCACCCATTCCGAGAAGATCTTCGAGGCGAATCATTAGGACATTGAGACGGACGGCGTAGCACAATTATTGCCCCTTCTGAGTTTCCAACGCAGATATATTTTCATCTCCCTTCCTTCAGAGGAAACGATTAATTACTCTTTGTTCAAAGCCGAGCAGCTCGCTGCCTATAATATGACCCTGGACTTCTACCGAGTTAAATTTGGGCATCATTACATTTAACCAAACCAATCCTTCTGTCAGATTGGCTACTCCCTGCAGCGTGACTTTGATCTTTCAATCGATGCGTCCAAAGTGCCTAATGAATAAGACGCTCTGGTCGATTTCGTCCTCAAGGACCAATTTCTAACGTCGCTCCCTTCGGAAATCAGTTCATTCGTGAAATACCGGAAGTGCTATACTCTCAAGGAACCCATCCGTTCCAAACCATACACCCAGCCCATACACCTCCGGGAAATCAATTTGATAATTGGCCCCAGCAAGTGCCACTTCGCTTTTGGCACTATCGATTACCTCGATTTCCATATCAGAAATGACGGGTTAGCTCCCTAGCAAGAGAATATCTGGGCTATTGTGGATATGCCTCTGTCCGCTAGCAAAAAGCAGCTGCGATTCTTCATGGGCTCAGCGTCGTCTATCGTCGCTTCATATCACACTTCGCGTCTATATCCGCCCCCCTGTGCGAGCTACTATAGAAGAAGGCTCACGAATGCTTCGATTAGATGCTGTTGTCGACTCACTGCTTTAACCAACTCAAAGAAAGGCTGGCATCCGCTCCTATTCTCCCTCTCTCTAACCCGGACAAACCGTTTGGTATTCGTATTCGCACCGACGACAGTTATAATGGTATAGGATGTGTCATCCTCCAATATGGGGATAACGGCGAAAGTTTCCCCTTCGATTTCCATATCAAAAATGACCGGCTAGCTCCAAAGCAAAAGAAGATCCGGGCCATTGTGGAGATGCCTATGCCCGCTAGCAAAAAAACAGCTGCGATCCTTCATGGGCTCAGCGTCGTTCTATCGTCGCTTCATATCACACTTCGCGTCTATATCCGCCCCTCTGTGCGAGCTACTATAGAAGAAGGTCCCCGAACGCCTCGATTAGACGCCGTTGTCGACTCACAGCTTTAACCAACTCAAAGGAAAGCTGGCATCCGTTCCTATTCTCCATCTCCCTAACCCTGACAAACCGTATGGCATTCGCACCGACGCCAGTAATGATGGTATAGGATGTGTCATCCCCCAGTATGGGGATAACGATTAAAATTTCCCTGTCGTTTTTGCCAGCTGAAAATTACTCGTACGTGAAAGAAATTATGCGGTGATTGAGAGAGAGAGGCGCTCACTATAGTTTGGTGAATCCAAAACTTTTGAATGTATTTAGTAGGGAAGGAATTCGTTGTGGAAACAGACCATAAACCACTATCCTACTTGTGAAACGTCAAAAATAATAACGGTTGTTTAATACGATGGAGTTTGTTCCTCCAGAAATTACAATCCCGCATTTTGTATACCAAAGATACCGATAACTGCATAGCCGATAGTTTAAGTATAAATCTGTTGGACCCTCTTCCAAACTAATTCTGAGACATTCCTTTTTATTGTATTTATTTTTGTTCGTAAGGTAAATTGGTATATTTAACCTTAAAATACGAAAACGCGTATCTTTCTTTACTTTTTTATCTTATTTTTGCTTTGTTTATACATTGTGAATTCCTTTTGTATCCTTTTATTGTTAGCTTTGTATAAACTTAGGATGACATTACCCTTGGGCAAGTGAACACCATTTAAGTATATCATTGACAAACGTATCCGTTGGCAACCGTACTGTAGTATTATATAATCTGTATATATACGCCACAAAAGAGAGAAAAAAAGCCCACTAGTTCCACTATTTTGTATTTTTGTTCCGTTTGAAAATTTGTTCCAAAGTATTCTCAACTTTAACCGCTATTGTCACGCGAATATACCAGAAGGGGGCGGATTGAGTACTGTCCTGGCGACAATTTCCACATTTTTTTCACTTCCTCTATCTTTTCCACTTTCTATTTATCTCCTTAGAAACTTTCTTTGGTTGATGCCCTGGTTAGTTTTGGGTTTAAATTAATAAAATAATTTTAAGTACTTACAACACAACTACCTATTCCATAACACAACCACACCCAAGATTAAGCATTCAGCCACTATACCACCTATCTTGATACTGATACGGCACCCAGTTTATAATAACGAATCAAAACACATACACATTCGCTTCATCCTCCATGCCCATGTTACACAACTAATTAAGGTACTCACTGCATTTACCGCTGGCCTCCTTGCTGATTACAATTGCTCTCTCATTCTTATCCTTGATGTTGCACTATTCTTTGATTGGTTTCACATCTTTCTCATTCCATTCCTCAAAACTTCTTGTTCTATCCAAATCCTTCTTCCATCCAAATGCATCTTTGCTGCTTTCATACTCTGCTTAAATACTCGTTTCACTTTTCTTTTCGCCTCCTTTCATGCAGTATAATCTGCATTATTAAGCATCTACAAGCATCCCTCACTTTTGCTTTCACTGTACGCTTCATAGTGTAGTTTCACCATCCTGTTATCTCTTTCTAGTCGAAGTTCCACATGTGCTTTATCTACATGTTGAAACTCACCTCATCCTCCCCTACTATCAAGCATTCTCGGATATCCTTCCCGCTCTTTTTAATTCAACAGTTTTTTTATTTTGATTTTCCCTTCCTTTCCCATTTCTCCAGTTCATCTCACCTACACAGCAAATAGATAAACCATACAGATAACGCACTTCTAAATTAATCCCCTACTTATTCATCTCAGAAATTTCACATACCAAGAGCGGATCAATCACACCCTATTCAAGTTTCTTTCAGCACCTTAACACCCCCTCTCTATTTTCATTATCACCGAGTCGAAAAATGCTTCGGTTACCCCCCCCCCCCTACTTCTGTCCCCTATTCATCCATTTGCACCTTCTATAACCTCGCCGTAAAGCGTAATGTTGCCGGTAGTCTCCGTACTAAATGTTAATATGGCTGGTAAAGCTTGTATTGAAGCGCAATATTGGTGGTAATTCGCGTTCTAAAGCGTAATTTCTTCAATATACCTCATAGTAAAAGCGTACTGTCGCTGGTAGAAATCCTACTAAAGCGTAGTCGAGAGTTTATTTCGTACTAAAGCGTAAAATCACCATTGGACTTTACACTAAAGCAACACCGTGTAAGCATCAGTTATTCGCCCTCTTTTAAACTCATTTACTACGTCTCATCTCCTTTCTTCACTGAAAACACCCCTTACATTCTACAAACACACACACACACACACATATATATATATATATATATATATATATATATATATATATATATATATATATATATATATATATATATATATATATATATATATATATATATATATATATATATATATATATATATATATATATATATATATATATTTGCACTGATTGACTGCCTGAATAGACTGAACACTCCACGCCCGTCCAGGCTAATACTTCACCTATATATGTCGGAGATGATTAAAATAAATTTGTTCCGTGACGATTAATATAAATTTAACTCAATTTTAACCTCGGTTAAAATCTAACACATTTCTAACAAACTTCTAATACAAACGTGGGTGACCAATTTAACACTAGGGGGAAATTTTAAGTAAATACCTTCTCCAAAAATTGTCGTTAAGAAAATTAATCACTTTTAAAATTCATATAGTTATGCAAAATCACAAGTTCATATATTTAGACATAATTAACTACGGAATATAATCATATAATAAATAATTATTTATCCCACTCCACTTATTATATTTAAATAATCTGAAGCACATAACATAAATATACTTCAACGTTCGTGGATTGGCATATATTTGTTTCGTTATAGCGTTATGCCCTTTTTTTTTAGCTATAGAGTTATTTCCATTGAGTTTTATTAAAACATTATTCCCACTTGTTTTGCTATTACGTTATATGAATTTGTTTCGTTAGAGTTTTATTAAAGCGTTATTTCCATTTATTTCGTTATAGCTTCATTTGTATTTGTTTCGTTATCGCGTTATTCTCACTTATTTAGTTATATCTTTAGTTTTTGTTTCGTTATAGCGTTAGTTTAATTTGTTTCATTATAGCCTTATTTTCGTTATAGCGTTATTTCCATTTATTTCATTTAGTAATAGCGTTATTTAATTTTTTTCGTTTCTTATAGCGTTATTTACATTTGTTTTGTTAGAACTTTATTTTTATTTGTTTCGTTATAGCGTTATTCCCATTTTTTCTGCTAAAGCGTTATTTCAATTGAGTTTTGTAAAAGCTTTCTGTCCATTTGTTTCGTTATAGTATAATTCCCATTTGTTTCCTTCTAGCGTAATTTCTACTTGTTTCGATAGAACGTGGTTTCCATTTGTTAGAATAGTGTTTTTCTTTTTTTATTTTGTTATAGAGTTAGCTCCATCTGTTTTGTTAGAACATTATTTCTATTTGTTTCTGTATAAGATGATTTCATTTTTTGTAGGGAATAGCGATACTTCCATTTGTTTCGCCTTTAATTTATTTCTATTTGTTTCAAAATAGCGTTATTCCATTCGTTCGTTATAGCACTATTTCAATTTGGGTCATTATGGCGCTATTTCCATTGAGTTTTGCAAAAGCGCTAGTTCGATTTGTTTGGCTATAGCGTTATTTCTATTGAGTTTTGTTAAAGTGCTATTTCCTTTTATTTCGTTATATGGTTAGTTTGATTTGCTTCTTTATATAGTTATTTGAATTCTTTTTTGTTTTATTCGAGCTTTATTTATTTATTTTTTTCGTAATATTTGCATTTGTTTCGTTATAGCGTTATTTCTATTGAGTCTTTAGAGCATTATCTCATGTTTTTTCGTTATAGCGCTATTACCATTGAGTTTTGTTAAAGCCATATTTCTACTTGTCTCATCATATCGTTATTTCCATTTGTTTCGTAAAAGCGTTATTCTCATTAGTTTTGATAGACCGCTATTTCCATTTCTTTCAGTAGAGCGTTATTTCCATTTATTTCGTTATAGTGTTAGATTCATTTGTTTTGTTATCTGTAGTGTTATTTCTATTGGTTTTTATATGGTTATTTCGATTTTTTCGGTATGGTGTTATTTCCATTTGTTTCGCTATGGCTTTATTTCTATTTGTTTCGTTAGAGAGTTATTTCTATTTCTTTCGTTTTATCGTTATTTCCATTCAATTTTGTCAAAGCGATATTTCCATTTCCTTCGGTATATCATTATATCATTATTTCCGTGTTTTTACCTATAGATTTATTTCTATTTCTAGCGTTATTTTTATTTCTAGGGTTATTTTTAGTTGTTTTGTTATAGCTTTATGTGAGAGAACGAACCCTGAGGTTCACCTTGAGCTTCCTCCCTTCTAGCAGAGACCACGTGAGCCTAAGCTCATTTTCTAAATGCAAGGAGAGAGAACTATTCCCGCATGGGAAAACTTCAAGGTGGCTGGTAACTCCTGTGTTTGATCAGTCGGCCTATCCCCCCCTGAGATGCACTTTTCCGACCCTCCCCTGCCTGAAGGCCAGGCTCGACCCGAGAAGAAGCTTCCTCGGTCGTCTTATATCGCTGCGCCTAAAGAGACTGGCGCCAATGGTTACTCCCAAGAGACTACCATGGCTGGAGGCTTTTTATCGAGGAAGCCAGCAGGGTATTTAACCTAAGGTCAACCGCATACCGAGGACGGTAGTAACCACAACCCTGCCAGATACCCCCGGACCTAAAGAGGACCTTGAGTCAATCCTCCCCTGCCCCCCCCCCGAATAAAAAATCCTTTTTTCCCCTGGCTCGTCATACTGATATGACGTGCGCCCCCCCTTCCCCCACCATCCTTGCTCCGCCGTGATGTCTGGCTCCATGAACGTGACTCTACACATACAGCTTCGTTGCAACTATGCCGTTCTACTTAGAAAAGGCATAATCGCAAACTCTGGGGAAAGGAGGTCTGAGGCTTTTTCCGCTGCGGAACCCAGAGGAAGAAGCAACCTGGATCGGAATTTCAGTTACAAACGCGGGGAGGCATAACAACCTACCCTGCGGTCACCGTCCAAGACCACAGAGGGAGACTCTACCGCATCTGTGAGATGTCGGACGTAACTGTTAAATACCCAAAACCAAATAGAGGGAGCGGCACCCCGACTGGAGTCAGTTGATTCTGGCCTCAGTCATCATTAAGTCCGCCATGTTTTTACACCCTCTGAGGAGCCAAACCAGGTCCATACTCATCCATCACCCTTCACCACATCCGAGTCATGTTCACGGGGTCCTTATCGGCGGGGTGGGGGTACATCCCAAGCAAAGTAAAGTAAATCAAAGGATAAGATCAACCATGGCAACCAGCAATACACATCTAATACTGACACACACGACAGAAAAAACACCCGCCACAATGACCACCACACGCTACTTAACCTAGCCGCCACAATGACCACCACACGCTACTTAATCTAGCCGCCACACACGACACCCCGATCACGAACATAATAAAACTACGTACAAACCACAAGCTCGTCTTCCGTTCACAGGAGGACGCGCTAACCTTTCACGAAAAGACAACCGACGCACTCACCACCCACAACCTATCAACAAAACTCGCTGACGGTATCACAAAAAGATACCAGATTCGAGTGACAAGGAACAACCCTTTGTGGCTGGCCTTCACAAACGATGACCTCCGCAATCACCTCCGTCAGGAGTATGTGGAGGAGGTCATCAAGTACCTGTATTTTAACAGGACGAAAAACTGGGCAGTGATCACACTATCCAGCGACAACACAAAGAACATGCTGCTAGACCAAGGCACCAAGGTCTGCGGCACACTTACACACTCACAAAACATTGAAGAACAACACAACATCAGACCCACACAATGCCACCGGTGCTACAAGACCGAACATAACACCAACACATGCTCAGCAGACCTAATCTGCTCAAAGTGCAGTATAGTGGGGCACCATTACACGACCTGCACTTCAACTACAGCCCTCTGCACAAACTGTGGCGGTGACCATGTCGCCGTCAACCCAAGATGCTCTTACCTGAGAAAGGCCCGCCATGACGCCGTGGCGGCTATACGGCGTCCACAACAAGTACACTCTACAACACACTCCGCTCTTGCCCCCCTCCCCTCACCAGGTCATTCGCCACAGCTGCCGGCGCAACACTGTCTGCTCCCCCTACCCCAACCCAGACACCCCCCCCCTCTGCAGCGCCTACACCTCACCCACACATCCCATCCCCCCCAAGCACATTACGCTCAGAGACCTCCACTACTACCAACACCCACAAATCACACAGTCACCCCCACCCCACACCACACAGCCACTCCCACCCCACATCACACAAGCAACGATAACACAAAGACAAAACTACACCTGGCCACCTTTCTCTCAGCGGTGGCGAAAGACATGTCGAGGGGCGACCCCCGTCTATACGCTAAGATACTTAATACACTATTCGCCTCCAACGGCATAGAACAGATCACTTTGCCTGAGAAGGTGTTCGCTCTAATAGACGAGCACATAAGCACACCCGCACTCCTCCCCACCCCGCTGGGTACACACACCTCCCCACCGGGATCCACCGGCCGCCACTTTCATCACGCTCCCTCCGCCGCCTGTACTGTCCCTGCACCTTCATTATCTACTACTCCCGCCTCTCTCACAACCCCCTCTCCTGCCCGCACCCCTTCCACCTCTCTATCAAAACCCCGTCCTACCTCTCCTCCCCTTCGGCGACCCCATCTTCCACCGATATCCGCCCCCTCTTCCACAGCTTCCAACCCTGCTCCCACCGTCACCCCAATCCACACTCTCCCTCAGTCCACCACACCCCCTGCCAATCCAAAAAACCCTATCCCAAAGCCCCCCCGCACTCACAAGCACGGAACAAACAAATCCTCCACACTCCTGTCGTTTCCACTCCTCCTCCTTCCACTCCTTCTCCTTCCACTCATTCCCCTCCCACTCCTCACTCCACTCCTCCTCCTCCCACTCCTTCTCCTTCCACTCCTTCCCCTCTCACTCCCTCTCACCCCACTCCTCCTCCTTCCACTCCTCCTCTTTCCAATTCCACCCCGACCCAACCTCCTCTCTCCCCCGACACCCCTCCTCTCATAATCTGTACCTCGCCAACCACCTCTAGCCCCTCATCTCCCAGCTCTACGCCTCCCACGTCCGCTACAAACTCCCCCCACCAAGACTCAACCTCCTCCAAGACCACTACCTCGACACCTCCCCCCCCAGAACATACTCCTCCCTCCACTACGGCTTCCCCATCCAACAACACCGCCACGAACCCCACAAAACAACAGTCTACACGTGTAAAGGTACTCGCTCCTCACGCCTCCTGGGCAATCATTAAGGAGAAGGGGACGGTACCAGGCAAGTCGGCCTCCCGCGCACTTCGGCCACGACAATAGGTCGACTTAGCCTAATATAATTAAACGTACGCAGCTGGCACGGATTCGCCATACGGTCGCCAACTGGGTGTTCAACACACAAAGACCCGACATAGTACTCCTGAGCTCAACCAGCCTACATCCTCCCAACACTAGACTTCGCATTTTAGGCTATCAAACCTACTTATCTCCACAGGCGCGGCACCGAGGTTCAGCGATTCTAGTAAAGCGCAACATACACCACTCCCTCATCAACACACATGACACCTCCTTTCTAGCCTGGAAGTTAGAAACAAGCTCCGGCCATATAATAGTGGCCACTCACTACAGACCACCACGACTACAGCTAAACTTAGAAGTCCCACTCCGGGCCCTATCAAACTATAACCTTCCTATCTTCTTCGCGGGGTACCTCAACGCTTTCCACCCTACACTCCTTTCTAACAACATAAACGATGCATGAAGTTACTTGTCGGTGCCTTGCGGCGCTACCACTGCAAGCACATCGGCTCAGCCTTCCCCACGTTCTTCGGTCCGCACGGAGGCACCACATCCCCGTACGTGGTCTTTCGCAACCACCATGCCACACGCAGCAACTACACTCACATGTCACCCGGTCCCCACGTACTATCTGACCACATACCGATATGCCTTATCATATCCACATCTCTCATACTCATCCCTACACCACCTCTATACGACTACAAAAACACGAACTGGGAAGAATTCAGGAGTCACATATCCACAAATACACCACATAACCTCGACCTGGAGGACACCAATCCAGGACTAATAGACCACCACTGGTGTTCACTTCTAGACACCATCACCACCGCACGAAACCTGCACTGACCACAAAAAAACTACAGCTGCATAAAACACTTCACATTCTCAATACACACTCAGAGACTCATCACACAGTACAATAACCACTACACCAGAGGCCCACGACAACACAACATAAATCACCTACGTGCCCGCATCCTACAGTGCGTGCAGCTAGATAGGAACCGGCAGTGGCAAGAGGTCGTCCGCATCACGGACGACACCTGTTGCACGGACCCTTCCTTCTTTTGGCGGCAAGTAAAAAGGATGCTGGGCACCGAACCATGCAAACCGATCACTCTTCAAATAAACAACCACACACTCAGAGACAATAACGCCATCCTAGACGCATTTAGGTCCCACTGGGACACGGTACACACACACAACCTACCAAAACCAGAAACACAGGAGCACTTCCAGGAAATCTAGGAGTGGTGTCGGGCTCACGCTCACGAGCTAAGGTCTTTTCCCCTGATACGAATGGAGGTGCTAGACTATACGTCCACACTAACCACTCCATCACTGTCGAGGAAACAAAACACTACATCAAAACAACACCAAAACGCGCCCCCGGCCCTTCCGGTCTACCCGCCACACTCATACACAACCTCCCCGCAGACATATACCCCACACTCACACACCTATTCAACGCCTCACTAACCTCAGGCCACTTCCCCAAAATATTCAAAGTCTCTCACAACATACCACTACACAAACACCACAAAGACCCGAAACACCCAAACAACTACAGGCCTATTGCTCTATTAGAGCATCTAGGCAAAATACTTGAACGTATGGTCAACTGCCGCCTACGGGATTTCCTGGAAGAGAGGGACTTGCTCTCCCCCTATCAATATGGGTTCAGGAGAGGCAGGTCCACTCAGGCGGTCGTGACCATCGTTCACGAGAGAATACAAAAGAAACGACAGATACACCAAAAGACTCTCTCCGTCAGTAAGGACGGAGAAGGCCTTCGACAAGGGGGGGCACGAGGGAGTTACCTCTCTGCACCAGAAGGCTCCTCTCGCACTACCTCACTAGACGGAGCTGCCACATTAAATATAACAACACCTTATCACGACCCTTCTTACCACGCTCAGGCGTTCTCTAAGGAAGCGTACTGGTACCCACACTCTACATCATGTTCACAAATGACACCCCACGCCCACCAGAAAACTGCATTCACACTTACATAGTGGCCTACGCCGATGTCGAGACCATTCTCGTCAGCGGCAGGTCTCCAGAAGAAATCGCGGTCCACGCACAAAGAATATTAGACGTGAAGACAGATTTCGAGGATAAATGGTTGATTGCCACGAATCCTCAGAAGACACATATGACACTCTACGGCGCTAGAGACCACTTCATGCACAACCTACAAATCTACTAATACACACCAGACATGAATCACCAAAACCCAACAAGGCTCGAATACACTCAATGCAACAAAATCCTGGGGGTAACTTTTGACAAGACCCTCAGGTTCAACCTACACCAAAACATAATACAAGCAAGAGCCTCACGTACAAACACATCCCTGGGTAGGTTATACTCTGCGAGCAAAAAACTAAAATTACACCTATACAAAGTACTCATGCGTCCTATTCTCACGTACGCCCAACTGTCGCTCGTAGCTGCGAGCGACATGTGGAAGCGAAAGGCTCAGCGCATTCAGAATTCTGCTCTGAAGCGCGCTTGCCGTTCGCCGCGGTACTCGAGAATGGACGCACTACATAACAACAATAAACTAGCTCCTCTAAACACTTACGCTCACACCAGACTCACAAAACAACTCGACAAACTCACCACAGACCCACTATACACCTCGCAACGCGTAAGAAGGTACGCGATGGCGCCGCGATATCCCGCGTCCCACGAACACCCGCCACCCGTACCGTTCTTTGCATAAACCAGTAGGCATCATGAATAACGCGTTTCCAACTGAGCAGTCAGCCTTGCCCTCCTGACTTGCCTCCAACCCTCGTCCTGTCCAAAACCACATAGCCAACGCTTCCACAACAACATAACGCATCGGTGTATACCCACCGACCTATCAACTATCGCTGTCTTTTCTTAAATATTTTCCGCAACTCTCCTCTCTGACTACCTGACCGCCTGTATCACATACAGCGGTCCCTCTTTGTTCTTTCTATATACACAACTAACTAACTTACTCATCAGAGAGTACCGCCCGCCCTTTCACGAAGATACAGCCCCTCGTATCGATTCTAACCTCGGAGTTAGGTCTCGTCGGCTAGACAGATTGTCGTGAGTTTAGCCATAGTCAATCGGCAAATTAGTGAAATAACATTTTCTTTGGAGAATTGCGCAAACCGCTCTTCTCATCCCGTCAAGGAAACCTCGCCCCCTCGTCTGAGATTACTCGTCCCAATTCGAGAGTGTCTCACTCAGCCTGAAAATTACCTTATTCGTGCCCCAGGTAATTCTGACCCCTCCGTCAAGAGTTCAACGCCCCTCAAGCCGCAAGACTAGCTCGCCTCGTAAGAATCGCTCCTCTCACCCACAATCAAGTGGTCAAGGTAAAACCTCTTTGCCCCTTTTCAAGGATAATCCCCCCCCTCCTTTTGTCCTCTCCACCTGATATCCTCCTCCCGACCCAGTGTTGATCAGCATTTTTCCTGTCTGACCAAGTCCAATATTTTGATCCCCGTTAAATTGATTTATATTTGATTTATTATTTCATTCGGAGTGACATTATTCTCCCATTCATTTGCCTTTGTAGACAATTCCATAATTAGCATTATTAGTGTAATTAAAGTTTATTTCTGTTTATAATCTTTCAATTATCTTAAATGAAACCTGGTATTTAAATCTTCCCTTTGGCCAACCATTAATCTCCTCACGCACTCACCTCTTATTAGACCTGTGAAGCTGGTCTATTCATCGGGCCGCATGAAACGTAAGTTAATTGCATTCTCTGCAGCGAAGATATCCGCTCACGAATACCATGACACTTTATTCCCATTAGTTTCGATACAGCGTTATTTCCATTTGTTTCAGTATAGATTTATTTTTATTTTATTCGCTATAGCGTTATGTTAATTTGCTTCGTTTTTTAGTTATTTCAATTTGATTCGCTATAGCCTTATTTCTATTATTTTCAAAATTACGTTATATTCATTTGTTTCGTTATAGCATTATTTCCAATGACTTTTTTTAAAAGGATGTTTCACTTGTTTCCTTATAGCATCATATTTATTTATTATGATAGAACATTATTTCCATCTGTTTCGGTAGAGCGTATTTTTTCATTTGTTTCGTTATATCGTTAGTTCCATTTATTTTGTCATAGTGTTATTTCCATTTGTTTCTTTATATAAATATTTCGATTTGCTTCAGTGAAGCGTTATTTCCATTTGCTTTGGTATAGCTGTATTTATATTCGTTTCATTATAGTGTTATCTCCACTTGTTTCGTTACAGCGTTATTTCCATTGAGGTTGGTTAAAGAGATATTTCAATTTGTTTCGTTATATATTTATTTTCATTCGTTTCAATATTGCGTTATTTACATTTGTTTCGTTATAGCGTCATTCACATCTGTTTTGAAAGAAGTTTTTTCATTTTTAGGTAGAGCGTTATCCGATTTGATTCGTGATAGTATTAGTTCCATTTGTTTCGTTAGAGTCTTATTTATATTTGTTTCTTTATAATGTGACCTCCTGTTGTTTATGAATAGCGTTATAAAAATTTCTTTAGCTATAGCTTTATTTCTATTTGTTTCGAAATATCGAAATTTTGCATCTGTGTCGCTATTGCCATTGAATTTTCTAAAAGCGTTATTCGATTTCTTTCAGTCTAGCATTATTTCCATTGAGTTTGTTAAAGCATTATGTCAATTTGTTTGATCATACCGTTATATAACTTGAGTTTTGTTAAAGCGATATTTCCATTTGTTTCCTTATAGCGTTATTTCCATTTATTTCGTTATAACGTTATTCCTATTTCTTTCGATAGAGCGTTATTTATATTTTTCTGTAGAGTGTTATTTCTCTTTTTTTCGTCATATCTTTAGTTTCATTGTTTTCCTTATAGTGCTATTTCTATTTGCTTCTCTATATGGTATTTCAATTTGTTTCGGCATAACGTTATTTCTATTTGTTTCGCTATAGCCTTATTTTTAGTCTTTTCGAAATAACGTTTTGTTCATTTGTTTCATTATATGGTTATCTCCATTGGGTTTTGTTAAAGTGATGTTTCAATTGTTTCCTTATAGTGTCATATACATTTCTTTTGATATAGCAGTATTTCAATTTGTATCGGTACAGCGTTATTGATTTATTTGTTTCGTTATAATGTTAATTCCATTTATTTAGTCATAGTGTTATTTCCATTTGTTTCCTTATATAGATATTTTGATTTACTTCGGTATAGTGTTATACACATTTCTTTCGTTATAGCGTAATTTCAATTGAGTTTTGTGAAAGCGTTCTTTCGATTTGTTTCGCTCTAGCATTATTCCCATTAAGTTTTGTTGTCATTATGGCAATATGTTTCCTCTTAGCGTTATTTCCAATAAGTTGGTGAAAGAAATATGGCCAGCAAGCAAGAGATTCCTATTCATACTTCTTATTATTTCTAATTGGAGGAACCAGGTGTGCTTAACGAAGGGATTTTCTTTCAGGAATAGATTAGGGTGGTAGGAGTAAAGCGTAAAGTGTTTTTGAGTGAACAAAAAATTGGTTGGGTCTGCATGAGTGAATTCGAAAACTATGTAAATGGCGATGAAATTTTCAAGGGTGAAACTGTGCCTGGTTCAAATATATTGTTTCTGTAATGAGAGAAGTAAAGATGTGAAAAAAAGTGTTTGATAGAATTGGTAATGTGTATAGGGTGATTATTATAGAAGGTGCAAATGGACAAATAGGGGACAGAATGAGAGGATATAAATGTAGCTTTTAATACTCCCGGACAGAATGAAAATAGAGAAATGATGGCAAAAACCTTCTTTCAGCACAAATATGTGCATAAATACACATAGGTTGGACAAAGGAGAGAGGAAAAACTTAAAAATATGAATAGTATTTTCCAGGTAGGAAAGAATCTGTTGCGGGAAGCATTTGTGGTGAAAGGGGTATGACTATGAGACTCTCTGATCACATGAATGTGACTATGTAAAATAAGATTTGTTGAGGCATGAAGACGTGACGAAGGGGAAGGAGAGAGAATTAGAAGTGAAAGGTTATTGAATAAAAGAAAAAGCGGAGAGTATGTCAGAATGCTAAACTTTAGAAGAGAGGAAATATGTCTGAGCGTATGAATAGAGCAAATGCTGTAGAAATTTGATGAAGTTGTAGTCGGTAGTGCAAGACTCGGTTGTTCGAGTGCCAGAACTAGAAAGAGGAAGTAAAATTCTGAATGGTGGATTGATGATGTGAAGCGAATAGTAGAAGGAAAAACGGAGTACTTGCAAATGTTTAATAGTGCAAGTAAGATGTCAGGAGATGCGGTTGAATGCATGCAAGTAGATGAAAAGAAACGCCAAACAAGTGATTAAATAGAGTGAGAAAACAGCAAATAAAGTGTTTGGACAATATATGAATGAAGATTTTAATTGGAACACGAAACTATTCTGGAAGTGAGAAAAGTGATGAACCAGAACAAGTAAAGTGTGTGAACATTAAGGACTAGAATGACTAGGTATTTCTTAGCAATGAGAATGTCAACCTTAAATAAAACTTTAATGAGTTGTATAAGTATGGAAGATGATATAAATATGATTGGTTTCTTGGGTGTAAATCGGGTGCTGTATCAGATTAGGATATCGAATAAATAAGCATGTAGGAGGATGTGGTTTAGTACTGGGAGAGGTATGAAAATAAGAAGACAGTTGGAGTAGATGGATAGTCACTGAGATGCTAAAAAGTGCTGACAGAATTGTTTGTTATGAAATGTGTTGGTTGCTCTCTTGGAAAGCATTTGAAAGTGAAAGTGTAAATGAGGACTGAAAAATGCAGTAATAGTGCTGTTGCATAAGAGTAAAATAGGAGAAGGGTGAATGCAAGAATTGGGGATAAGCCTGTTGACTATTTTAGGTGAAATGTGTGGAAAAATTTGATTGGGTCTATAAGAAGAATAACTGAAGGACTGTTAGGGGATGAGCAAGGGGTGTTTAGGGCGGATAGCGGATGTGTGAATTAAATACTTGCACTCTGATAGCTAGTTAATATGTGGAGGAATGGTTGAAAATATAAGAATTGTGAATAGAATATACGAGAGTGAGGATAAGGGTGTGAAAAGATTTGGAAGATCGCTTAAAAAGTGGATTGATTTTGTGAGTGAGTAATTGAGAGATAAAGATCTAACTGCGGAAGGAGTGGATAATATTCTGTATGATAGATGTATTGGATGGGGCCTTCTACCCATGGATGAACTCTGGCTCTAGGAGATGCTGCGGTATAGCACCTTATTCCAATGAAGTTCCTTCGGTGTGGGAAAAACGTGAGCAAAACTCATTTTGCTCTTGAATTATTATTTGTATTACTAGTAGTAGCATCTTTGTAATGAAAAAACCAAGGGTATCATTTTTATATTAAAATTCAAAATATTTTATTTTTCACGGTTCTTCTCCGTGTCTGATTTTCATATGAACGGAGTTAATGGAGCTTTATTTAACGACATCATATCTCCATAAAGGAAACACAATTTCTCCCCCATTAACATTCGAAAACAATTTAAAATCAGGTTCAGCGTCTCTCTGCGACGCGAGATCACGTGACTTATTGTCATCCAATGAAACATGAGGAGGGTCCTGACGTCACAATTATCATATCCCTTGCGATTTGGATGCTACTAAATATCATCCTATAATTTATTGTAATCGATAATAAGGCACACTCCTCTGGCCTGTTTTTTATTAAGGCACTAGAAGTCGGAGTTATAATGGTTTCTAAAAAGGCTTTCGAGCGAGGCGTGCAAAAATGAGAAAATGGAAAGGATAATGGAAACATTCACTACATTTTAGAATAGCCGCTGTTCTTTTTACGATCTCTTATTTACTCATTTTTGACGTTAGAATTGTTTGATGCACTCCGGTGCCGTGAACGATATTGCCATTCAGCTTTATTTTTTTCTTTTATCTTTGAAGTTCTTTTTCAACCGTTAAAAAAGTAATTGTAAAGTAGAGAGTTAATTATATTAGCCTAAATTATGCTGCAAAACTCACAGGTAAATATTTATTTAAAAGAGAAGTAGCTACAATTACGAGGAGAAAAATATAATACTCTTTCAGCATCATTATTCATTCTCCTTGAAAAGAAAAAAACTACCTCAGATGAGTACTCATTTACAAAGGGAAATAACGAGTATAAAATTCTTCTTTTAAGTAATATACCCACCAAAAAATTAGCATAATTCCATTAAGGCAAGGTATCTCGGAAATTCTGAGCACTATCCATAACAAAACCTAGAGCCGTATACATACGCGCAAGAACGTTGAACGGCGCAGAAACTATTTAGGAAAATCCCTTGCTCTAATTTTACTCGTGTAAATTAAATTCTTTTGCATCCAGAATTTCAGATAAGATAATAAGAATTGTAATAAGGGCTTCTATACAATGCATTTCTGCATTAAAGTTGTCGTCAAATACGTTGATAAGTAATCTAATTTTCCCTCCCTGGAGTTAGGAGCTTGGATTTTCTTTTAAAATTGGACTGTTTTGCTCAAAGAAACTACGCCTAAAATTAGGCTATTTTGTTAAAAATGATTAGCCTAAAACTAGGACATTTTGCAAAAAAGGATTAGCCTGAGATTAGGCTGTTTTGCTAACAAAAAAGACTAGCTTAAGACTAGGCTATATTGATAAAAAAACCCTACTAAAATTAGTATTTTTTGCTACAACAAAACAAAACAGAAACAATAAGTCACGAAAAAACGAGACAAAAAGTAACAATTAAGACTAGAAAAAAACCCAGAAATAACAAAAGAGAAAAGCAGGATCGGGTAGGGGAAAGAGTCCCGCTCCCTCCGGGATTGAGCATGGACCCCCAAAACCCAAGCACTAAAAACAACAAACAAACAAAAAAACGATGTAAAATGAAGGAGACTTTAGGAGATTTGACCCTATTGTTATTAGTAGTAGCATTAGTATCATCACCATCAATCGCCTTTCCCCAAAGTCGGGTCTAGTAGCATCAGTCCCTTTTTCCAATACGCGCCGGTCGACGGTATGAATATATGACCTACCACACATACGAGGCTAACAAATTAGATCAAATTAAATTTAATTATAATAATTGTGGGTGTGGCACCGGAGAAACAGGGGGGAATCTGGATAAACAAGCTTCTCGGGTGGTTGTCTTGTCAACGTATGAGAGTAAGTGTGAGTATGAAATGGACTGAATCTGGGATGAAATCAATGAGATTAGCTCAAAGTTGCATCTTGTCTTCGGGCAAACACAGGGTAATCAGTCGATCGACTTTGGGTCTCGTTAATTAAGGTTAGTTGCTTAAATCAAAAGAGAGAAAGAAAAGTTTGGAGAGAATGAAATAATTTGTTTGTGTGCTGAATAATTTTGAATTGTGCTTTGACTTTTGAATAATAAATACAAACGAAATTGTCGTAAATAAGAAACAAAAATGGAAAGAGAACTTAACTTACGCTGCCTCGGTTGGCTTAGTAATAAACCTTACCATGACTCCTCTTAGGTTCACGAAGTGTTCTATCGCCGCTGATCGGTGTCAAAAATACACAGTACGACCCGTACACGGCCGGCCCTTCTCCCAGAGAAAGCTGTCCTCTTCTGTCTCTGGGCTCACCAGTTATTTTTATTTTGATATTTATGTGCCTACCATAATTCTGGTAGGGGATCTCCTCCACGAGGGACAAATGGCGTTACCTACCCACATGTAGTTAATCTTTTGCAAGTAGATAAGGTATTTGTCAACCATGTAATGTGGAGTTTCTTCTACAGACTATGGCTGATCAAGTAGATAAAGTACCAGGGACTGGAGTATGTAAGTCTTCGAATCGTATTTCGGTAAGAACTGAATAAAAGAAAATTAAAAGGAGGAAGGAAAAAGATGATAACGTAACATACGAACGAATAAGGGAGACGGGATAGGTGAAGATACTAATAAATAATCATGGACTGACAAAAGGTCATAGGAGAGAACAAGAATTCTTGATAAGAATACAGAAAAAAAAACAGAATTTAACTAATAAATTTAAATGGTAGTGAAAATTAGCAATAATGGAATGACCACCAACACATCGGGATCTAACCCTGTTTTATACGCTGTGAGCTATAAGTAGATGGAGTAATACTAATTGCATGTTGCGACGCTCTACACTCATCATCATTTCAATTTTACAATGTTGTTTTAGACCACGGGTGGGGAAACCTTTGGAAGCCGCGGGCGAAAATTTCTAATGGAAGAAGTCGGCGGGCGATAAATAAAATTTGACTCTTGTATCGTTGTAGATGTTTAAATTTATTACATGGTACGATATACTCTTGCAATGAAATAAAAAGTAAAAATTAATACGTAACATTTTCATTGACTGCCACCACGGAAATTGGACATTACAAATATTATTTAAATTTCAGTATTGAAAATTTGTGCATACAAATATATACCTCGGGGCGATGAAAATTAGGCTCGCGAGCAAGGGTTTCCCTACCCCTGCTTTAGACACTACTTTTTTCCCTGTGAATGGCAATAATAAATAAAAATAAGTAAATAAATAAAAAGTAAAATAATGTTATGTACCTCTATCTAGTCCACCCAGTACAATTTGAAGTAGACTTGACGAGGATCTTTCCGAGGCCTTTTTCACAACTCGCTTCCTTCCGACGATTTGGCTCCTCTTAAGGACCGCCATGATTGCCTAACACTCTATATCGACCTACGACCTTTTTCTCCACCCTTAACCCCTCTCTTAAAACGGTGTTTGAGAGCGCCACCAGCACACCGGTTTTATTACATCCCGTTGTTAACGTGATATGTGATGTACTTCGATGACAGTTTCGTCTCATCTCACGATAAAACTTGTGTATATACGGAGTAATGGTCTTTTCCCCCTACACGTTCCAGTGAGATCTATGAATCCGACTTTATTTGGGGGGGTTCTTTTATGCGAACTTTTGGGGTTCTTGAATTTTTAGTCTTTTATCACTTTGCTTTATTTTTTCTTCCTTTTTTTATATTCAGGTTTAAGTTGCGCCAACAAGGCTAGTTTTTGAGGTTTTATTTAGGAAGAAATGATTTGTAAAGTTTCTTCACTTATACAGAAGAAAGATATCTCAATTCCGACTGTTCAATCTTGGAGTTCTTTTATATGAACCTTTGGGGAGTCTTGAATTTTTACATAGTCTAAATTATTTTTCTTAATTGTTACCTCCTTTTTTAATATTGAGTTATATGTTTCACCAAAAAGGAGAGTTTGATAGAAGGTTTTATCGATGGTAAAATGATTTTTAAGGTTTTTTCACATAAAGGAGAAGAATGGAGTAGTCTGTTTTACGCCATTTTTGCTCTTCAATGGGAGTATTTATACGCAGGTTAAAGTTGCTAAGTTCGCACTTTGTGTTCTTTAGTACGAACGAGTTACTGAAAGTTTGTAGGGGACCCTCAACTGTAGCATTTACTATTGACAAAGATGGGCAAGATCACCCAAAATAAGTGAAGTTGAAGATCAAGAACAAGATCACCAGAGAAATATAATCTTAAAAATTCAGATCAAGATTATTATTTTGAAGATCACTTTTCAAGATCAGTTTTTAAAATCATTTTTATAGGAATTAAGAACATTTTTTGTCTTGTAGACTAAACAAAAACCAATAATTTTGTTAATCACTCCTGAAAAGCATCATTCCTACCCATGTACTAAAATAGATTTAGATGATGAAAATGGTCTATTTAAGTTTAACAGCTTAAGTACAATGAATCATAACTACAAGATGCATAAGTCTTACTCTCATTCAAATTAATGTAAGCCTTTTATAAAGGTAGAATAATAGATAAATGTAATAGTCTTCCTGAATCAGTGATCAATTCTCACAACTTAAACACATTTAAGGATAATCTTGATAATTACATGATAAATAATTCAGACGTTAATGAAATTGAATAAAAATATTATTTAAATAAAGTTTTCATATGTCTTATACACTGGCCAACACCAACATTATTGTCTAGTTTTTTTCTTTTAGCTAATTTAGGATAATTTTAATGTGTTGAATCCAAAAATCACAGTTTTTGCTTAATCAGGTAAACTTTTTGATATATCACCACATTATTTTCTTACGTTTACATTTACAAGTATTTTCTATTAATATGATTAAAATTATTTCTTATTTGTTCAAATAAATGAATTCTGAATAGATTACATGTGTCAGTTTTTGACTAACTGGTACTTTGGGGGCAGGTGAATGAAATGGATTCGACCAGATCTTGCAACTACATCTGCAGCGAATGCACTACTTCTGCCATCTTAATTTGACTGGGATCAACAGAAAGTACTGGAGCAACCTCATGTACCCTGATCTTCAATCAGCATGTCGTCCTGTAGCTCATTGTGGTGAAATTCCAGTATCTGTCTTTGGAGAACTTCTTGACATTAGTGATGAAGACTCCTCCAGTGTTAAAGAAAATTAAGAAGAAGAAGTATTTTTTGAAAATGATGATCAACCTCCTTTTGTGCAAAAGGAGCTAAATGATCTACTTTTCTATATTATTGGCCTAATTGTTGGCATCCAGATTGGAGGAAAAAGCACCTTTCTGACAGTACTCGCATCACCTTTTATCGCAATGGACATCAAGAGTACCTCCGTTTTTTTCTGAAGAGAAGGACTTGGTTTACTATACAGATATTGCGCAGCTTCTGCACAAAATTGGAGTACCACAGTCCTAACTCGAAGACTTAAGTCTATTCATTAACAGCAGCAAGCGATCGCTCAAATGTGTTCTGCTGCACAATGGAAACCAGTTTTCATCTGTAACCCTCACTCATTCAACTACACCAAAGAAGTATGAAGCGGTGAAGTACGTGCTAGAGAAAAATCGTTATGATAAGCATGAGTGGTTGATTTGTGTTTACTGAAGATGTTTAAATTTCTGTTAGCACAATAGCCGGGTTCACTAAATACCCGTGCTTTATGTGCCTGTGTAATAGTAGAAAACAAAGCTTAGAAAGGAGGGATCGGTGCCTTGCAGAGCAGTGAAAGTAATAAAACAACTCTTTGGTGGTCAGAGACAAGATACTCTTCCGACTGCTGCACATCAAGATCGGCTTGATCAAATAGTTCACCAAGTTCTGAACAAGGATTTGGGCTGCTTCACTTACTTGTGCCACGCTTTTACAGGATTGACCAGGAGTAGTTTGAAAGCTGGCTTCTTTGACGGTCCTCAAGACGTCAGCTCATCAGAGATCCAGATTTTGAAAAACCAGTGAACGAAGTGGAACTGTAAGCGTGGAAGGTTTTTGTTCTTGTTGTGGAGTACTTTATTGGAAACAGATACACCAGGTACCTCACAGACATTCTCACCAATATGTTGCCTGATTTCAGAAACCTCGGAGCATTATGAGCATCAAAACGCATTACTTCCCCTCATATGGATCCGTTTCCTAAGAATCTGGGATCACTAGCAACAAGCAGGGGAGAGATTCCATCAGGACATGAAAGAGATAGAAACCTGGTATCAGGGACGACGGGATGCAGTCATGAAGGCTGATTATTGTTAGAGTTCGAAGAAAGGGAGATTCATGCCCTGAATTCTGAGCAATGATGACCTAATATCCAATTTACAGGTACTTATCTTTATCAATATCTACTATTCAATGTACACTCATCAACTTTCGTAATATATAATTAATAAATTTTGTTATAAAACTATGTTTTTTATCTTTAAAAAATACTTCGGATGAGAAATATTAACAAAAATCAACCGAAAATGTCACAAAAATGCAATCGATTTAGTTATAAGGTCGCATTTTTAAAAAATCGACTTAGCACAAAAACCTGACCTGATCGGAAGGAATGAATGTCATTTTCGGATTGAGTGGTGCAAAATTATCCTTAAGCAATTGAAGAAACTTATACGACCTAACAGATATTTTTTTTGTAACCCACTGATACTAATAAAATTAGAGTAGGGAGCTTAATACTATTGATTTATCGAAATTACTGATTTATAACAGTTTTCTAAAAGTTTAAAGCGAATGCATATTTTATTCTGCATATTTGATTGTAATTTTCATAATCGTATCATTGGTTTGTGTCATCGAGAGGTGTGTGTCGCCGCTGTTGGGTTGCTAGGGATTTTTTCGTCATCCTTTCGTTCGAGGTGTTCGGAGTCGTCATGTGTCGCCGTTGACAGGTCTTTGCTTCGTATTTGCCATCGTCGTGTCTTCACCGTCATCATATTTTCGTTGTCTTCGCATCTTCGACATCGTCACATACAAAATCAAAGAAGTCACAACACCGTAAGACAATCTGAATCAAGTTATCGCCATCGTCAAGCCTTCTCCTCTATCACGCCTTAGTCATGTTTATGTCTTCTCTACCATCAGGTTTTCGTCATCGACACATCATCACCATCGTCATTTTGCGATCCTTGTTTGTTTTCGATTGCTTTGTAATATTTTTGGTATTTTTTTATATATACTCGCAACTTTGATGCCGTTTGGCTTTATTACGTTTAATATATGTAAGGTTAGGTTACATGATCTAAATCACGGGGATTGACGAATTGCCTTTTAGTTTTTCAGGTGGTAAACTTAAAACTTAGTATTATTCTAACGTATTAGCAAAAAAAAACTATTAAATGACTAGCATGTAGTTTTTAGGTCTATTTTTCTCATTTCCCATTTCACTAGATCGATAACTCATATCAATGAATGGTCAGCATATATATGCAAACATTTTTTTTACATAGAACTTATATTTACAGTTTTACTGCAGTACGCAATTATTAACAATATGGGGTAAAACCCGCAAGTTAAGAGTATTACTTTAATGTTCAACTTCTGTAAACATTTGCTTTCAGCAAAACCAATTGTCCAAAGTTACCATCCAAGAGACGACTTTGTTTGGGGCTATCAACCATGCCAGTAAACGAAAACAACCGCCCCAGTGGAGTGAGAAAAGTACCGTAGTGTTATACTTCTTTAAAATCTTATTTTTAGCAGGATAACTATCTAAAGAAAAAGTTTCCTTACTGGTGTCCTGTAAATAATTGAGGACTTTCAAGTCTTCCCTGTTGTTAAGAGCAGAGAATAAGCCGTCCATAGTTTCAAAGAAATCGTCTTCAGATGATGAATCTGACTTCCCCGAACGATTATCACTACTTTCAGAATTTTAATTTCTCACATCTATTTGCAGCTTGTCTTTTACTTGAGACTCGATTGTTCTATGATCAACGAGAGTAGGCCTTTGCATTATTGACAAGCTAGAATAGTTGGTTTCCTTGCGAGCCTGTTGAAGTTGTAAAATTGCACTCATTATTAAAAATTTCAATCTTTTAAATAAAATGCTTAGAATTAATTTATTAGGATCATGGACCTAGAGACTGTATTTTATGACTATATTATATAATATATGAACACAGTATATTTTTCTAATATATATAAAAAAATAATAGAATTTTTCAATTTTAGCTAAATTCGTCATCAATAACGTTGACTATGTATAAGGATTATTTGACACATAGTAAATGTGCATAATCTTCAGTTATATAAATAATCAACTATAATTTAATAAATGATAATAGTGTTTACAAATAATATACATGTTTATATGTAATCTGTACCATTTGGGTGAAACGAAAGTCTATGGCTTCGAGTATGTGACATCATCACTTGTAAAAATATGGACCTTAAGCACACTCGTTGCAGAAAAGATAAACACTCGATGTTGAACAAAGTTTTCACCAGATGTCGCTTGGACAAAAAACGAATGACATTCGCATAACAGCATCTTTAATAATCTGAAATTAAATGGGATCTTGAGGTTTGGAGAGATCATCAAAATCAATATTACAAAAATAAAATTATCTTAGATCAAGATCACCATAATAAAAGTGAACTTGATCTACAAGATCATGAACTGATCTTGAAGATCAAGATCGTGACAATCTCTGACTATTGAGGAAAGATGGTTAAAGTTGGTTCACCAACAGTTCTTTCCCTCCATTATCTTTCATTTTACGCTTTTGATTCTTTTATCAAATTATTTATCTCGTTGGATTACAGAAATTTTATCATATTCCAAAAATAACCTGACTAAAAGTTTGAAATATTTCAAACATAGGATTACACCTTATTTTGCATAATTATTTGGGGTTTCCTACTAAAATTTTAGCAAAATTCTTTCTTTAAAAAATATTCACAGGGAAATTTTAATAAATCTTTCAAACGCAAAATTCAATTTTAGTTTCAATTAGTTTGCGCCTTACTGCGTTTTTATTGGAGAAGGACTATGGCTAATAAAGTTAATAGCTATTTTTTTTAAAGGATCCAAACCTTCCGCATATTCAAAATCAGGGACAGAACTACCCCAGACCCCTTTAAGCCAATCTTCGAGAATCATATTTGACCAATAACTTTCACCAGTAAATATAATTAGTTCCCTCCAATTTGATGGAGCGAAATATCTATAAAAATGTATAGCATTTTTTCCTCAGTGAAATTTGAATTTCATTGGACACTATCAAAATTCGTCAACTGAACTGCGATTTCACAACTTCATCAAAAGAGTCGTTCGCGGGAATCATTGGAAAGGAGAATAGAAAAAATTGGCAAAGTTAGACAACAAAAGTCATTTTCATTGCAAAACAAATCACTCCAGTGGGAGATTTGAGAATAGTTTCTCTATTGTTTGTCTCTACTTTGCTCCTTTGCCCATCCATTTGAAGAACTTTGGGAAGAAAACAATCGTTCCTAAATTTGCCATTTCGACGCACTAACTGGGCCGTGAACACGGAGTTGAATGGAGAAAGAAAAAGTATGATAAAGATAGAATAAGAGATAGGCTAATGTGCATAGAGATAGAGAGGGAGAGAGAGACAGATGAGATATATAGAGAAAGATGAGAGAGAGAGAGGAGGATGGAGGGGAACCGAGATAGATACATGAGAGAGAGAGGGGAATGGAGGGGAGCTGAGATAGATATATGAGAGAGAGAGGGAGGGAGAGAGAGGGAAGGATAGAGAGGGAAGGAGAGTGAGAGAGAAAGAGAGAATGTTGCTTTTAATAAATGATCAGAAAAAGCGCAACAGTTGTAATCCAGCAATGGAATTTTCATTTCGATGGAAAGAAATATGAGCGAAAATAGAATATAAGCGAATGAAGAAAATAAAAGTCAAATGAAAGAAATAAAGAATGACAGAAAAAAACTATTGCAAAATTCATGAGCTTACTCAGGGTTTTAAGCTTCTGTTTAAAGGCTTCGAGATCAGATTCGTGTTCAAATGTTTAAAATCCTCCCTCTTTATTCGCCTGAGGCTCACTTGAGACAGGCAGACAGAACGAGGATCCTCTGAGACAAAGAGCCACAAAGAGGATCACCTGAGACACACGGACATATCTAAGATAAGGAAGCACTAACTTCATTAAGAGAGAAGCAGACCAGATATAAAGACATGACTCCCCCACCGCGAAAATCGAGACAGGAACATGCAAAACATACGAGACCGAAGGACAAAAGATCAAGAAACATTAAAGCAGGCTCCCAACAGACCAGTCAACAGAGTAAATGCACAAATATAAAGATGTGCCATAGCAAAACAAACGTACATACATACGCTTAGACATTCACACTTGCGTATTAGAGAAAAATCCGTCCAAGTTCAGAGAAAAGTCTATGAGAGTTGTCAGAGGATTTCAAAATTGACAACACAACCGAGAAAATATTCAACAAAGCCAATTTTTACTTTCACCATAACACCCTTCCCTGTATGACAGATTCATCAAGGATTTATCCTGGCTTTCCCTGGATTTTCCTTCAGTTCATTCTTAAATTTACCTAGGATTTTAGGGTTTCTTGGCTGTTATCTTTAAATTTCGAATAAGCCTACAATACATTGACCATATTTTTTTCCCGCAAAAGTTGCCTTATTTTTTTTCATCCCTTACGGGCATTTTTTTTCTTCACTTGCTCTCCTGAAACCCAACAATTCTGTAGTTTTCCAAAGGATTTAACTAGGATTACATCATTCACATAAACCCTCATTTAACCTACCTCAATGATATGTAATATCCATACCCTAATTATCCTCATTAGTAACACACGCAAAAGAGCGTTTTCCATGTCAGCTATAAAGAAAAACAAAATAAAAAAACAAACAAGCGTAAAAAACAAGAAACAAAACAGAACAAAAGCAAAAAGAAGGAACATGCATACAATAAGTAAATAAACCTTGCCAGGTGAGATCCTAACGAACAGTAGCACTTCACACATCAAAGTTTCCAATTCAGAACAAAGCGGATGCTTTCATTTGTCCTGAAAACCTGACTAACGTCATTGAAATCCACCATTAATTTACCATTACCATGTGATTAATGGTCATATATCCATTTCCTTCTTGTTGGTCCTCTACAATTTTGTTTATTTATCATAAAATGTTTTTACCTTAATTGGCTTTAATATTCATAGGATCTTTACTGCATCATATTCGTCAGCTCCACTTGGAGACCGAGAGCAATTTGCGTTGCCATGACGCTGTGTCCATAGAGACACTTCCGAGTCATCCAGTCAGGCCGGGATTCCGTGAATCAATTTCTTGCGATATTTGCTTTAATTACACTCGCGTCATCACACTTGATTGACAGAAAATTATTATCTGAAGAATCTTTAAGGTAAATATTTCATTTTTCATCCTTAGAGTTTTCAGGTAGAGGAAATTGAAAATGAAGAACGTAATTAGAAACAAGAACTAATTCATCACGCCCAAAATGTTTTTGAAGTGATTCGTAGTGGTGAGATTAGGGTGAGTAAAAATATGTAGACGGTATATAGAGCGAGTAGACAAAAATTAGATTGTTTATTTAGTAGAGATCTCAAAAATGCGTGTCAAAATTTAAAACAAAAATATAATAATTCTGAAAGGCCATTCAAAATTAGTTCATTTCTTTGCCAGTAGATTTAGATGTAAATTGTTTATTATATTCCTTATTTTTAGTCTAGTATTATTATTATCACTTAGAGATAAATTATAAGCATTTATTCTATGTCGTTGAGTCGAACGTCGTTGCTAGCCTATGATTGACTCTGCGGTGACGCGGGAAGGGAGCGCGCCAGCAATTGGAGGGGGGGGGCATATATTTATCCCAGTGCGAGGGTTAAATAATCAAAATCGAGTGCGGTTGGCCTAAATAATAAATTCTTAGAGGTTCTGTGTTTAGAAAAACTAATGTATACAAATAGATTTACTATATACAAAGTAAATAGTATTAGCAAAAGTGAACAAATGACAATAAATAAGATTAGACACGGGGTACCAGACGGGAGGGGGAGGATACAAATTACTCGACGGTGACGAGAGTCTGAGAGAGGATGTACGATGATTGCTTCCAGAGAAATTGGGAGAGTGTAATTAACGGGGAGACTCACGTAATGCCTAATTGACTGGACGCTTTGGAGACGACAGGTAAGCGGAGCGCTGCAAAGTTCAACTTGCAAGATTCCTCCTTTTTCTTCTTTTACCTCGCTGAAAAATAAACGAGGTAGTACTCCAGACGAGAACGAAATCGATACCCGAGTAATAGATGCCTGTCCATGTCTAGCGTCTGTCGGTCGGGAACTCTGGCCTTAGGTACGAGCGAGGGCGAGTAGAGAAGTGACGTATCGCATTTGTAGCCGGAAGCTGTTTGGGATGTGGAGCAGAGCGTAGGAGCCTGCACGTGACTGCTAACCAAGACGAGGTTGTATGGTACTAATATTTGAAAGCTTTTTCAGAAGTATTCATACTGCCTCGGCGAAAGCGGGTCGCCAGAGGCCCTAAAAATGGAGAACGTGGATCTCATTAGACTTGGCCCGCCAGGGATCCTCCTCCATGAGGATCCCTCTATTTTTCTCTCTTTGTTGCCTCTATATGGAATACCTTAGAACTATGATCGATTAATTTACGAAGAAAACCCTGCCGTTAAGTATACAAATGACTTAATTTTACTCTAAAAATAAAGTGCCAATTTTAATCATTTTTTTTAAATCACTTAATGACCTTCATTCCTCCATTAAATAAAAATTGGAAAGTGAATCAGGCTTCATTTTCCCCTCCTCTGATGTACTCATTAGCCGCGATAAAGATTAAAATTCTCTACAAATTACTGTTGATCATATACCCTCTGATTTAGATGCTAAATACCCTTCTACATTGCAATGCAATAAAAAATATCAGTTATTTCGACTATGTTCCACCGTGTGTACAGAATATGTACGAATATGCTTGTTCTTCTGGATTTGAGTGCTGCATTTGATACCATTGATCATACATTACTTCTAATGGACTTAGCTAAAGCTGGAATCAAATGAAGGGTACTCAGTCTTTTCAAATCATACCTCGAGGGAAACACACCAATTGTCTCTCTTAACAACTCATTGTCATCTCCACTGGAGTTGAAATACGGTGTCCCACAGGGCTCAGTGTTTGGTCCGATACCTTTTTTCTTATATACATCTGGGCTTGTTAATATTATGAAGGCACATGGAGTTGGCTATCACCTTTATGCTGATGATGTACAAATCTATGTTCCCATCACCAATCTTTCTTCTTCCAAATCTAAAGTAAATGCACTTCTCATTGACTTAAAATTATGGATGCATGGTAGAAAACTGAAACATAATGAAGTTAAAACTGAGGTTATACTTTTTAGTAAGGATAGAACTCATATTTTCTCCCTGTAGGAATAAACTTAATACAGAGTAAGTATCCTCATCACTCAGACTTAGGTATCTTGGCATTATCTTTGATACCAAACTGTCTTTCATTGACCACTTTAATTATATAATTAAGTTCTGCAATTACCATCTTAGAAGAATCTTCTTGCTTACTAAATATCTGGATCAGAAAACTACTGTGATTCTGATACATGCCTTCGTAATCTCTCATATTGACTACTGCAATTCATTATTTGTTAATCTACCTAAGAGAGAACTGAAAAGATTGCAATCACTCCTAAATAGATCTGCTCGATTGGTATTCAATCTGCCTCCTGGTACCAGTACCTCTTCTTACTTGTTTGATTTGCACTGGTTGCCTATAATAGCACGCATTAAGTTTAAAATTTGCTCGTTAACATTTAAGGCACTTAAATTTGGAGAGCCATACTATATTCGAGAGATGATTACCAACTATTCCTCGAACTGTAGTATGGCTCTCTGGGCCTCAGATGACCCTACTCGTCTGACTGCTCCTTATGTAGAGAGAGGAAATTCCTACTGTTGTAGAGCCTTTTCATATATTGCCCCTAAATATTACAATAAATTGCCATTGTATATAAAATGTGCTTCCTCAGTTGACATCTTCAAGAAAAGCTTGAAAACACATCTGTTTCTCTCAGCATACAACCATGACTCAAAAGCTATAGCATCTGATTATAAGTTTGTTTGTGTTTTTTTGTTATTTTTTTTTGTTTTATTTGCCACGGTAGTTACAATTGAACTCTACTAATGCTAAGTTACTGATTGTGGTATATAACCAATTTATACCAATCCAAGACGAGATCATAGTAGATCAACAATAACTAAATGTATACCATAATTTATTTATTAGATTAATTGAATGCATATGTCTTCATTTTACATCTGACATAGTGGTCACCCACAATTTTTTTAAGATATTGACAAACTTTTTGTGTAGATCAATTAGACCTTAAAGTCTTTCAAGACTTATTTAATATATTAAATTTCGTATGTTTCTTATTCTTATATTTGACAGGGTGGTTACCCACAAATTTTCAAAGTTCTTCCAAACTTATAAAAGAAAACTCTATGAAATGAGAATTCTCATAACATATCTATTTCAATTATAAAATGTAATCTGTTCTGTCTGTTCCTATACTATATTATACCCAGTGCCTTTGAAACTTAGCCACATCGGCAACTAGTGATATACGCGCTATATAAATAACATTATTATTATTGTTAATATTAACGAAATTCATAATACCAAGAACATTGTTTATCTCTCTCATATCCTTCATCTTTTTTATTAATGAAATACATTTTCAAGCCAGGGAAACCTTTTAACGTAACTTAAAAAACATAAATAATGAAACCCATCCGAAGTATATTGTTCTCCCCGACACCTTCTCTCTTAAGAGCATTAAAAGTCATTTTAAAAAATCTAAGGTTGGTCTTTAGCATCCACAGAAGAAGCCCCCTTTACCCCCTTAATAAAGCAGAGGTGTACAAAATTACTTAATAAAATTGCGATGAATTCTACATAAAACAAACTGGACGTAGCCTTTCTGAGAGGATTTATGAACACAAATATAATCTGTATATACAAACAAGGAACCAAATGTTTTATTCCTTTTTTAATTCTAATATTTGGAATGTCTATAAACCTATGCCCTTAGTGAGTGGCTGAAACGACAAGTAGCTGAAGAGGTATTAATAGATTCCATCGTAAATTTTAATCTCTCAAAATGAAACTTTATTTTGATGAACTCATTAGATTGGTATCAGCACTCGGATAGAAATCACAAACCATACATGTTTGTAAATAGTCCCTCCACTTGTATTTGCATTCTATTATCTCTTGGTTGTTGTTTGTAGGCTGCCCGTCAGGAATGTCTTTGTCCCCTAATAAAATGTCACCATCTTCAAAAAGAGCTTTCATAATTCATTGGGATATCATCGTGCGCACTTCGCTAATATTATATATATATATATATATATATATATATATATATATATATATATATATATATATATATATATATATATATATATATATATATATATATATATACAGTGGCCGCAAAAGTTTACAACACACTGTTAGAAATGCATATTTTCATACTTTTAGTTAACGCATGTTAATGAAATTTACAAAGCACGTGGAACTTTATGTAGAAAATACAATGTACCGGTATGAAAAGCAAAATAGTCACGGAAAAAACTTTATAAGGACAATAATGAAATTTGACATTCATATAAATAGGTTACTTGAGCAAAATGTTTAATTAAAAACTGATCCTCACTTTTTCCCGAATATTTAGAACATTCTAAACTAAATGCGAGGTTTGTTTCTTCATCGTATAAGGCTACTGCGTCATTTCCTACAAGATAGTCGTACCGTCAACATCTTCATCATGGGGAAAAAGAAATCAGTCAAGATTTTCGTGAATGCCGTGTAGCCAGCCCTTCATAAAAGTGGTCGTGGGTACAGAAAGACTCTGTACAGCTTAAAGTTCCTCTAAATTCAGTTGATACCATAATACGCAATTGGAAGTCTCGTAATTAACAGATCGCCATCGCAAAAGTTCAGATTCAGCGACCCTTCTCCCATCTTACAGTAAGCCGTCGCACCTTCTCTCATAACATCCCCAGCATGTGGCTAAACCCCCTACGTGATGGAAGTTTTACAAGTTAAGGATAAGCTGCCTAAATGAGAAAAATAGACACTCCGCCAAGTTACAACGTCTCATTGCAAACAGTAAATGGACAAAAAATAGCTTCCTTAACCATGTTATTAACCTTTCGACTCAAGAGTTTGATACTGATACGTACAACCCATTAGGTTATGGGCTAAAATTTTCTCTCCCATCACCCCCTGCATGGTGTTAAAATTGCCAACGCATTTGGCCAGTTAGAAAAATTGAGTGACGTGTCCCGTAATGATATTTCCATCGCTAAAGGTTATGTTTATAATTGCTTAAGCCATGTTAACAATAATTATCCTGTTAGGTTTCAAAAAGCGATAAGTTCCCTTAGTAATAATAAGAACATTCGTGTTTGTAAGGCCGATAAATCTGCCGCCATTGTACTAATTAACAAATCCCTATATTTAGATAAGATGAATATCTTACTTTCGGATACCTCCACCTATGAGATCCTTAGAAGGAATCTTAATGACCAGGTGAACAGAGATTTTCACTCAACTGTTCGCTCTCTACTTAAAGGATCCCCTCACCTCATTAGCAAATTTTAAATCTTTAAATACTTCCCTTCCCTATTTTATGGTGTTATTAAAACCCATAAACCTGATAACCCACTGCGCCCCATCATTAGCTCTGTTGGGTGTGTTTCCTATACCTTATCAAAATGATAGCCTCTCTACTAAGCCCTTTGGTTGTTACTATTTCCAATTGACATATTATCAATAATATGCACCTCATTAGTAAACTTAATGAGCTCCCTTACCCTTATAATTTTAGCCTAGTTAGTTTAAATGTTTGTTCCCACTTTACTAAAGTTCCCGTAGCCGATCTCTCGAATTTCCTTGAAGAACACCTCGACACAGTTGCTCTCCCTATACCCGCCGCCTCTACCCTCATTAAATTCATTGCTCTTTGCATCAACAATTGCAAATTTACCTTTAATAGAAAATTTTATCGCCAAATCTTTGGCGATACATGGAATTCTCCGAATCTAGAATACTTCCTCAAATTAATGAAACTCCTATAGCCTGGATGCGATCTGTTGATGACATCCTTTGGCTTTGGCCTAATAATTTAAATATTGATACATTTCTTACTAAAATTAACACCTTAATGCCCTCGATTAAATTTACTTTAGAAGTTGAAAAAGATCGCACACTCCCCTTCCTAGATATTCGAATTCATCGGACAAACCATTGTTTTAAATATGAAATATAGAGAAAACCCACAGCCATAGACTCTCATATACATTTTTATTCTACTAACCATAATAGCATCAAACAAAATGTTTTCTCCTCTATGTTTTTGCGTGTCTTTAGAATTGTCTTACCAGAATACCTAGACAAAGAAGTCGATAGAATATATAAAATAGGGATAAATTTGTGCTACCCTTTGCACTTTCTCGACAATTGTTACAAGTCCGCCAAGCGTTCCTATTATCAAACTAATGTTAATATCCCAAGTTTCAGGCCCAAAACGTATTTGTTTTACCCTATATCCATATTTTCATTAAATTACCTCGTTTACTTAGGCCTCTGAACATAAATGTTATTTTTAAGTACGAGACTACAATTTATCTCATCCTTGTCAAAAATTCCTCCCCCCTCCCCGACCTGGCAATGTTTATTCGATAGGCTGCAACAGCTGCCAAAGATGTTATTTTGGACAAACCTGAAAAGAACTAGATGTCTGGGTTAAGCAACATCAAGCCAATGTACGTAATCACAGTCAACAATCTGCGTTTTTTCTACATATGTACAATCTTAACCATAGCATTAACTAGAACAGTGCCAAACCAGTCATAAAATGCAGTAATTATATTTCGACAAATATATTAGAATGTATCTCTATCAACGCGTTTCCAAATTTTAACCATAGCCCTGATTTGTTCATGCTTGATCCCATTATCACTACATACATAAAATCTCAAATAAAGTTGTTTCAGGATTTTGTACCACCTAATTAAGGTTCAGAGGTGGGTAGTCTAATCCCCCTTTCAACTATTTAAGGCAATGTGAGTCTAGCCTCCTGTTCATTCCTTGAAAACTTTTTATTTCAAATGTCATAATGTTTCACGCAATGTGAGTTATCCTCGCACGCTCACTTCGTGCCTTTTAATCATTCTGTTTTTGTATCTCGGTGTAGCAAGCCAAAGCGACATTTGTTATCAGGACTCGGTTCCTCTTGTTTATTACCAAGTGAGAACTATTATCTCCTTTGGAGGTTGGTGGCGTGTAAAAAGGTAGCATCATTTTTTGCCTTTAGGAGTGTTCAGTGATTTGTGTGAAGGCTTATATATTGCTTGCACGTAGAGCATCTAATATGCTATCTTGGTAAGTGGGAAGGTTACCCTCTTGAATTCTAGTACCTTTTTCCTACATTGGTACAAAAAAAACCGAGATTATATATCTTATTATGGTTCATGCTTCCCATAGAGTGGCCAAGGGGTTCTCAAGGACTCTGCTACTACCCTTTGAAAGTAATATTAGATTGTTCCGCAGTGAGGATAAGTTTAAATGATTCCTTAAATCCTGGGCCATCATTATTAACAATTTATTCTTTCTTTTTTTTAAAGATTTATATTGCACCCCTTCGCCTGCATGGCAGACATTGAAAATGGTTACTTAAAAATCCTTTTTAAAGATGAAGATATATACTGCGTTTTTTTTTATTTTTAGTCACGTGCGAGACTATATCGGTCGGTTGGTCATCCATCGTTCGGTCGGTCCCCGTTTTGCTTTTTTTTGGTAATAACATTGTAAATATTAGGCCGATTCTAACGAAATTTGAGATGCTTATGTTGTTGTACATTCTCTTTTGAATGATATGATTGCCAAGGTCCTCCCAAAGCTAGTCCTGAAATTATTGAAAGTTTTGAAGGTCGTAAGGTGATAAATCAAAATAAGTCAGAGCACGCAGCTTTTGGTCAGCAGACCTTGTCTTTGTTGGTTGGGGGATCCCATGAATCGCAATAATCCCCTTATTACTTATCGATACAAGGTACTATTTTTTGGTTCAACGACGAGCCAATTCTGATTGAACGCAGCTCTTATTAAGGTAATAATTGAAAATAAAGGAGAAACCTATTCTGATTTGCTTTCCAAAATGTCTAGCTGTTGATTACCTGGTATGTTCTCTTCCTTTAGAGCAAAATTCAATCCAATTCTATAAAGTATCAAGAGAAATCCTAATTCATCGTTGGCATTTACTCATATCTGAGTATCATTCAGGTCAGTTCATTACAGTTTAGTTTAAGGTCTAGTTATTGTTGGTTTGGGTGGTTAGCTCTCTTATGGCTTTAGGCCCAATGCGAACTCTACAAAGTCGTGGGCATTGGTCGCATTGAAATGTGGGTTCTGCCCTTTCGGCCCGTTGTTGTCGTTTGGTTGTCAGGCTTGCTTTTCTATTTCCTTCAAATAGGTCAGCACCCACTTTTAGTTTCTTTCTCCATTATGTTATGTTGCTGGCAGATAATTCAAAGGCGTTGGGGTCTATTTCTGCGTCTTTAATGGATTTCTTCAGCTTGTCTTTGTATCTGAGCATGGGGGAGGGCCTTTAGGGTGAGAGCCTGTGCTCAATTCGCTGAAGAGGATCTTTTTATGTAGTCTTATGTCATCCATGCGTACCAGATGATCTGACCACCTTAAGCAGTGTCTCAGGGGATCATTGCCTCGATGCTGGTGATATTTACTCTTCCAAGGACAGTGCTATTTGTGACATAGTCGTCCCATTTAATGTTCATGATGGTACGTAGCTTTTTTTGGTGGAATTTTTCCAGTTTTTTAGGTCAAGTCTATACATATATGGTCCAGGTCTCACATGCGTATAGGAGCGTGGAAAATACCATTGCTTTATAGACCATTATTTTAGTGTGTATTCTTAGGTCTTTATTTTTTAACACCTTGGTGGATAGTCTCCCGAAGACAATGTGAACTGCTTGCAGTCTGTTTCCCATCTCTTTGGATGCAGTGCATTGAGTTGAGAGGATGCTTCTTAGGCAGGAAAAAATGTTCCACACATTCAATGGTAGTTCCGTTCATGGTGATGCTCATTTGTAGCGGGTCCTAGCATGGGCTTGGGGGTGCCAGCATTTTAGTTTTACCCTTATTCACATTCATGCTAAAGCGGGTATATGTAGCATGGAAGTTATCTACCGACTGCTGGAGTTGTTCTTGGGATAGGGCAGGGGCAGAATTTACATCTGCGTACTGCATTTCCATTACAGTGGTATTGTTGGTGTTACGACGAGACTTGAGTTAGACATTTTGAAGAGTCCACCATCATACTTATATTTGATCTCGACCCTCGGGTTGTTTTGGGAGATTTCGTATAACATGGCCGCCAGATATAAGGCGAAGAGAGTCGGTGCAAGTACACATCCTTGCTTTAACCCACATGGGATGGGGAAAGATTCTGATAGGTTATTTTGGTGGATGAATTTTGTAGTCATACCATAATGCATTGTCTGTATCATCTTTATGAAGGGTTCAGAGATTCCAAATTGGTTAAGAACTGAGCACATAGCAGTTTTAGGCACACTGTCATAGTAGGGTTTAGCGCGCCATCCATTTGTTCTAAGCTTGCCTAAAATATGTTTCTTCAATATATTTAATGAAAGGAAGAGCTTCCTCAGGTTCATTTTGTTGCAAAAGTTCAAGTCCTTTAGGTACATCAGCAAAAGGCAGAAAGGCTAAAGCGTTAATCTTTCTGCAGCATAGGGAAAATTACCCATTATTATTATAAATGCTAGAAAGGCTCAACAGTTGAAGTTTTCTCCAACTAGTTTGGCAAAAATGTATGCTACATTATGCAGAATACATATATGCAAAAATTTACAACTCATGGAATATACTTTTTGACGAAATTCCCTTTAGCCCAAAGTTCCTTTAGACAAAAGTTCTTTTGCAAACGTTTTTTAGACCAAAGGACTTTAGACGAAAGTGCCGTGTCCCTTTTCAACAGAGGTATAATCCGATACAATCGGTTTATCTCTTACAGTAACAAATTTACTGCTTTATTATCAGAGGCTTATCACCTAGTAGAATTAGTGCTTCTGCATATGCATAATTCTTATTGACATCCAGGTCAAACAAGATCTTAATCATCCTCCTAGGTAGTTAGTGGATACCTAGTGCTCGACAGGACATCAGAAAGGTATTTAAAATATATCAGACCTATCAGATCCTAAGCGCACGCAATTATGAAGCGCCAGACTTTCCTCCATTACCATTTCCTAGAGTGGAAAAAGCAGCAGTATTTACTGCCGTGGGTATAGACTATACCGGCGCTATTCAAGTTAGAGGTAGGAAGGAGATGGAAAAAATCTACATCCTCTAATTTACTTGCGCGGCTACTCGTGCTATTCATTCGACCTGGTACCTGATGGCGGTCTGTAAACTTTCGTCCGAGCCTTTAGGATTTTTCCGCAAGATTTTCCATTCCCAAGAGGGTATATAGCGATAATGCCGCTACATTCCGACCGGTTGCTATATATTTAAATATGGTACAAGAGGGAAAAGAGTTTAAGTGGATTAGATAGATTTTCAATCGCGCCAAGGCGCTGTGGTACAGAGGATATATAGAAAGGCTAACCGGTTTGTCTAGTGGGATGAGATGACCACTCCTATTTCCGCAATAGAAAACATAGACTGCTAACCTACATATCAGATAACGCAGGTTATTTAGATCCGCTAACTACTCCTGATCTCATGTTTGGCTACTGAAAGATTCTTCTGCAACTCATTTTCCAGGCTGAGGATTCAAAATATGGGACTCCGTTCACCTTGAAAAGACGTCAGAGAGAGATGGATCGACTCAAACAGGAGGCGTTGACTAAATGGAAAAAGAGCATTTAGTTGTATTGTGGTCGACTCCACGTAAATTTTTAGAAGGATTAACTCCTACCATCGCTAACATCGTGCCCATTCACCGAGATTGGACCTGTGTCTGAAAGCTTGGCTACCTGAACATCTGACCTCCTGGCGGGTAAGTCATTCGCAAGCATGATCCCAATTCCCGTCTCATCTAACCCATCTGCGGGTCAGTCGACTTCAAGCACGGTCCCAGCGCCCACCTCATCGGACCGACCTGTTGGTCAGTCAATCACTTGCATGGTACTAACGCCAAATTCATGTGCCCACTTGCGGATCATTCCTCAGCACCAACCTCGATACCTCGACGGCGTGCGGCAGCCTTATTGGCTCGCCGACAAATACGGGACCTTCTGGAAGTGGCCTTCCTCTAAATCACACTGGCCCCATTTTTGTAACATTTGCTCTTTGGCACTTTTTTCTTCATAAGCATGTCAATGCTTCGTTTCGTCCCTCTCCCCCCTCCCCTCTTTCGGAGTGTGTCGGAAAATAGCATTTTCAACATATACTCAATCATTTAAAAATTACATTAGCTCATTTTTCTTTATTTCGATTGTATATTTCGGAAATTTTAGTTCAAATTTCATGTTTCACACAATGCGAGTTAGCCTCGCACGCTCATGTGGTGCATTTTAATCATTTTATTTTTCTATCCCGATGTCGCAAACCCAAGGGCTACGTTCTTTTCTCCATTCATTATTTGGACTCGGTTACTCCTGTTTATTTTCAATTGGGAACCAGTTTTTCCTTTGTAGGTTCATGGCGTATTAAAAGGTTGTGTTCAATATATATTACCTTTTACCTCGTATTGCATCATTTATTGCCTTTAGTGTTTAGTGATTTGGGCTATACCTACATATTGCTTGCACGCAGAGCATATAATTTTCTATGTATTTAAAGGCCCTAGAAAAATGGAAATTGGTAACACAACCTGGAAAAACACTAAGGAGAATATTGCATGTACCAATTAAAGCTTAAGAAGGAAAATGGGAGAAGTAGAGAACGGAAAGATAGGGCAAACTATTTTAACCGTTATATGAAAATAAATAAAGAAGTTGGATTTGAACCTGTGTCATAAAGCGCTCATCGCTTATATGAGCGTCGTGGTCATATAAGCGATTAGCGCCTCATGACACAGGTTCAAATCCAACTTCTTTATTTATTTTCATATAACGGTTAAAATAGTTTGCCCTATCTTTCCGTTCTCTACTTCCCCCATTTTCCTTATTAAGCTTTTATTGGTACATGTAATATTCTCCTTAGTGTTTTTCCGAGTTGTGTTACCAATTTCCATTTTCCTTTGGCCTTTAAATACATCTATATATCGCGCGTCATATGATTTTTAATTATTATAATTTTCTATATGTGAGACTAGGAAATTTATCCCCCATAAATCCCAACGCCTTTTTCTATGATGTTGGGCACTGGGCAAAAATGGTTTTTATGTCGATTACTGTTGATATTGTGCGTTACTGTGGAATATGTTCGTTGAAAAAGTATGAAATATTATGTGAGTGGTTTGTTTGGAGAATTACGGTCAAGAGATCTTGTCTGAATCCGTGTTGTTTGTGAAATGGTCACTATGGAGCTTTTTAGGGGGTATGAGAGGGGCAGAGTTGGGGAAGTTGACAAATACACAGCAGTGCGATGGGTGGATGCGAGTTTGGTTATGTTAGGGACTTGTGTATATGATTTTTTCTGATTGAGGTAATGGCATTGTTAAACCAAGAATAGTTAAAAATGTACGGGGTCAGGCACAGAGGACAGACATTTTTGAAATGGCTATTACTCAGCCCCAGGGGGATGAACATATGTCAGACAGGTATCATTCGGTCTGTGGTGTCTATTCATTTTATTTCAGGTGACATTATGCGCTGTGGAAGATAGAGCCCACAGTTTTATGAAGAATAACGAGTCTGTCACGGCAGTTCAGCGTGAGTTTCGTCACTGATTCAACATTCTCCGAAATCAGGCTGTTCCCACTCATAACACTAATGAATAGCAGACCAGTGGGGGCCCCAAGAACGGTACGTACCCCATAAAATGTGGAAAGCGTCAGAAAAACTTTGCTTCGCAGTCCGATTCGCTCTGACCGGCGGTAGATGGTCAATTTGTCATCGAAAATCGTTCGGTAAGGAGTATTTTGTATGAAGACCTTCATGTCCACCCCTACACATTGGTCATTGCGCAACAGTTGATACCAAGGGACTATACACAGCGGCTTAACTTCGCAGGTCAGATGGAAGCATTTTTTAGGCAAATTACAACCTAATTTTTTTAAATGAGTACTGAAGCTCATTTTCATCTCACTGGTATGATGACTAAATATAATTAGCGTTATTGAGCTCTCGAAAATCCGATATACCTGCACGAAAGACAACTGCGCAGCCCAAAAGTGTTGTTTTGGTGTGCTGTTGGAAAAGCTGGCGTCATTGATCCTTACTCTTTTGAAGACCATAATGGAAATGCTGTTACTGTGAACTCAGAGCGTTAGGTAAACAACTTCTTTGTGCCTAATCTGCCGTGTGTGGTTTCAGCAGGGTGGGGCGATGACCCACACAGCCAGAGCATCAATGGACGTCCTTCACCCTCGTTTCGGTGACCGCCTCATTTCCAGATTTGCTGACACTCTTTGGCCCTTGATTTGTCCATGTGTGAATATTTCTTGTGGGGAAACCTCAAGACACGTGTATACATTGGCCGACTTGAACAAGCTATTCGCGTGGAAGTCGACCAAATCAATAAAACAATGCTAAAAAGAGTGGAGGCCAACTTCCAAGAACGCCTTCAGAAATGTATCAATGAAAACGGACACAACATGAGGGATGTTGTTTTCCACACTTAGTTTTGTCAAATGCTAATTCAATATGAACACATTAATGTCAAACATTTTGAAGCTATAATTAATTATTTTGTGAATTTTTCACAAACGTCCGTCCTCTTTGCCTCACCCTGTATGTAATAATGAAGGTTGCTGTTTTCAAGGTGTTTGAGGTGTATATTGATATATCTGAGGGTGTGTTGTATCTTTGAAGTTTGGGCTTAATTTGGCATCTAACTGAACGTTTTCTGGATGAAAGGAGTAATTTATCTTTGGTTATACGTATGGATTTTTCACTATGAATTTTTCTATATGGGTTGGAAGCATTTGTTCGTGTGTTTTGATGAGTATGTGGCTGTGTTGTTTTGGTGAGGCTTTTTTCCGAATTAAGGAAAAAAGTGGAGCTAAAGGAAGAGAGAGATCAGTCTCGACCCATTGGAACCTATCCAGAGAGTATTGCTGTAGTAAGTTTAGAGAATGAATCGTACATGAGCCTTTTTTTGTGTGCGTGCCCATGATTTTGGTGTACATTGGAGAAGAGGGATGAGTGTACATAGCATATACGGAGGATCCTTTCGATCGATCCTTATCAGCTTAAGTAAACAAAGATTAGGCCTAGATAAACAAAAGCGGCCAGACCCAAAGGCGCCGCAGCCGCTTTATTGCCCTCTGACACCTGCCGCCGGGTTCCTCCGCACCATTACCCCCACCCCTACGTTCTTTATTCCTTTGGTCTTCTATTCTGTCCTGACTTTATTCTTTATTCCAAATCTTATTCTTCCTCCATTTATTCATTTCTTTTATACTCTTATTGGGTAATTATATATAAAGATAATTACTTATCGAAGGTAATTATTCCCTCACACTTATACCCTCTTTCTTCCCCTATTTTTTATCATTGGCTTCCCTATCCAGTTCCTTTGGCCACTCCGTTCCTTCTCTTCCTTTTGTGTTACAATTATTCTAAAGTTGTTTATTGAAATTCTCGTCACCATTTAAGAAGATTCACTACACTTACTTATTTACTTACCGGCTCCACTACCTCCCCTACCCCTCTTCTGCGAGGTGGACGGGCAACGAGGAAGGACAACACGGTCCCAGGGCGGCTCTATAGGTCCATAAGAGATGCTGTATGTAGTGCCTACTTGTGTGAAGTTGGGGAATTCTATGTTGTCTGGGCTTTAGCGCATGTTGGGGATATCATTGTTTGTATTGTTAGAGTATAGTGGAGTGGCCTATGTAGTTAAGTGGAGTGGTCTGACTTGAGTTGAGATAAGATTAATCTGTGTGTTCTGTGATTTGTCTGATTTGTTTACTAGGAGATGTGGGAGGCTCCTTTAAGATGTTTGAGGTGGTAGTGTGTTTAGTCCGTGGTTGAAGATAGTTGAGATATATTTGATGCTAGAAACAGTCATAAATTGTGAATAGAGCAAGTATTTGAAGTGCTGAAGACGCTCCTTAATACATTTAAAAGAAGTTTTGTCTATCCGATGACTATTAAGAGTCGTACTTATATCAAAATTCTAAGATTATCTACATTCTTTGAAAATTGAATTAATGTAAAAAAATGCTGGATCAGTTGAACATTCCACCGAAAATTATCATAACTTAATTCTCGCCTACGCTCGGTCAGCAATCCGAGCCTACCGGTCTTACCTTATGCGACGTCTCCCCTGAGCAGAATACGAATTTACACAGGCCACTGCTTTACTATTTATACGGAGCCTTGGAAGTGAAAGTTACAGAGGCGCCGGAAGGGGGATTTTGCTTTATCTATATAGAGGGGTGCCGGAAGTGAATTTAAAGCTTCACGCCATGTCGCAGAATCTCTCGTTATTTCGATTAGGCTCGCTATAGGCCCTGTTATCGAACGGAAGTGACCTCAAAAGAAGCCGATCGCGGGTTCTTTCCGTCCTACGCATCTCTTTCTCTCTCTCTCTCAAATTTTCTCAGTAATGTATAGAGGTGGAGAGAAAAGCCTTAAAGATATTCAGTTATATTAAAAGACAATTTAGCTACAAAAACGAAACAATAATCTTGAATACGAATAATGCCTTAGTAAGACTCGAATTGGAGTACTGTGCGCAGGTATGGTCGCCATATTTGAAAAAAAACATTAAGAGATTGGAGAGGGTCCAAACCAGAACGACAAAATTAATTCCAACTTTAAAAAATTACAATTACAAAAAGCGACTGGAAAAGTTATTCAGCCTAGAAACAAGACGCATTAGAGGTCAATTAATCATTTGAGAGGAATCGAAAATGTCAACCAATCGTAACAATGGCATGAAGCTTGTTCCCAAACAATTTAGAACAACCCTATGCGGAAACCTTTTTGAATATATAATAGTTAAAGTGTGGAATCAGCTGACGCAAGAAAAAACTTCGATCAAAACTGTATAATCCTTGAAAAAAAGATTAGACAAAGTTATTGGAAACTTAAAGTATTGAAACGCAATATCACAAGTGTTAATTAATGTTACAATCAAAAGGTTAGCGTAGACAAGCAGATGAAAATAGTACCGCTAAGTAAAAATAAAACCATTAAATAGGTAGGCTTCAGCTTTACTATAAAAAATCCTACATGTGTTCTTCCGCCCCTAGCACAATTTGGTATCTTTTCAATTTTTCCTTACCCGAAGTTTTGGGTGGGAAAGGTTGTTGGGGAGAGCCTTGATATGTTCTATACTTGCCTCAAAGTTGTAGATAGGGCTTTTCTAAAGTAAGTACCTCTTCGGTATGGGTAGGAATGTCTTTTAAGGTAGCCTAACTCGATGTAACTCTCTCTCTCTCTCTCTTTCTCTCTCTCTCTCTCTCTCTCTCTCTCTCTCTCTCTCTCTCTCTCTCTCTCTCATAAAGAAAGTAGTGGGAGAGGTGATGCCCCCTTGTCGCGGGAAGAGAGCTTGTGTGTACCTTTGACTTTTCGAGCAATGTCGGCGGGGGTACCTCTTCTGGGTACCCCTGGTAGGGCTTCCATGGCGATTTGGTCGAAAACGAGATTCCAGACTAAGTGCGTCATTCCTTCTTTTTTCTACTCTATCCTTCTCCTTTTTTACTTTTATCCTATCTCTCTCACTTATACAAAAAAAAGCTTACTCCTATCATGTCACTCTTTCCCTTTTTTCCTTCTATCTACATATAAGGACCTGGCAGCTACCTCATGCGTCAGAAGAGAGGCTTTGGAACCTTTATAAACAACGCCAATCGACGCTCACTGGTTGCGAGAGACTAGGACTAGAGGTGTCCTAGGCGTTGGGGCACGATGAATGGGATGAAGGTAGTGCTCCGTTAACCCCTTCCCTGGCGCGTAATTATTGACCATTCCCAGTGACCGTTGACGGGTGCCTCTGGTAGCATCGGTCCGAGGTGACGGCCCTTTGTTCCCAGGTTGGTTGCCAGGCCAATAAAAAGCCTTGGGTCGAGTCTCTTGGTGTGGCGGGATATCCATTGAACGCTGCTCAGAGATCTTGGCCGTCGTGAAGGGAACTAGTAGGAGTTTAGTACGGGGTGTGCTCCGTTGTTCACCTGGTGAGAAATCGATGGCCCCTTCGTGGACCGTCAGTGCTGCTTGGTTGGGAGCCACGGCACGCCGAGGTTTGACCACTCGGTCGGACGAACAGCAGCACAAGGAGCGTGCCTTCTGAAAGATCCGAAACCTCTCCGATGGATAGGCGGGAGCGACTCACGCGGGACGAACTCTCCACCCCCTTTCTTTTTTATTAAGTGGTCACAAAGTATTCAGAGATATAAAGTGTTCAGCATAACTGGAAAGAAAGGACCTGGTGCGTTAAAGTATACCTGCTCGACATGCCAAAAGGACAAGTGGTGCGTAGATTTTCCGGAGGGGTGTTTCTCAAAATGACACCCTGGAAGTATCTACACGGACTGCGTCCTAAGGGCAGAACTTCAGGAACTTAAGGAACTTTTTAAATCTTCTGAGGAAAAAACACGACGGCTGGAAGAAAAGGTGAAAATCCTTTAATCTGAGCATGTGACTCAAATCCATCATTGCAGAGATTGAAGCCACCAAGGTAGAGCAACAGCAACAAGAAACTCCCAACGACGCGGATGGCTCCTTTGTTGGGCCCTCATGCACCGCGTCGATAGAGATAGGCCAACCATCCGACGTCCCAGAGCCAGCAGCTGCTGGGGTTACTCAGGGCGTCAAAAAGAAGAAAAGGAAGAGTAAGAAAGGAAAAACAGTAGATAAAACAGAAGAGAAAGTGGAAACGGAAGAAAAAAACGAAGAAGAAAAAGAAGAAGGAAAACCCAAAAAAGTGGTGAAGATAGAGGAATCGAAAGAGCCCATAATGAAAGGGAACCCTCTGTCCTCTGAACTCAAATGCGCAAGGGTCATCGTTATCAGTGACTCCCAAGTGCGGGATCTACAACCCTTGCTAGCGGCCCGCTTTCGCACCAGTGTGAAGGTAAGCTGCCTCCCAGGAAAGGGGAACGGAGAAATAAGGGTGGAGGCTGAGAAATCTCAGATCTCTGAGAACTCAGTAGTTGCCCTCATGGCAAGTGGCAACGATCTCTACCTACGAGGAGATAAAGTAGGCGCCAGCGGGAAGATCCTGACCACGGTAATTGGATGAGTTGACGACTGTGGGCTGAAAACACGCAGACGTGTCGTGGTCGGGATACTCCCAAGACGAGGTCCATCCCGCAATGCTCACGCGAGGAACGTCTCCATAAACCAACGCCTGGGAGATCTTTGTACGGCGGAAGAAGTCTTTTTTGTAGACCCCTACCGCACCTTTTACGAGAGAAATTACCTGTACAAAAGGGACGGAGTGCATCTTTCCTTTAAAGGGAAAGCTGCACTCGCGAACATGATCCAGGATGTTGTGGAGCAGACCCAAAGAAGTGTCAGACTCCGAGTAAAGGAGGACGTACTCCAGTACACCCATGTTACTCCAGGAACGACCTTTTCTGAAGTCACAAAGAGGGGAGTGACCCCGCCACAGAGAAAGAAATCGGGAAACGGAAGAGCGTAGGGAGTCCTACAGTCGGGGACTCCCTCAAAGTTCTTCTTTTTTAATGCGAGGTCTATCAGAAACTAGGTTCTAGAACTTCGTGGCCTCGTAGCAAAAGAAGAACCTGAGATGGTGGCCATAACGGAGTCGTGGATAAAAACCTCAAGCCGAGATTTTGAAGGTGAATTCACGATTCCCTGTTACCAGCTCTTCCTGAAAGATAGGCCAGACAGAGAGGTTGGTGGTGTGATGTTGTATGTCAAGGATACTCTCAACTCGACATAGTGCAACATCGTATCCGACCATGAACTACTAGATGTTGACCTAGAGATAGGTCCTGCCAAATACAGTACCCTGGTGCTTTATAGATCTCCTGCCGAACTCGTTCAAAAGGACAGAGATCTGTACCAGCTACTAGGAGAACTTGTCGAAGACAGAGTGTGTATCGTCATGGGTGATTTCAACTCACAAGTTGACTGGGGAACCAGAGAACACTGTGGCGAGAACGCACTACTCCTGGAGTTCGTGATCAACGAGTTCCTTACTCAATGGGTGAGAGAGCCAACGAGAAGAGACAATATCCTCGACTTGGTTTTCACCTCTGAGGATGACATCGTTGAGGACCTCTCTGTTGGCGAAGAGCTCGGTGGCAGTGACCACTGACTAATTAGATTTGTAGTCAAAGTCCTGAAGGCAGGGCCTGCAACTAGTAAATCGAAGAAACTCGATTTTGAAAAGAGCAGACTTTGCAGGTCATCGTGCTGGACTGACTGACGCAAGGCTAGAAGTATGCGATGTTGTTGAAGACTCGTGGAACAGTTTCAAAAATAACTTCATGAGTCTTCAATCACGTTTCATCCCTCTGAAATAACCCCGTCGGTCTTCTGTTCAACCAAAGTGGTTTAATCGAGAAATCGGCCAACTGCTTAGGGAGAAGAGAACTGTGTACCGGCAATCAAAGACCTCGGGTGACTTTGACGAATACCGGAGGTTAGCCAGGAGAGTGAAGTCCAGCATAAGGGCGGCTAAGTGGTCTGAGGTACTCCGGGTGGCGAGACTCTGTAAAGAGAATCTCAAGGAGTTTTTTGGATATGTGAACAGCTGTAAACCAATCCGTCGAACGATTGTCCCTTTGAGAAATGAGGAGGGGGCATTAAAGCACTTAGATGCAGAAAATTCTAAAATACTCAATGACTACTTCTCTTCAGTGTTTACTAAAGAGTGTGGTCCCATCCCACAGCCCACGGATTCCTACTCGGGGAAAAAGCTGGAGGTAATGGACTTCACCGAAGGTGAAATAAAGAAAAAGATCGCCGACCTAAAGACGAATAAGTCCCTCGGACTTGACGGGTTTCTATCCAAGGTGTTGAAGGAAGTGTGCGATGAAGTATAACGACATATGTGCGCTATCTTTTACATGTCAATCCGGACCGGATACGTTTCTAGAGACTGGCGTGAGGCGGAGGTGACTTCGATCTTCAAGAAAGGAGACCCCAGCCATCCGTCAAACTACCGACCCATCAGTTTGACTTCGATAGTCGGTAAACTCATGGAAAGCATCATAGTGGACAAGATAACGTCTTATTTAGAGTCAAACCTGCTACTGAAGAGTTCCCAGTACGGCTTCCGAAGGCAACGGTCATGCCTGACGAACCTTGTCGAATTCTTCCACTTCGTGTTCAGTGAGCATGATTGAGACAGGGCGGTGGATGTTGTGTACCTTGACTTCCAAAAGGCCTTTGACAAGGTACCACACCGCCGCCTTCTCCGGAAAGTGCGTGCGCAGGGCATAGGTGGCAAGGTAACAGGTTGGATAGAGAGCTGGCTAAGTGACAGACGGCAACGCGTAGTGGTGAATGGTCGGGCCTCTGAATGGGCGCCCGTATCTAGCGGTGTCCCTCAAGGTTCCGTCCTGGGACCACTACTGTTTATTACCTATGTCAACAACATGGACGGAGACATGGTTGCCAAAATCTCCAAATTTTCCGACGACACCAAGCTTGGTATCAATGTGGCAAAGGAGGGGAACACTGCCAGCCTCCAAGAGGACCTTCAAAGGATTGGGGAGTGGTCGGACACGTGGAAAATGCCTTACAACGTGGGGAAATGCAAAGTAATGCATATCGGCCACCGAAACCCCAAATCTCCGTACTTCCTTAAGAAAACTGCCCTTGAATCGAGTGACACTGAGAAGGACTTGGGTGTTACTATCACTAGCGACCTCAAGTTCTCGAAACAGTGCATCGAGGCAGAGAAGAAAGCCCAAAGGATGTTAGGCTACATAAAGCGCAAGTTTGGATACCGTAACAAAAAGATAGTACTTTGTCTGTACAACTTCCTCGTTCGGCCGCACCTGGAGTATGCCGTACAATTTTGGAGTCCTTCGTTTCTAAAGGACATCGCAAGGTTGGAACGCGTACAAGCTAGGGCAACCAAGCTGATTCCCTCTATCCGACATAAAAGTTATGAGGATAGACTAAGGGAATTAGATCTGTTCTCGCTGGAAACCCGTAGACTGCGTGGTCAGCTCATCGAAGTTTTCAAAATACTTCGAGGGTTCGACAATGTTGACTACCGGGATATTTTCACACTGAGTGAGAACAGAACGCGCAATCACGGCTTCAAACTTGAACTGAAGCGTTACAACCGCAATCTGTGTGGAAATTTTTTCACCTACAGTATTTGCGGTAAGTGAAACGCACTTGTAGTGGAAGTTGTCAACAGAGAATCTGTTGACCAGTTCAAGTCAAGACTAGACAAAGTCTTTAAAAGTGGCCGTTTAGGGACTCATCGTTGTGGTCTCGTCTTCTCCAAACCCTTCCCTCACCCTCGTTACCATCAGGATATTCGGCCAAGAAACACGACCATTTTCCGTCTCCATTCCCCTGCGCCGACTCGCTAAAGGATTTGCCTTCCTGGAGGTGACTCCTTTAAGGTAAAACGACCTTTGTTTGCATCTCACATTAATCGACCCGCTTTCCGACTTTTAAATATTCCTTCTGTATAATTGATTTATAGTATCCCATTTAAAAGCTAATTAACCTTACCCGATTGCCAATTTTTATAATCTGTCAATATTATCATTATTTACATTTCCTATATTTCGCGTATGTATAAAATATGTTAACTAGTAACTTATTAAAATTATATTTTTGGTTTTCACTCTTAAAATATATCGTTAAACTGCAACTTGGTAAACTCATTAAACGCTATCGGCCCCTGTAGTAAAATCTCACTCTTATACCTCGTAATCAACGGATTACATTTCCTAAGTGAACGTACTTGTACGTAGCGAAGGACGCGTACGTACATTAGAGGATATATATGTATATAACTGTATATATATACATATTCTCGTGGCTTTTATCTCTTCGCCCTAACCAATAGATACATATATGTCTATATAGACGTATTGTTTTGAGAGGTGACCTATTCCTCGACAGAGAGAGTTAGTGGTAACTCCTTTATGAGATGCAGTTATTTATTATCAATGATGTGCAAGACAACCATTATTAATCATCAATGCCCTTTTCTCAGACTCGTTAGTGGGGGGAAATTCAGGTTACGCCTCACCCCCATTTTTATCCTGGATCCGCCACTGACACTTTGCTAATATATTTGTTTTGTATCAATAAAATATAGCTTATTTTTTTATAATTAGGTCATTTATTTGTGAGTAAATATTTGTTGTGTTTATTAACAAGAATTGTTTGACTTATATCTTTGTCGTAGAATTGCTCATAGTCTGGTTCAATAATTATTCTAGTCCTTGATCTGGACACACCGCTTTTGTTTAAGTCGATGGTATTGACCCTATGACTCAATCTAAAATCATATATATATATATATATATATAGGCTTTAATTCCTACTGAACAGGCGAAAGCTGGTTAGAGGCGGGTTGGGCCACGGCCAGGATTCTCACTATAAAAGTCCCTCTTGTTACTGGGGGCAGGTTTGTGATTGTTAAATTCTAAGAGTGCATAATACAGGTTGAATAAATTAGCCGAAGGAATTCTTAATTAAAGTCTTGCCAAGGGTACGTCAAAAAGGACGAGCCACAAATAAACACACGAACAAAATTAACTTTACTTTACACAAAAATAATAATTAGAAGCAATAGTTAAACGGGCATTTAGGTAAATAAAGATTAAATATTAAACACTGACGTCAAGCGTCTAGATTTATAATGACTCAATGGGAGTATCAATCACTGTTAATTAAATAGGTAATTTAAGAATACAGGGACACTGGGTTTACAGATTACCATTAATTGTGTTAGATTGGAGAGACGACTACTCAGGTCCAGACGGGGTAGTTCGGGTGGCGTTAACACGAGTTCTCGGGGAGAGGGGAGAAAGGACGATGGGTTCGGGGCTGCTGACTGCAGTTCCGGTGTGTTCACTCCTAACTGGATGTGACACTAACAAATAGTAACTTCCAGTAACTATTTGGATGTTCCTTTTTCTTTCTCAAGTTACGTTGAGCAACAGAGCGTATTCTTCTAGTTACAGACTCTGCGGGCGGGATTTGCCTCAGGAACACTTTGAGACAGCGACCAAGTTAACTCAGCGGCGCGTTGGCAGTCGTACGTTACGGCAACGACTCTCGTTCAACGTGTGGGTTACGCGAGTAGGTTTGGAACACTTCTCCAGAGGGATGAACGGCATTTTCATTTATACCGCGGACTGTATGAAATCGAGAGAGAGATTCCATTTACGACAATTCGCTTATGACAGCGCCTTCTGGACAATCTCCATGGTATCATAAAGAAGGCAAATAGAATTTTTGCTTCTCTGTGAGATAGGCCTTCTTTCGTCAGACTTCCTGTCGCCTGTTAGGGAAGTTTGCACGGATAACGAATTAAGTTAAGGGGAAGGCTGAGGAAGGCGGTAGAATGTCAGGGGAAAGTGGGGGTGAGAGAGAGAGGAGACGAAGGTCAACTCAAAGGACAAATTTCTTTCGTTCCCACGATTGTCTGGCGGCATGCGAGATGTACGTTCCATACCCTCACAGCCTTTCATTCATATCGGGTGTAGTTTAGTCGCCCGATGGAGTTCCGATTCGGGTCGCAATAACAGCGGCTGTCATCGCTGTAGATTACTTGTGGTTCGGATCCCACGTTAATCAGTAGGTGTAGGTCCAAAAACAATTGAGGAATAAAAGGGATCTTAAAAGAGTAGATCGGTGGTATAAACTCCCCTAGCCTTAATTCGTAGCTATATCGTGTTTAATTGAAGTTGCGAATTATTCTTTCAGGATTGCTTATCATTGAAAAGTAGTACCCCGTCCCCACCCAAACATTTATGTACCATTTCAAAAACAAAGCATCATTTCCGAGTAAATTATTCTTTCATTCCGATTTGCTGTAATATCTCTTCGCCCACTCACAACCTCCTTTAATGCACACCAACCACACATATGATCCACTTGCTCCTCCCAGACACAGCCAGAACATGAGTTCCAATCTCTAGATCTAAACACTCTAATAACACCATTACGCCCCCCCCCCTCCCCCAGTCGGTGGTTGCGTCTTTGCTGCCGAAACCCTGAAGCGAGTTATTTTTATCTCCGCCCCCCCCTCTCCATACCATAGGGGAGGTTGCCGCGACAAGCCTACAGTGCTGTCTAGAATATTCAAAATCCCTCCCACGTTAAAGGTAGGTCGCTAGGGCAAGCCTACCGTGCTGTTTCGATTTTGTAAAATCACTCCCACGTCAAGCCTACTTTGCTGTCTCAATTTTTTTAAATCTCCCCCACGCTATAAAAGGGTCACCACGGCAAGCCTGCGGTGCTGTCTCGAAATTTCAAAATCTATCCCACGTTATGGATGAGACACTGGGGCAAGCCTACGGTGCTGACATTCCTTCCACGTCATAAAGGGATCACTGCGGTACGGTCCCACGTTACCCTCGAAACCAGCAGGAGGGGTAAAGTCCAACCCTAAATGATTGATTAGAAGTGTTCTAGTTCTATTTGAATAGCCAAAAAAGACGCGAGTTTAATTCAATTAATGTAAGAGTTCAAGTGATAAAAGAAATAAGGATGAATTAATAATGCCTAAATTGGGTTCAACAGGTGGTTTGAACCTTTGGATCGGGACCTACTTTGCAGAATGAACCTTCACTGATTAAATTATGCGTTGTATTAAAACGTTTTTCAATAAATCAAATCTTTCTAAAGAAAAGGAATAAATCACTCAATTTGGACAAAATCCGTGGATAAGGTCAAGAAATATTTATCTCCGTAACAATGAAGTCATTGTTTGGCGAGAATTTAATTTCCTTAATTCAGACAAGAACGCCTAAAACAAGGAAATATCATCGTTATGTACCATATCAACAAGACTCTCTTTGGATTCCGCACTCTTCGAATTAATCACTGCCTGTCAACTCTTAAAAGAGAACAACCATAAATCATTTTTTTCAACCACTTTTTCCCCTCAACCAAAATGTATATGGGAAATCCATACAAACTCGGAGTCCAACATACCCCCATAAGATTTCTTAAATTTTTTACAATGGCGTTATTTGCCACGAATGGCCGAGTTCCGAGCTTAACAAATCAGGGCTATGTTAATGACGGAAAATAAAACTTATTAACGAATTAAAAAAAAAGATTCGCTGCTTAATGAGGATAAATGAGGTCATCTTTATGAATTCCTTATGTAATTGGTTCCGCGGAAATGTACACTTCCCCCTTCAAATGAGTGGACACAGCATATCCACCTGACATTCCTGTACCGCCCCCCTCCCTTTTTCAAATTCTTCTCATCGTGTTTATTCAATTTATTCCTAATGGAGATATGGTCAAAAGTTATGGGCAGAGACAAATTTGGTACTTCCTAAATGGCCCTGCTTCATATCACTAACTCATTGGATATAAGTGCTTTAGAGTAGTCTATAGGGCAGTTTAATGGTGTTTAAATTTTGGCAACTCACCTTGGCGTGTTAAGTTTTAACCTCATAAGGCAAATTATGAGCGTTTGAGGCCACTCTTGCCTTAACAATGGTTAGTGGTCTTCCCACTGTTAGGGCGCTGCTTTTCCACCCGAGTTTTGAGCATAACCCACTGGTTATCGCTCGAATTATGGCAACGGTAGTTTCCAGACCAGGGCCCCAATAATTCAATGCGTTGGTAGTCGACCCCTTGCGGCCCCTTTTCCCTATGAGGACATTGCCCCTCAAGGTAGAACCGACATGGGTTATCAACGAACTGTTCTTGGATAGTTGATAGAAGCTGTTATTGGAATACAGGCTGATCCTATTCATTGTTCATAGTGGTGTTTGGAGAAGAGATATGACAGGGCCAAACGGCTTGGGTTAGATGCTTTGCTATACAAGGATGGTTTCAGGATGCTTATTATAGTTGCCACAATACTGAACTTATGGTAGCGGTCGTGGCAGTAGTTCACCCTTCAGTTTCAAACGAGAAGGTTGTTTCATCAGACAAAATAATTTTGCTCTTGTCTTCTGCCGTCCAGTCGTTGTACCTTCTGCAGAATATCAGTTCGTCTTGGATGCGTTTGCTGATGAGTAGAGGCTCCTTTGCTGTCCTTGTTAAGATGCCATTGTCCATAGGACTGTGCCTTAACGCCTAAGCAGATGTGGTCACGCCTACCTACTGCCTTTCTTGAACTAGTTCAGCTCTTTGGACGTCCTGAGGCCTTCCACTTTTGTTTCTTTCCCTCTACTCTCACTAATTTTTGAGGAGAAGGCAAACGACGCTTTCCACTTCCAGTTTGGTGGAATCTGACTTATGACGATATGACCTTCAAAACTTCTAATAATTTCCACTCTAAATTTGAGATGGGCAAGGTAAATATATCATTCAAAAGAGAATGTAAAACAACATTATGCTTTCAAATTTCATTAGAATCTGCCGAATAGTTACGATGAGGTTGATTGTGATAGAACGGTCTGAGGCCGCTTTAATTCAGCCTCTATCACATGTTAAAACACATGCTTACCCACGTGTATCCTGCGAGAGGAAGCAGAAGCGCGTTATCACCCATCATAGCCAATGTTTAATCAAAGAGGTTCACTTCCCCGTTTCGCCTCCATACGTCGATCTCGACAGATTGAATTAGGCTTATGGGCAGATAAGATATTTTTCCCAGGCGCCACCGGAACATTCCCCGAAGTCCCCCACTCAATTATCCCCTACGCCATGGGGCTAGCTCGGGCTATTTATACCATAGCTTTTCCCAATTGAAGCAGATCCAGATTATCTACGTGAGGCATCAAGCCGATCCGGTCTCCCTTGTGCACCTAGGAACTCTGCCGAGAAAACCCTTATTGTCCAGAAGAGGACAAAATACCTTGAGGCCCAAGGTTCGTGCCCTTCGAGATGTCAAGTCAACAAGGCCCTCCTGTTGTTCAGAAAGAGAACAACGTTAGAACAGCCGTTGTTCTTTGCGCCCGTTCAACAAGAAACGGTTCTCACCCACCCACCCCTGTTGTTCAGAAAGAGAACAACGTTAGAACGGCCATTGTTCTTCAAGCCCGTTCGTCAAGAAACGGTTCTCGTTCCCAAGACATCGCGTTAGGATAATTTAATTCCCCCTTTTAGCGTTCTTGAAGAGAACGCTTGGTTACAACAATAACCTCCATTGTTCATCTAGAACATCTCCGATATCCTGTCACAAGGATCGCTCGTACTTACGAGCCCCACTTCGCTCTCACTCCTCGAAGACAGTCCTTCCCCCTCGTTAAGGACAACCCCCCGAAGAACACTTCTGCTGGAAATCGCCAGTTGGACCGAAGATTCCTTCGCATCGTCTTCCTCTGCACAACAACTTTGTAATTACGTAAGCTAAGCATTACCTTTAATCATTTAACCTTTTTTCAACGCAACCCTGTGCTTTAAATGGTTTAGCGAACCATTCTTCCTCTTTTTTTTTGTTTGTTTGCCGTTTTAAATCTCTCCCAAATCTTAATCCTCAGATTAGTCAGATATTTCAAAGACCCTTTTCATTCCCGTGTTTCTCCAATTGTTAATCCGTGTTTATGTAAACATTTTTTTTGTGTGTTGTTGATAGTTTAATTAATAAAACTCTATTATTTTAATGGTAGCCATATTATTTATCCTTGCGCTCCGTTCTACTTCTTAAGCATATTGAAGATAAATAAGCCTCTCCAACCCCCCCCGCCTTTTTTGAACTTACCTTGGTCAATCAGATTACCACGCACTCAAAATATAGAATAATTCCATTAATGAATAGTTATATATGGTATATCGTCGGGAGCCTATTCTACGACATACATATATACTATCTAAATTTGGTGTCAAGTGTGTAAGGTTTAACGCTATATCTTTGCAAACACTGGTCTCAGTCGAGTGAAGCATAGTGTTATTCGTTATAAGAATAGAGTATAGTAGTTCCCTTTTGTTTTAACAATTGCTATCCCCTTTTTGAAAACTTAAGAAGCTGGAGTAGCTCAAGGAACTGTTATAATAATTTGTTCGTGTGGGGTTTTTTTGTGTTATTTTAGTCATTGGTTATCTAGGTCGAGAAACCAATCACGAATAGGTCAGTGCCCATATTTAGGTAGGCCAATTTTCTAGAAGGCATAATTCTTATCGCAAGGAATTTAGTTGGTTGACTATTGCGCCCTCAAGTGCAAATATGACTCAGTTTAAAATCTTCAAAGCGCAAGGAGAATCCTTGGGACTTTCCGGAAGAGAATGGATTTAGGCGGTTCAAGAGGAGCAACGAACAGAAAGAGAAAAGTTAAGAGAAGAAAGGCAAAGTGAAGTTCAACGAGAAGAAAGAGAAAGAGAAATCCAACGAGAAGAAAGAGAGGAACAGAAAAGACAAGCTGAGCTTCACCCTGAGCTTGAAATGGCTCGCATACATGCTGAAACACAATCTGTAAGTTCACGTTCCGATGCCCCGCCCAATCTCTCACTTAAGCTCACCAATTTCAAGGATGGAGATGATTTCGGTGCATTTTTAGCACACTTCGAAAAGATCCCCGAAATAAATAACCTGGATTTGGAGGCCGAAGGCGTAATAAGATTACTTCCCCTTTTAAATTGTAAAATGCGCGACATTTTCATATCATTACTATCTGAGTGTACAATTGACTACAGCACCTTAAAAGCTAAGTTATTGGCCGCTCATAATATGACTCCCGATTTCTACAGACAAGAATTTCGAGGAGGTCGTATTAAACCCGGACAGACGTTTCCGTCAATTCAGATACATTCTTCAGAAGAATTTTAAATTTTGGTTAGAATCCTCAAAGGTTGATCCTAACTACGAGTCCTTAACAGACTTCATGTTGTGGGATCAATTTTTGGCGTCTCTTCCGACGGAGATCTGCGCGTTCGTCAAGGACCGTTGGTGCCACACCTTTAAAGAGTGTACCGAAGAAGCGGATGCCTATGCTGCAAGCCATAATTTATAACCCAAGGAGAATTGAAATTTTCACCAATCCCCATACCACGAAAGAAGGAAGGATTCGCACCCCTTCTCAGGAAAGCCGACGAAGTTTCCGGGCCCCGTAAAACCCCAAACCAACAACGCGACACCAAACCTCCCGTTAAGATTTCTCCTCCATCACTTTTCCAGAAGCGACCAATCATATGCTTCACCTGCGGTGTAGAAAACCACATGAGCTGGAATTGCCCCCCAAATTCTACGCTTGAAAGCGGACCAGCACACCAAGTTCACCAGATTAATGCCACCCCGGCTTCCCTGGTGGTGCAGACCCAAGCAGTAACTTCTCCCCCTCCGTCAGGCCACCAGGTAAATTTTATTTTTGATAAAAGTTCACCGGGAACTTTGAAATTTGAGGAGGGCAGCGTGAACGGCTGCCGTGCATCGACTCTCGTCAGGGACACAGGGTGCACGTGTTTCATCGTGTCTGACGAGCTCCTATCCCCAGTGGACGCTAACCACGAAAAATTTGCGGTGGTACATGACTACCTTGGGCGGGCGAACCAATTCCCCGTCGTTAGATGTTACCTGCAGTGTCAGTATTATTATGGATGGGCTGAAGTCATTTCAGCACCCATACAATTCTGTTCCGTACTTATAGGACAGAGCCCTCAAGTAAGCTCCGACCCTGTGTCCCAGGCCGCCCTTACTCGAGACCGAGCTAAGAAGGAAGCCCAGGAGTCCGTTCCCCTCAGAACCCCGATACCGTCCGATTTCTCGGAGACCCTTAACCAGGACTTTAGTACGGCACAAAAGGAGTGTGAATCACTAACACCCTTAGGTGATAAGGCCCAAGACAAGGACACGGAGACTGTCCGTAGACCCAAAGTAATAAGGTACCTGGAGCAAGGTGGTCTACTATACCGATCCGCCGAGGACAGTAATAACGCTGTTACAACTGTCTTATGCCTTCCACGATCCCATGTATCTATAGTGCTCAAAATAGCTTATGACAGCATTTTTTCTAGTCATTTTAGTCATACTAAAACGGGTCAGCGTATTTTTAAATATTTGTTTTGGCCGGGTGCTGCAGCTGACATCTTGAAGCATTGTCGATCGTGCGATGTGTGTCAGAAGAAGTCCGCTAAGGGGCGAGTCAAACCTGCTCCATTACAAAGGGGACCAGTCATAACTGAACCCTTCTCCGGAGTGGCCATCGACCTAGTTGGCCCTATCTACCCCCCTTCGAGCGAAGGGCACAACTATATTTTTACCTTAGTTGACTTTGCTACCCGTTTTCCCGAGGCTGTCACCCTTCGCCGAATCGATAGTATTTCTTGCGCTGAGGCCCTCATTTCCATCTTTTCAAGGGTAGGCGTCCCCAAGGAAATACTCTCAGACAGAGAACGACAATTCACCTCCGAGTTGATGGAGTACGTAGGAAAGCTGCTCATGGTAAAGCCCCTTTTTACCACCCCATTTCCGGCCACAGACAAACGGAATGTGCGAAAAATTAAATGGAAATTTAAAATCCATTATTAAGAAGATTTGTGCCGAGCAACCCCGCGAATGGCACCGATATCTCCCAGTCGCCCTATTCGCCTATCGAGAAATTCCTCACCGTACATTAGGCTTCGCCCCGTTTGAGCTCCTTTATGGACGTAATGTACGCGGACCACTCAGCATTTTAAAGGAGTTGCTAATCAAGCCCCAACTGGATCAAGAACTTCAGTCATCCTACGCCTATGTCTTGGATCTACGCCAGAGGCTCGAGAAATGCGCGAACATCGCCTATGAAAATGCTGACGTCTATTTGGAAAAATATAAAACCTATTTTAAAGTCAGGTCCGAAGATCGTAAATTTAAGCCCAGTGATGAAGTACTCCTGCTCCTTCCCACAGCGAGTAATAAATTACTGATCCAATTGAAAGATCCTTACTCGGTCCGCGAGGTACGAGGACAGGTAGATTAACAGCAGGCAATAAGCTCTACCACGTTAACTTGTTGAAAAAGTACCACCGACGCGCCCATGGAGATACGTTCGTAGCACTGGACGAAACATCGGCGCTTGAAGAGGATTACCCCGCGGAGTCTCTTAATGTCATACAGACAGAGTGCATCCAACCTGATGCCGATTACCCTCTTCCTTCCCTGCCAGGCGAGTCTTTTGAACCCTCTGACCTGAATATCGACGCGCAGCTGACAAAACAATCAAAAGAGTCAGCTACAAGAATTATTATGTCAGTTCGACGACGTTATTTCCGAGAAGCCTAGGTGCGCTACTAGTTTCGAGCATGATATAAAATTAACGACCTTAGAACCTGTCCGTTCAAAACACTATCCCATGCCGATTCATTTACGCCAAGCTTTTAACGCCGAAGTCGATAATTTGATTAGTTTAGATATAATAGAACCCTGCACCTTTAGTTATTGTTCCCCAATCGTCATGGTCAAGAAACCTGATGGCTCTTATCGGATGTGCATCGACTTCCGGAAATTAAATTCGGTAACTGTGTTCGACGCCGAGCCCATCCCGTTGGTAGATCAAAACCTCCACCTTTTTGAAGACGCTAAGTTCATCTCAGAAGTTGATTTGTGCAAGGCGCATTACCAAATTTCCCTCCGGCCCGATGTGAAAACATATACCGCCTTTGCAACTCAGAAAGGCTTAATGCAATTTAAACGCCTTCCTTTTGGCCTCGTGACCGCTTGTAGTAACTATAACCGTCTCATGAGAAGGTTGTTAGATGGACTTCCGAATATCTTCTTTTACTTCGATAACGTCTACGTCGCTACTCGTAAATGGAGTCATCATTTAACCACCCTATTAGCTCTCTTCGAGCGACTGCGCGAAAATGGCCTCACAATTGGCCCCAGCAAATGCCATTTTGCCCACGAAATCATAAAATACTTGGGTTTTAAAATAGGACAAAGCCAGTTAGGTCCACAGAAAGACAAGATTAAGGCAATCGCTTAAATTTCTCCCCCCCCCCCCGAATACTAAGAAGCAATTAAGATCATTCCTAGGATCAGCTTCTTACTATCGGCGATTTGTCCCGAATTTCGCTGCAATTTCGGCGCCCCTCAGCACCCTTTTAAAAAAGAATTCACCCGATCGACTACGTTGGAATGATGTCACTGTTTCTCATTTTAACCAGCTCAAGAGTAAGCTGATTTCTGCCCCCATTTTGAAGTTGCCCAACCCGGAAAAATCCTTTAGGATTAATACCGACGCGAGCAACGAGGGCATTGGAGGTGTACTCCTTCAATATGAGGATGACGGAACGAGTCATCCAGTTGCATACGCTAGTCGCCAGTTTCTACCCCGCGAAAAGAGATATGCCACTATAGAGAAAGAAGCTCTAGCTATTATTTGGGTTATTGACAAGTTTAAGATGTATTTGATAGGAAAAGAATTTCAGATAGGGACTGACCACCGCCCGTTGGCCTATATTATGAATGTACAACACTCCAACAGCCGAATTATGCGCTGAAGTCTACTCTTGCAAGAGTACCAATTTAAGATAAATTACATAAAAGGTTCCGATAATCAGGTCGCTGAGGCACTCAGTAGGAATGCGTTACCAAATAGTGTAGATTAATTTGTAATTCGTAGGATTAGGATTTCCATGTATGTATATACCATCTTGTACGATTTAAATTAGATTCTCCTGTAATATAATTAGTTAATATATATGTCTGAATTTTGTGGCTTAATGTCTATTTTTTTCTTTTTCTTTTTTTTCGTATGTTCATATATTTGTACCCATTAATTTTCGTATGAATTCTTTTGTCCTATATGTACTAATTTTATATTATTTCATTGTTCCATGTCTCTTTTATGGTTAAGTTTGTATTAAAGGTTAGTTTCCCCTATAATCAAATGATCAACATAATCATATGTATTGAGGTAATGCTAGCTAGGTGCATGAAGGTACGGTCGGTGCAAGAAAGTGAGTTCTCCAAAACGGAGCTCTATCGTTGTCCCTTCTCTCTTTTTTTAGAAGTGATAACTTTCCCTGGAATAGAGGGGTGGGATAGAACGGGTTGAGGCCACTTAATTTTAAACCACTATCACATGTTATTTAAAACCACGATGCTACCCACGTGCATCTTCGCTTTGAAGCCTGGGGCCTTATCGCAGCCACCTGAGTCAATGTTTAAACAAGGAGGTTTATCTTCCCCCACTCGCCCCATTCGCCGACCTCGCCAGATTGAGTTAGGCTTATGGGCAGATAAGATATTTTTCCCAGGCGCCACCGGGACATTCCCCGAAGTCCCCCACTCAATTATCCCCTACGCCATGGGGCTAGCTCCGGCTATTTATACCATAGCTTTTCCCAATTGAAGCAGATCCAGATTATCTACGTGAGGCATCAAGCCGATCCGGTCTCCCTTGTGCACCTAGGAACTCTGCCGAGAAAACCCTTATTGTCCAGAAGAGAACAAAATACCTTGAGGCCCAAGGTTCGTGCCCTTCGAGACGTCAAGTCAACAAGGCCCCCCTGTTGTTCAGAAAGAGAACAACGTTAGAACAGCCATTGTTCTGCAAGTCCGTTCGTCAAGAAACGGTTCTCGTTCCTAAGACATCACGTTAGGATAATTTAATTCCTCCTTTTAGCGTTCTTGAAGAGAACGCTTGGTTACAACAATAACCTTCATTGTTCATCTAGAACATCTCCGATATCCAGTCACAAGGATCGCTTGTACTTCCGAGCTCCACTTCGCTCTCACTCCTCGAAGACAGTCCTTCCCCCTCGTTAAGGACAACCCCCCGAAGAACCCTTCAGCTGGAAATCGCCAGTTGGACCGAAGAATCCTTCGCATCGTCTTCCTCTGCACAACAACTTTGTAATTACGTAAGCTGAGCATTACCTTGTATCATTTAACCTTTTTTCAACGCAACCCTGTGCTTTAAATGGTTTAGCGAACCATTCTTCCTCTTTTTTTTTTGTTTGTTTGCCGTTTTAAATCTCTCCCAAATCTTAATCGTCAGATTAGTCAGATATTCCCACGACCCTTTTCATTCCCGTGTTTCTCCTATTGTTAATCTCCGTTTATGTAAACATTTTTTTCGTGTGTTGTTGATAGTTTAATTAATAAAACTCTGTTTCATTAATGGTAGCCATATTATTTATCCTTGCGCTCTGTTTCACTTCTTAAGCATATTGAAGATAAATAAGCCTCTCCAGCCCCCCCTCCCCATTTTTGAACTAACCTCGGTCAATCAGATTACCAAGCACTCAAAATATAGAATAATTCCTTTAACAAATAGTTATATATGGTATATCGTCAGGAGCCTATTCTACGACATTGATAAAAAACTAATTGAAAAGTAAAATGGTTGCCATCCAATCGACTGGCCTACGGACCGACATAGTAACTTATATAGCCGCGAACACGCGACTAAAAATAAATTAATTTTATTTTTTAGATCATCTCTGATTATGATATTCTGTAAGAATTTAATTTGAATATTAGGATATTCTGTGAGAATTTTATTCGACACCTTACCTTAATTAGGATATTCTGTGAGAATTTAATTTGAAGCCTTACCTTAATTAGGATATTCTCTGAGAATTTGATTTGACACCTTACCTTAATTAGGATATTCTGTGAGAATTTAATTTGAAGCCTTACCTTAATTAGGATATTCTCTGAGAATTTGATTTGACACCTTACCTTAATTAGGATATTCTGTGAGAATTTAATTTGAAGCCTTACCTTAATTAGGATATTCTCTGAGAATTTGATTTGACACCTTACCTTAATTAGGATATTCTGTGAGAATTTAATTTGAAGCCTTTTACTTAATTAGGATATTCTCTGAGAATTTTATTCGACACCTTACTTTAATTAGGATATTCTATGAGAATTTAATTTGAAGCCTTACCTTAATTAGGATATTCTGTGAGAATTTGATTTGACACCTTACCTTAATTAGGATATTCTGTGAGAATTTAATTTGAAGCCTTACCTTAATTAGGATATTCTCTGAGAATTTAATTTGACACCTTACCTTAATTAGGATATTCTGTGAGAATTTAATTTGAAGCCTTACCTTAATTAGGATATTCTCTGAGAATTTGATTTGACACCTTACCTTAATCAGGATATTCTGTGAGAATTTAATTTGAAGCCTTTTACTTAATTAGGATATTCTCTAAGAATTTTATTCGACACCTTACTTTAATTAGGATATTCTATGAGAATTTAATTTGAAGCCTTACCTTAATTTGGATATTCTCTGAGAATTTGATTTGACACCTTACCTTAATTAGGATATTCTGTGAGAATTTAATTTGAAGCCTCACCTTAATTAGGATATTCTCTGAGAATTTGATTTGACACCTTACCTTAATTAGGATATTCTGTGAGAATTTAATTTGAAGCCTTACCTTAATTAGGATATTCTCTGAGAATTTGATTTGACACCTTACCTTAATCAGGATATTCTGTGAGAATTTAATTTGAAGCCTTACCTTAATTAGGATATTCTCTGAGAATTTGATTTGACACCTTACCTTAATTAGAATATTCTGTGAGAATTTAATTTGAAGCCTTACCTTAATTAGGATATTCTCTGAGAATTTGATTTGACACCTTACCTTAATCAGGATATTCTGTGAGAATTTAATTTGAAGCCTTTTACTTAATTAGGATATTCTCTGAGAATTTTATTCGACACCTTACTTTAATTAGAATATTCTATGAGAATTTAATTTGAAGCCCTACCTTAATTAGGATATTCTCTGAGAATTTGATTTGACACCTTACCTTAATCAGGATATTCTGTGAGAATTCAATTTGAAGCCTTACCTTAATTAGGATATTCTGTGAGAATTTAATTTGAAGCCTTTCCTTAATTATGATATTCTCTGAAATTTGATTTGAAGCCTTAGCTTAATTAGGATATTCTGTGAGAATTTGATTTGACACCTTACCTTAATCAGGATATTCTGTGAGAATTTAATTTGAAGCCTTTTACTTAATTAGGATATTCTCTGAGAATTTTATTCGACACCTTACTTTAATTAGGATATTCTATGAGAATTTAATTTGAAGCCCTACCTTAATTAGGATATTCTCTGAGAATTTGATTTGACACCTTACCTTAATCAGGATATTCTGTGAGAATTTAATTTGAAGCCTTACCTTAATTAGGTTATTCTGTGAGAATTTAATTTGAAGCCTTTCCTTAATTATGATATTCTCTGAAATTTAATTTGAAGCCTTAGCTTAATCAGGATATTCTGTGAGAATTTAATTTGAAGCCTTACCTTAATTAGGATATTCTCTGAGAATTTGATTTGACACATTACCTTAATCAGGATATTCTGTTAGAATTTAATTTGAAGCCTTACCTTAATTAGGATATTCTCTGAGAATTTGATTTGACACCCTACCTTAATCAGGATATTCTGTGAGAATTTAATTTGAAGCCTTACCTTAATTAGGATATTCTGTGAGAATTTAATTTGAAGCCTTTCCTTAATTAGGATATTCTCTGAAATTTGATTTGAAGCCTTAGCTTAATCAGGATATTCTGTGAGAATTTAATTTGAAGCCTTACCTTAATTAGGATATTCTCTGAGAATTTGATTTGACACCTTACCTTAATCAGGATATTCTGTGAGAATTTAATTTGAAGCCTTACCTTAATTAGGATATTCTGTGAGAATTTAATTTGAAGCCTTTCCTTAATTAGGATATTCTCTGAAATTTGATTTGAAGCCTTAGCTTAATGGGAGTTTCTTCAATCTCATTCAAGACCATATTTTGACCTGGAAAGTAGAGCTAAGTAATTAGTAGAATAAATCTCGGCAATTTACATTTTTAGAGTATGTAAGGCTGAAAAAACGAATTATCTGTGTGCTTTATCCAGCATACATCTGTATTCATAAATATGAATTCATACAGCTGTCTAGAAAACATATACAATGAAAATTCCTACACAGATGTAATAAAATTTTAATACAATAATATGAGCCTTCCACCCCGCCCCAAATCTCACATATATAAAAACTCTTTAGGATGTTTGTCTGTCGACAGCTTCTTTTAGCCGAAGAGAATGACGAATTGGTGGATCAGATGCCGAAAAACTGACGTCATACATTCGGAACTCCGCATTCGTAATGACTTCATCACGAGCGAGCGAATTGTCTTTACCCATTCCAGTTTCTTCAAACAAGTCGAGGCATTCAGATCCTTCACGTGTGGTGGTAAGCTCGAAGAATTCTGACCTCGTAGCGCGAATCGAGGTCACGCAGACTAAAGGTCGTTCTACTGCCTTCGGAAAGACGAAAATTTTGTTGGCTTCGATTAATTTGTCTTTCTCAATAAGGATACAATTCAGAATACCCGTTATTTCGGCGTAAAAAAAGGTCCAGGGGTAAAAATCATGGTGCCTTAGTGCGTGCATTGGATGTTTGGCATTTGGTAGTTGAAATACCGCGTTTGGGGTGTAATATTTGCAGCTGTGAAGAACAATGAGCGAATATTTGGAATGCAATCGCATTCTGTAAAACAACTTCCCATTGATCAATTGAGAAATTTCGAGACTTCAATGCGAGGGTTTTGGTCTTCCAAATAATGTCGTCGTGTCGCTCACAATGACCGTTCCCACGAAGATCGTACGAAATAATAGCACTTCTAACGCGATGACGATGCCTAAAATCAAGAATTTCTTGGGATATAAATGGAGTCTCCTGTGAGAATAAATAAAACTCTCCAAGTAGAGCAGAATTGGCTTAAACAGTACAGTCATAGCCCAACATTTTGAGACTGATATTTTTTTTAATTTTTGTCATTCCTTTTTCAAATTTACGTGATAGGAACATATTTAAATTCTTGGGGGCTTATTAAAAAGTCAGCATTTCAGAATCGCTCTCTGGTCCTGCTCCTGGAGGAGGTGAGTTTCAGTCCTTGGAGCTTTAATGAATGATGTTGTGTAATTATAATCTATTTTTTGAAATTGTTTTGTAAAAATAAATGTTGGAATCTTTTTCGACTCCAGAAATTGTTGCTCTGCACCAAAGTGGTTTGGAATGCGAAGAGAGAGTTGTTAATAGTATTGGATCAAGCAACACCATCTTTACGATCTTTAATGACTTTAAAAAGATTGGTTACATTCTGTGAAGAAGTATTCTAGATGCCCAAACGCTTCAAATTAACGCCAAATTAACGCCTCAAGTGATAAACTTGCTCACGATTGGAAACGACTATGTGTGAACCCTTTAGCGCGCCTAGTGAGGTGGAGACCTTTCGAAAAAGGTCTCAAGTTGAAAAGGGCTGCAAAGAACTTCGTATCAAGAGAAAGAACCTTACAAATAGGCTCCACTATTGTAGAAATATAAAGAATGGACTGTTGAAGACTGCGGTAAAGTGATATTCTATGATGAAGCTCCCTTCCGCTTGTGTGGAGCTTCTGAAAGATCCCTCGTTAGCAGGAGTAGCGAGGAACGCTTTCGTGAGTCCTGTGTCGTATTTATGATGACGCATCCAGACACTCTTCATTCCTAGAACTGCTTCTCATCTAAGATAACTGGAGTACTAACAATTTAGCTAAAGATCATTGCCATGAACTCAAAATAGTACCAAAACTACCTTCATCACCACATTTTCTCAACAGTTAAGACAATTTGGGGGGAAATCACTGTGTTTTAATCATGATGGTGCGCCTTATCACAAAGCAAGAGCAATGTCAAAGTTCTAGTAATTCGCCAGATTTAAAGTCAACAGAGAATTGGTGGGTGATAATCAAACTGGCGGTTGATAAACAGGAGTCATCCAATTGCGAGCAGTCGCGGATGCTTATTGAACAATAATCGAGCAATATCAGTCAAGATAGTATAATAATACAAGAGTCATCACTGTAAATATTGACTGTGTACGTCATTTGACTGTATTCATTGATAAAATAGGTTTGGGCTCTATTTTGTTTATACTTCACCTTCAAATTATGATACAAACATACTAAAACAAAATGCCACGTTTTATTAGTTCTATTATTTTTTTTATCTGAAAAAAGTAGTCTCAAAACTTTTGGCCATGACTGTACAACAGTAAGGGATGTTATATTTTTGCATGGCAAAGCAAAAGGAAAAGAAAACATTCGTCACTTTCTGTAATTAAATAACGATTCGTTGAGCTTGATAACAATGGTCCTTTAGAGTCGGTACTGAACTATTTAAAAGTAGCTGTCAACTTAATCAAAGACATGTTCTGTGGTTCGTAAGACCACGGTTTACACTCGGCACAGAGTGAAGTGTACGATGGTATTTTCTTGATTTATTCTACCAAAAAGAGGATATTTCGTGATAATACGAAGTGTGTTAATCTAACCGCACCAGGATGATAAAGAAAGTTATCTAGTTCGAACTAAGTTTGATAGTCCAAAACAGGGAGGCGCGATTTCGTAAAAAAGGTAACAGGACGTCCAGTTTGGTTAATATTAGTGGCTATAGTGGATTTCAAAGCATCCACTTCCACAGCGGAAGGAACCAGCCTTACCAATTGAAGTAATAACGGAACTTTCAATTTCCTTTAGCAAGATATAAAATTCCTTCCGTGTTTCGATAGAAAGAGGAAACTCACTTGTCTGAACGAGGGGTCAAATCTTTTCAGAACAGAACAAATCCACTGAGAATAATAGGAAAATAGGTTGAGCGTCATCTTCAAAGGTGCCATATCATCAGACAGGTGACGCTCCCTCAATGGTAGAATGGTCTCTGGATGATGCCTTATTTTCCCATTGCAAATAATATAATCGAGAGGATTGTTGTAACAAGAAGAAAACTTGTTCTCATAATTGCTTGAAAAATTATTTCTTTATGCAGCCTTTATTTATCTAGTACGATTCGTTTCGTGCCTTTTTTAAGGTCTTTCACATATAATAGTATATTTTAAATGAGGATAGGTATTAGATAGGTTTTTAAGAGCTATAAAATCGTCAATAACTCATTAACTGTAGGATACCCCTTTGCTAATGCCAATTAGAATTCGTCGAATTCGATATAGCTTACTGTATGATTCAAAGAGGGTGTAAGGTTTGTCTTCATCTTTAATTAGGAGCTGATTTTATGCCAATTTCAGTTTAATGTATTGAAAACTAGTAACTAGTCACTTTTGTGACCCTCTCGCTTAGTCACAACAATTTACGCTTTCTCGGTTCGATAATGCCCACACTAAGCAGTACGCCTCTCTTAAAATCAATAAAGTGGATATCAAATTCATTATATATTCTTTGCTTTACTACGATACCAAAATATCAGAGGAGAGGTTGATAAATAGGACTAAAAGAACGGTGGGGGAGGGGGCGGAAATTCAGCCGCAAACTTCATCTTTATGCTGTTGTATCTTTTCATAAAATCGTGTCCTAAAAATCAGTCTCTACACAAGTCAAGCAAAACTGACCGTTTTTATACGAAAATAACACGCAAAGCTGAATAACAAAACACACTTTCGCAAATAAGAAGAAGAAGCCATGGAAACAATATTAGAACTAGGGTATGTTATTGTGATATATTTTTCCATAACCTTTTCAAAGACAACTGTGTGTACTTTCAGTATATGTAAGAGTGATAATTTTAATTATATTAACAGTTACTTCTATGGTAAATTTTGATAGTAGGATTGTAGTTGCGAACAGAGTTGTAGCGGGAATTGGCTCAAGGAGGACAACTGCCTTTGCCGTTAGTTATGGCCATTGCAGCACACTGTATCGTGAGCAAGGCACTCCTCCGCGTGTCTGATGTTCTCCTTCCAAAAGAAAAATCCATTTCTGTAGTTCTTTAGCAGCAGCTAAAATCCTACTTCTGTCACCCTGAACCTCAGAGAAAACAACTGGTGCAGTAGCATCAGCGGCAGCACCTTGATTAGCTGCATCGGACAAGGATATTGAAGTCATAATGTACCTCTCTCTTCTCGTTTGTGTCTGCTCCTACGCACGAACCTGATCGAACGTAGGTTGAAGGCTCAGCAAGCTCTTTTCTAAAAGACGCTGGCATATCATTTTAGTGCAAGCCTTTGATAAAGCTACTTAATATAGATTCTGCTCTTTGCTTTTCTCCACAGACAGACACGCTTATAATTCCAATCCGCTTCAAACCCTAAAGGAATTCGATTTGCCAAAAGATGTCTCGCGTATACCTTGTATTTAGATTTGAAATACAAGACTCTATAAATCAATGGTAGAATTGTAGAATCGTACCTATCGCAGTCCTCAATGTAACCGTATACAGTACCATCTAAAACTAGAAAACAAAATACTTAAATCTAGATTTTTTTTCAGTGCTCGTTTAATTTCCATGAAATTTACAGAGAATATTCATTGAAATTTGCGTCTGACTGTATTCAAGTTTGACTACAGAGAGAGAACAGCGGATAAAAAGTTATGAAGCAAGTAATGAGTATTTGACGAAAGAGTGCGTTTAATACTAAGATAGATGACTATAAATGTAATCATAAAAGGGTAAACAACATAATTCTATAATAGACAAACAAAATATTGATCAGAAGTATGCAGACCCTTGTGCTCAATGACATCAGCTCATACTTCGGCCGCAGGACTTCAATTTGTCGCATTGTTTAGGAGTGATTTTATTCAATTCTTCTTCCAACTTTCGCCAGAGATCTTGGTCGATTTTCGAGCCATAAACTTCTCATATTGTGTCTCCATAATTTTTCAATTGGGTTTATCTAATGATGTTACAAAGGCCAGTTCATCACGTCGATATTTTCAGCATCGAAGAACGTCTACACTGTCTTTATTGTGTAGCACGAAGCATTGCCTTGCATGAAAGAAAGGCCGGGTGATACTCTCCATGTTTGGAGAGAGGGGATCACATGTTTTGGAGCCGATACTTGTAGACCATAGGGTTAACTTTGCCTTGCAAACAAACGAGTCGAAAGAGGCTAGCACATGAAAACATTTCCCACACTTTAATGTTGCTGCCTCCAAATTTCCACCTTCTTTTCATGCTTGTGAAATTTAACCTTTCATCTGTTCAACGGATTACAAGCTGTTTCCCATCCGATACGAACAAATAAAATTTTATTTCGTCGCTAAAAACCCTCTTTCCGGATTTTCAGCACCCCATAGAACATGCATATTAGCGAAGACCAACATTTATCAGCTTTATTATTAATTTTATTATGACTAGTTTCTAAGCAGGGGTATGTGGTATAAGTCCCATGTCTCTCAAGCTAATTGAGACAGTCTAGCGATACATTCAGGTTCTTGTTCTCGGTAACCTGATGTGGGAGACCTGTTTTTTTTTCGTCGACTTGCAGGAGCGGGTATCCTAAAAAGGGTTCATTATACTTGAAATCATACGTTTTAATCTATTAAAATACCTAGAAATGTCAGTTTCATTCCTTCACTGTTCCACTGGACATCTTCTCTCGAAAGATTTTTTGATCTTATCTCGTTTCGCCATCCTAAAAATTAAGTAATATCATCAATGCTATTCTACACTACCTAGCGGTTTTTCAAAAGTTCTGGTACATTCGGTTTTTTATCTTTCAAGAGATTTAGGTGAGTGATAGAAAAAGTTACGTCAACAAACTTAAAGTTCTACTTTTCCAGCCTCTGTCATTAAAACCTCTTTTCCTTTGTGGGCAAATGTGTCTAGATGGAAGTCATAAGAATCGAGATCTCTGCTCTCCTGCGTGCGGGCCACAACAAGTCCGACATCGCCAACCGGCACAACGTCAGCCGGATGACAACAGTCCACAGAGTCGCGAAGAGGCTCAGGAACGGGATAGACGTCAAATATCAACCTCGTTCAGGCATACTTCAAGGTGTCAAACGTTTGGCTGTGAGAAAGAAGGCCTTCTAAAGTTCTCTGAAGCTCAAAATTGAAAATGAAGAATATTTATAAACTTTGGGACATAGTCAAGCACCAAGCAATGGATTATGCAATACATAGAAGAATAAAGGGATTTGCCCATAGAGAATGGATGGAATGGATTAGGGGAAAATTAATCATATATATAAAAGTGCATATTATAATTGGAATAAACAAATGTTAAAATAAAAAAACAAAAAAACAAACAAAACAAAACAAAGGCAAAGAGGAAAAAGAAATATGTTCAGCAAGGAAAGATGAATTAATAGCAACTGTGCTAATAGGAATACTAAAAAAAATTAAAATAACAATTTGTTTTGAAGAGAACGAAGAGTGGTAGAAATGGTTGTGTATGGTTGCGTTTCAGATGCGGCGGCCGTCTTTGCTAGAGAGAACTTATTTGTACATAGTGATAAGCGTCTTTTTTCCGAATTTAATTACCACCATTGTATTTTTAATTATTTTATTTTCATGTTTTATGTATATTTTCCTACCTTTAGTATTTCTCCTGTCCTTCAATAATTTATTTGGTAGTGTCCATCTTTTTGTCTTCTTTGCTTTTAAAAATTTATTCGTCTGTATGTTATGTGTTTGCATTTGAATTGTCCATATCACACTTGTATCTTATCCTCTTTTTAACTCGCTTATATTTTATTCTCGTTTCTCTTCTTATTTAATATTTCCTTTTCCTGTATGTTATTTTTTAATTTCAACGTTCTTTTTGCGTATATCCAATCTCTCGTCTTGATTTCGTGGGTAAAATATACAAGAAGCTCCTAATTAACCAGTTCCAAGACCAGCTAGCCAAGCAAGGACCTCACAACCCCCAGCAGCACGGGTTCCGCAAGGGGTGAGGCAGAAAAACCGCCCTCGCCCTCCTAACGGAGAAACTCGGTCACTGCAAGACTAAGAGGAAGTACGTAGACGTGGTGCTGCGTGATGTAACAAGGAGTAACAAGGAAATAAAGTACCCTAGAAGACCTTATGGTTCATTCAAAGAGGGTACCTTTGGACTAGCAGTCGAGCGGGCACATCTCTGCTCAAATGCTTTACGTGCTTAAACGCCCACTTTTCAAGACCCTATCTAGTCTTGACTTGAACTGGTCAACAGATTTCCTGTTGAAAACTTCCACTGGAAGTGCGTTCCAACTACCGCAGATACTCTACGTGAAAAAAATTCCACACAGATCGCGGTTGTAACGCCTTAGTTCAAGTTTAAAGCCGTGATTTCTTGTTCTGCTCTCAACAAGTAGGAAAATATCCCTGAAGTCAACATTGTTGAACCCTCGAAGTATTTTGAATACTTCGATGAGCTGACCATGCAGTCTACGTGTTTCCAACGATAACAGATCTAATTCCCTTAATCTATCTTCATAACTTTTATGTCTGATAGAGGGAATCAGTTTGGTTGCCTGGCTTGCACGCGTTCCAATCTCGCGATGTCCTTTCTAAATAAGGGACTCCAAGTGAGTTGTATAAACACAGTACAATCTCCTGGTTCCGATATCTAAACTGGCGCTTTATATAGCCGAGCATCCTTTGGGGCTTTTTCTCCGCCTCAATACACTGTTTCGAGAACTTGAGATCACTAGTGATTGTTACACCTAAGTTCTTCTCAGTGTCAGGGGATTCAAGAGCAGTGCCCTTAAGGATATAGGGTGATTGGGGATTCCGGTGGCCGATATTCATCACTTTGCATTTCTTTATGTTGAAAGGCATTTGCTACGTATCAGACCACTCCCCAATCTTGGAAATCTTGGCAACCATGTCACTGTCCATGTCGTTGACGTAGATGATGAATAGTAGTGGTGCCAGAACAGAACCTTGAGGCACTCCGCTACTAACGGGCACCCACTCAGAAGCATGTATATTCACCACCACCCGTTGCCGTCTGCCACTTAGCCAGTTCTCTATCCAGCCTGCTACTTTTCCTTCTATGCCCAGCGCTCTCACTTTCCGGAGAAGGCGGTGGTGTGGTACCTTATCAAAGGCTTTCTGAAAGTCTAACTAGATTACATCCACCGCCTTGCCTGATCGTGCTCACTGAAAACGAAGTGTAGGAATTCCACAAGGTTCGTCAGGCATGGCCGTTGCCTTCGGAAGCCGTGCTGGGAACTCCTCAGTAGCAGGTCTGACTGTAAATGCGACGTCATTTTGTCCACCATCATGCTTTCCATGATTTTAACGACTATCGAAATCAGACTGATAGGTCGGTAGTTCGACGGTTGGCTACGGTCTCCTTTCTTGAAGATAGGAGTCACCTCCGCTTTACGCCAGTCTCTAGGAACGCATTCGGGCCGGATTGACACGTTGAAGATTGCTCTCAGGTGTTGTGACACTTGATCACGCATTTCTTTCAACACTTTAGGTAGAAACCCATCTGGGCCCGGTGACCTATTCGTCACTAGGTCAGTGATCTTCTTTTTTATTTCTCCTTCGGTGAAGTCCACATCCTCCAGCTTTTTCCCCGAGTAGGAATCCACTGGCTGGGGGATGGGACCACACTCTTCAGTAAACACTGAAGAGAGCTTTAATGTCCCCTCCTCATTCCTCAAATTGCCAATCGTTCCACGGATTAGTTTACGGTTGTTTACATATCCAAAGATCTCCTTGGGATTCTCTTTACAGAGTCTGGCCACTCGGAGTTCCTTAGACCGCTTAGTCGCTCTTACGCTGGACTTCACTCTCCTGGCTAGACTCCGGTATTCATCAAAGTCACCCCAGATCTTTGATTGACGGGACACATTTCTCTTCTCCCTAAGCAGTTGGCCAATTTCTCGATTAAACCACTTTGGTTGAACAGATGACAGACGGGGGCATTTCAGAGGGATGAAACGCGATTGAAGACTCATGAATGTGGTTTTAAAAATGTTCCACGAGTCTTCAACAGCCTCGCACACTTCTAGACTCGCGTCAGTCAGTCCAGCACGTAGACCTGCAAAGTCTGCTCTTCTAGAACCAAGTTTCCTTGATTTACTAGTTACCGGTTCTGCCTTGGTGACTTTGACCTCAAATCTAATTAGTCGATCATCACGGCCACCGAGCTCTTCGCCAACAGAGAGGTCTTCAACGATGCCATCCTCAGAGGTGAAAACCAAGTTGAGGATATTGTCTCCTCTCGTTGGCTCTCTCACCCATTGAGTGAGGAACTCGTTGTTCTTGAAACCAGGAGTAGTGCGTTCTCGCCACAGGGTTTTCTGGTTTTCCAGTTAACTTGTGTGTTGAAATCACCCATGACGATACACACTCTGTCTTCTACAAGTTCTCCTAGTAGCTGGTACAGATCTCTGTCGTTTTCAACGAGTTGGGCAGGAGGTCTATAAAGCACCAGGTTCTGTATTTGGCAAGAACTATCTCTAGGTCAACACCTAGTAGTTTATGGTCGGATACGATGTTGCAATTCGTCGAGTCGAGAGTATCCTAAACATACAACATCACACCGCCACCCTCTCTGCCTGGCCTATCTTTTAGGAAAAGCTGGTAACAGGGAATCGTGAATTCACCTTCAAAATCTCGGCTTGAGGTTTTTATCCACGACTCCGTTATGGCCACCATCTCAGGTTCTTCTGTTGCTACGAGGCCACGAAGTTCAAGAAACTTGTTTCTGATAGACCTCGTATTAAACAGAAGAATTTTGTGGCAGTCCCCGACTGTAGGACTCCCTACGCTCTTTTGTTTCCCGCTTTGTTTCTTTGTGGCGGGGTCACTCATCTCTTTGTGACTTCAGAAAAGGTAGTTTCTGGAGTAACACGGGTGTACTGGCATACGTCCTCCTTTACTCGGGGCCTGACACTTCTTTGGGCCTGCTCCACAACATCCTGGATCATGTTTGCGAGTACAGCTTTCCCTTTAAAGGAAAGATGCACTCCGTCCCTTTTGTACAGGTCATTTCTCCCGTAAAAAGTGCGGTAGGGGTCTACAAAGAAGACACCTTCTGCCGTGCATAGATCCGCCAACTGTCAGTTCACTGGGACGTTTCTCTCGTGAGCGGTCTTCGACAAAGTTTGACTGAGTGGCCTACAATTCAAGATCCTGAACCTCTAGCTGAACCCAATCTTGGAAAGGGTCCTCTGTGATTATATCATGGAGAGGAGAGACAAAATCTGGATCGAGGGCTACACAGGATCCGAATTTGAACTCGAGCTGGGAGTTCCACAAGGAAGCTGCCTGTGTCCATTACTGTACCTCGTGTACACAAGAGACCTCCTTGCTCTAATACGTGATGATACGATGAATCTGCAGTACGCTGACGACATCACTTAAATTCTCCCAAGTTCCTACAAGAATGCCGGAGTACAAGCAAGGGAGACAGCTGCCGAAATCCATAACATCAACAGATAGGAGAAGTGTAAAATAAAAACCAAACGCCAGAAATTCCAAATAATCCTAAAGAACCGTCGGAAACTAGATAACGTCATCGTCGACGACAACCTCTACCCGTACTCAGATGAGGGTAAGGTCCTGGGTTTACATGTCACCAAGTCTGATTACAAAGTCCACGTCAAAACCACAGTCTCCCTAGCTAAAAGGCAACTTCGGAAACTTTACAGGTTCCGAGATCTTAACGCGCTAAATAAGCAGCTATACACTGCCTTGGTACACTCCGTCCAGGTGTACCTGGCAGTGGTAACGCAGATGGCTAGTAGTACCTCTCTCAGGACGATGTAGACAGTACAAAACAAGGCCACCCTGCTAATAGCTAGCGCAAGGATAAATGACCGTATTAGGCAAACAGTCCTGCACCCAAGAGCAGGACTGAAGCCAATTAATATGGAAGTCCAAAGGCTAGGGAGAAAACATGGGAAAAGGTGAAAGAAGTATTCATCCCTACACTCAACAATGAAAATATAACAATACCGAAGCAGAGGCAACACAAAGATGCAAGAATATAAAAATTCCCAAGCGGAAGAATCTGGGCGAAAGAATCAGTAAATCCGATCTTTACGTGACCGAATTAACCGAAATAACAACTCAACAGACGAAACAACTCGAGCAAGACAAAATCAACAATAAGAATACAAACAAAAACAAATAGGAAAAGAGGTGAAGTGCCCACAATAAAGCCAAATAAAGTAAAGTAAAGTAAAATAAAATAGGAATAAATACAAAACTAAACAAGAAGAGGGGAAGTGCCCACAGAAGAAAAAGAAAAAAGAAATAAAGCAAAGAAAATAAATAAAACCAAAATAAAAAACAAGAGGCGAAGTACCCACAAAAGAAAGGGGAAAATAAATAATCAAAAATAGGCAAAAATAAAAATAAACAAAGGAGGTGAAGTGGCCACAAAAAGAAAATAAAGGAAGTAACTATAGAGAAAACTAAAAAGTTAACAAATAAATTTTATTGAAAGGCTTGAAAGCCAATACGGAGGATAAATTAAAATAGAGTATATATATATATATATATATATATATATATATATATATATATATATATATATATATATATATATATATATATATATATATATATATATAATATATATATAAATATATATATATATATATATATATAAAATTATAAGTATCAACGGAAGAATCAGACGGGCTCTGTCGGTCACCATCGCCAACAGTGGAAACACTGGAGGCAAAGGAAAGAAATAAGAAAAGAAAAACACGGAAGAAGAATGTAGACGATGCCCTCATCACCAGGACGAACAAAACTCTTTCACCCCTATCACACTTACGATACATTTCCTCACTTATTTTATCAAAATCAAATCCTTGGCCTCATAAAATATAATTAACGCAATAATTAGTTTCTTCCAAACACACTAATAAGTTAAAAAATAGTTTCTCATTTCACAGTTGGAAAATATACCATCATTTACTGAGGCTTTGCTCAAAAGAAAGGAGCCATAGCATATGGATATTAGTTGCTCTTATCAATGTATGTTTAAAATTATTTATAAATAATCCATTTATCTATTTTTACTGCTTGCATATTAGTAAAATTGTTGTTTTTGCTGTTGTTCTCGATGTTTCATCATCAGCTGGAACTTTTCCCTTTCTAATTACAAATTCCTTGAAGAAACTTGCATCGCTCAAAACATTTTGAATCATTTCAGCTTTCTATCTTTACATTCTTTGCCATTAAAGAAGTAGATTCAGCGATTTTATACCCGAATCGTTGTCATCATTCAAAGAGCACACTCTGGTCTTTGAAGACAAAGTTATGATAAAGACAGTATCCAAAATCAGTCTTTATGTGCCTAAACTTAAGGCCTATTTTAGAATATGGAGGATACTCCTCACATGCGCCATTTTACCATCAAAGGGTTATAGTCTCTCGCTCGTTACCAAATGTTTCTTGCGAAAAAAAATCATTTTATATTATTTACGATGGCTTTTCACGCCAATAATACTCCACTTTAGTCTTTCTTGAAGTTTTCGTAATTCTTCTTCACTTCTCACGTTTCGTTAAGACAAAAATATGGCGCCATTAAAAACAGGATTGCGGTAAGACCCATAAATAGATTAGTACGAGCCAGCAAGAGCGTTTTTCCTGGGACATTTTCTTTTGCGATTGATTTATGTCTCTCTTTGCTTCGTACAGTAAATTAGAGCAGAATACTTAGGTTAAGCTTAAAGGAGTTTCTTTTGAAAATGAATTGAGGATGCAGTTTACAATGTCACCGTTTATTAATTATTACATTTTCCATTTGCTGAAGAATAAAAAGGAATGGAAAGAGTCATAAAAATAGAGTTCATTCTTTTACAAATTTAATTAATTTAAATTCTTAGTATACGCCTAAAAGAACTGGATATTTCGGCTCCTTAAAGAGAAAAATAACTAGGTCTATTTCAAGGGGCTGAGTGTATCTCTTTTAAAAGCCCTTTGACTCTGCAGACCACTTTACAAAATACTTTAAGTTATTTCCATTGCTTCTAATTAGTTGTATTGCGTGTTTAAAAAATAACTCAAAAGTATATTTTATATTTATTGTACTTTTGAAATCACCAGCAAACGAGTGAAGTGTGAGGATGGCATACTAAGTGGAGATACCGATTTGGAGCTGGCTGATAATATTGAGCCACAAATGTGTGTTTAGTTGGCGAATGGGTTCCCGACTCTGATTTACTTGGCGGCAAAACTCACGTTAAGCTGGAATTGTCTCTTTTAAAACTGGCAAACAAGGACTAACCTGGAGGACGCTCCTCATCCACTACACGTCCCTGTATCCAATAGACCAATTTAACAAGTTAGTTCTTTTTAGGCCTGTAAGGTTGGTCTATTGGATACCGTCACTTGATTCGCGTGAAAAAGAGCGTTTCCCCAGGTGTGCTCCAAGTTTGAATGTGGTTACTTTTTGTTATACTAACCTCCTACCATTGCGTGAAGTGCAAATCCGACTTGACAAAAAAAAAATCACGTTAATATTTTTAGTTTACGCATCTATTGGGTCTTTTTGCATGAGAAGCCGAGGCGTTGTCAGCATTTGTTGGGTCTTTTTGCATGAGAAGCCGAGGCGTTGTCAGCATTTGTTGGGTCTTTTTGCATGAGAAGCCGAGGCGTTGTCAGCATTTGTTGGGTCTTTTTGCATGAGAAGCCGAGGCGTTGTCAGCATTTGTTGGGTCTTTTTGCATGAGAAGCCGAGGCGTTGTCAGCATTTGTTGGGTCTTTTTGCATGAGAAGCCGAGGCGTTGTCAGCATTTGTTGGGTCTTTTTGCATGAGAAGCCGAGGCGTTGTCAGCATTTGTTGGGTCTTTTTGCATGAGAAGCCGAGGCGTTGTCAGCATTTGTTGGGTCTTTTTGCATGAGAAGCCAAGGCTTTGTAGTGCAGTACTCGGAGTTGATTTTTAAGCCCACAAAAGATTTTTCAGAACGGGCTTTAGAAGTTTGCGCTATAATATCCCTACGTTAAGAGTTTCCTTTGTATTAAGCAATTTTTCGATGGGCTAGAAAAATCATCTGGGTTTATTTTATTTATGAATCATTAGTTTGCCTAAATTATCAGAAATGGGCTAGATTTTTAGTTGCGCGCACGCGGCTCTATAAGCTATTATGTCTGTCAGTAGGTCATCGGTCGGATGGTAACCATTTTACTTTTTAATAGGGTGGGGTTTTTTTGCAATACCGTAACTATTCGGCTGATTTTAACGGACCCTGAGACCTTTATGTTGTTTTACATTTTCTTTCAAATGATATAATTGCCAAAGTGCTCCCAAAGTCAGTCTGGGAATTATTTAAAGAAAACTAACTATGGGTCGCATTGCCCCCCTTCCTGTTGAAAGTTTTGAAGGTCGTAAGGTCATGAGCCAGAACAATTGAGAGCACGCAACTTAGCTCTGTTGACGTTGTTTTTACTTATGGCTCATTAGTTTGCCTAAATTACAAGAAATAGGCTATATTTTTATAAAACACTGACTCCTATATGTAGTTTTGCTGCGTCCTTCGTCAATACCCTGTGGCAAAGTAGAGAAACTACTGTATGTTGATCAAGTAACTAGGTTTTGTGTTTTAAATGTGAAAAAATTAAGACAAATAAAAGATATCAAAGTGCCTAGTTGACCATTTTTATCAGTGATAAATAATGTTATTTGTGTTATCATTTGTGTACTTTTTAAATACAATTATACATTAAAAAATATTTTAATAAAACACAGCCCAAGGAACGATAATAATGTAATATATAAATGGTATACCTTGTTTGGATTGTAATTTATTCTATGTAGGTCAAACTTCTAAAAATATATGTAAGAATTAAACAACATCAAGATGCACTATCTAAGGGATATTCAAATAGTGCTTTGGCCGTCCTCAGGCTTAAGATGGGTCACCAGATTAACTGGTCAAAAGCAGATACCATAATGCATATAAATAGTTTTAGTAGCAGAAATATCTTTGAATCGTTCCTAATCTCCAGCACAAAGGAGAGAAATGTAAATATTAGCCCTGGTTTATTTTCCTTAGATCCAGTCCTATCTTTTTTTCTCAAATCAGACTTATTAGAGACCATAAGAAAAATCTGACCTAATAGGGAAAGCATTGCTTTGTATTGGGTTGAGGAATAAGTTCTTGCGGTTTTATCAAATTTATTCATTACCATTAACAATTTTAGAAAAACTTCATTTTTAATTGATAACAATATGCAATTTAATCAATAATATATTTTCCGTTGTTATTTACGACTTCTTTCCATTGTTCAACTAGTTTTTCGATGCCTCTGCAATAAATTCTCTGGATTTTGACTCGAAGAATTCGTCTACCAGGTTCTTAATTCCACATCAGTATTGAACGAAACGCTGCCCAAATTGTTGGAGAGCGATAGGAACAGATGGAAATCCAATGGAGCCAGGTCTGGTGAATAGGAAGGATGCGGCAGGATTTCCCAATTAAGCGTTTGGATGGCGTCTTTTGTCATATTGACAATGTGAGGAAGAGCATTGTGGTGTTGCAGAAGGACTCCATAACGTCGATGAGGTCGCTTTTCACGAATCGCTTCGGCGAGTCGATACATTTGTTGAACGTAGATTTTGCATTGACAATCTCGTTGTTCGCAAGGAGCTCCTAAAAAATTATGCCTTCACAATCCCTCCACACACACAGCATCGGTTTTGGTGGATGAAGTCCTTGCTTTAATCGCGGAAGTTGTTTTTTTTATTGGGGCTAAGCCATTGTTTTCGATGGTTCATGTTGACATAAACATACCACTTTTCGTCGCCAGTGATGATAGGGGGAAGAAATCTGTCCTTATATCCACGAGTAGCCTTGTGACGAGCAAGCACACCTTCGGCAATCGTGGAGCGTTGAAGTTTGTTGATTTCGCTCAAAGCGTGCGGAACCCATGCACCGAGTTTTTGAACTTTCCTCATCGAATGAAGGTGATTCACTACAGTTTTCTGATCCCACGTTAATTGTACAGCCAATTCTCTAGTCGATTGACGACGATTTTCATGAAGAAGATCGTTCAATCGATCTTCATCCAACTTAATGGGTCGACCAGAACGTTCTTCTTCATTAAGATTGAAATGACCGTTTTTGAAAAGTGAAAGCCACCATTGAGCTGTCCTTTCTGATAAAGCATTTTCTCCATACACAGCACAAATATCGCGACGAGCTTTGGTTGCGTTTGCATTGTTCCCGTCTCCATTGAAAATGAATAACAACAAGTGTCAGAAATGCGTCTTTCTTTCAACTTGACATTCCATTTTGAGGGTCCAGAACAAAAATTAAATTAACACAACTTTTAAATAAACCGCAATGACTTATTACTCAACTTCAAGACGTAGCCTAAGCAAAAGCCTAATAGTCTACGCTGTTAAAAGACGTAGCCTAACCTTTGCAAATTTTGTTCTTATTATTTATTATTGTTTCTTAATATGTGCACAAATCACGTCAACAAAACTTAAATCAACACAACATTAAAAAAAAACGCAAGAACTTATTCCTCAACTTAATAGAAGTACGGTGTGTCTCTATTTTATAAGCCATTGTGAGTTTGAAAATGTTAAGACAACGAAAGTACTAACTCCAATCAACCTTTCTTTTTCCATACGTGGTATATATATATATATATATATATATATATATATATATATATATATATATATATATATATATATATATATATATATATATATCTATCTATCTATCTATATATATTTATATATATATATATATATATATATATATATATATATATATATATATATATATAATATTGAGGATAAATCGAAAGAAACGAATGCAGCATCTTTTAATTTTTCACAACGTTTCGAAAACAACAAGTTTTCATCTTCAGGCTAGAATAAGTTTACAAAGTTAATACATATGAAGAAAACTTGAAAAGGCCAACAAGACATTATTTTAAAGGGATAAAATATCAGTAAAATGTACTATAAGTTAAAATTTTTAAATATGACTTGGCAACAGTCATATAAATATATATATATATATATATATATATATTTATATATATATATATATATATATATATATATATATATATATATATATATATATATATATATATATAATTTGAAGGATGAACGAAAGGACGCATAAAGGAAAATTCATGTCATTTTCTTATTACAACGTTTCGGGTGAACTTTTCACCCATCTTCGGGTACTTATATATATATATATATATATATATATATATATATATATATATATATATATATATATATATATATATATATATATATATATATATATATATAAAGTCAACAGCCACGAAGGAAATGAAACACGGGAGATCTGAGAGGCCTTTCGACTAATCGTCCTTTACAAAGCAGAGCGAGAGTTCTGTGATCGCCAGATCGAAAGATTTCTTTTCACGAAATCTTTTAGAATGTGCGATTATACAGCTTACTTCTAATTGTAATTTTAACCTCAGCCCCGGCATGTATTTGTTGGACCCTTGTATTACAAAAACGTTCAAGAATGACCTTAAAGATAAAATCACTCATCTAATTAATAATAAGCTTTTCTAGTTATTTCTATGGTTAATATACGAGTATTTTCTGTTTTATTCATGATACTATTCACCTCTTAGAAATTGTTTTTGTCTCGGCCGGCTTATTTCTCCCTATATTCTTCATTTGTCATATATGCGCGTTTATACTTTTCTAGTTATTTCTGTTTTCATCTCTTATAAATTGTTATTGCTTCTAAAATAGAAGAATTATAAAATTCTAATCTTAATTTAGTTTGGACGGTTTGAGTACCCTTTCTCTCTTTTGTAAACCCCTATTTTCAATGGTCACCTTCTGTTTCGGCAGGACTAATTCTTTAATAGGGTTGGTTTCCAAGTACCTGTTAATGCCAATATAATCCTGATGTCATTATCTGTCATATACGTCTGTGTGTCTTCTTTGTAAAGATTTCTTCTTATTTTTCTACCTGTTTCAGTCTGCTTTGTAAAGGACGATTAGTCAAAAGGCCTCGCAGATATCCCGTTTCATTTTCCTTGGTGGCTGTTGACATTATTTAAATATTCAACGCGTTCCATATTTTCATATATATATGTATATATATATATATATATATATATATATATATATATATATATATATATATATATATATATATATATATATATATATATATATATATATGTATATATACATATATATATATATATATGTATATATATATATATATATATATATATATATATATATATATATATATATATATATATATATATATATATATATATATATATATATATATCTATATATATATATATATATATATATATATATATATATATATATATATATATATATATATATATATATATATATATATATATATATATATATATATATGTATATATATATATATATATATATATATATATATATATATATATATATATATGTATATATATATATATATATATATATATATATATATATATATATATATATATATATATATATATATATATATATATATGTATATATATATATATATATATATATATATATATATATATATATATATATATATATATATATATATATATATAAACATATATATATATATGTATATATATGTATATATATATATATATATATATATATATATATATATATATATATATATATATAAGTGGTCCAAAAAAACTGAAAATTATATTTCTTTCTCTCCGCAGGGCTAATTTTGTTACACCACGAAAAGGAATTACGCGTAAAATTTTAGTCTCTCTATCTCATCATTTAGGGGTCGTCCCACTTTTCACTTTTTCTTCGTTCGGTTGGTCTTTGAGGAGATTGAGATGGCCATTCGGTGTTCGTGAATGAGAATGAAGATGAAGTGCTTCTGATCCACATCCTCCTTCAGCTTCACATTGTATGACTTTACCACGGCCACTCCTCGTTCAGCTGCGTCGTTCACCACTCTCAGGCTTTTAGCTCTGGCCTGATAGTCCTCGTACAGCTTGTCGCCGTTCCAAGCCAAAGGATCCATCTGCTGGAAACCATGCTTCACTTCCTGGACTCCGCCTTTCTTCAAGACATCGAAAACACGATGCGACCTTTTGGCGAAGAAGGCATCAAGGCAGATGTCCCGTGTGTCTTCGAATTTTGCCCGGCGTGTGATGACAGAGGATTTTCGTGTCAAAAGCGGACGCACACCAGGGCAATGAACAGCGTCATGCTAGTCACATTCCGCTCCTCTCGTTTCGTACTCTTTAACTATTGTAGGAACAGGAACATCTTGAGGCAGTAGATGCTCTTTGACATCTATCTCACGTGGTGGATGGCACCAGGGACATGAAACGATGGTTGAGTCATTGTGCCCCCTCCGAGGAACAGGGCTGCGAGCTGCAGGAACTAAAAGTAGTCATCGCGCGCACACTTTTTTGGATCAGCCTGGGCAGATAACAGGTAATCCTTCATCTTGGAGCGGAGTTGCTCCATATGTCCTTCAAAGAGGGTATCCTCAGCCACCATGTACTCTTGCCGGTTGATGGTCAGCCACTCATTCTGGAAACGCTTGAAAAGGGCGACTTCCGGACCTCCAGTGTGCCCAAATACAGCTCGAAAGACGTCAAAGAGAACAATGTCCAACAGATGATGGCGGCACGCCAATATCGCCAACGCCCTTCTAAGACCTTCCTCGATCGGGAAGCACGCGGCACTGTGGAGGCCAGTGTTGCTTGCAGTTGTATCGAAAACCAATCCGACTACTTCGACGAAAATGTTCCAAGACTTGAGCAATTCCAGACACGCTACAGCCTGAGCTTCTCGAATCCTTGACTAGTTGCCAGAATGGCAATCCTCTCCACTTTCTTCCCTCCTATCTCCAGCAGCAGTTTCTTATTTCAATGCAGAAGTGGGAGCAGCTGCTTGAAAGTTCTTCCGTGCTTCTTTGTCCTGGATTTAGCGTGTGTGACTACGCAACCGCCGTATCGAACTTCGGGATAACGTCAGATCAGAAATATCGTGGATCAGGGCCTGTGCAACAGTAGCTGGTGAAGAACACTGCACCATGATCTGGAAGATTGACTCGATTCAAGGCGCCGACGACTTCAGGAGATTTGAAGATGTTCCTGGGACTCTTCGCGGGAGGACCAGATGTATAGGCTGAAGTTCAAGGTCAGTAGTTGTCTTCAACCTGTGACTCCTCTGACGATGTGGAGCTGTAACTGAAGGCAGCAGCGGATCCTTGAACTTTGGCCTCTTGTTCGTCGTATCTCCACTTGAGAGCAGCTTCTCGGTCATTTTTCTTTCCACGCCTGGAACGACTCCAGATTTCTTTGCGTCGACCCCTGTAATAATGCACGAGAAGATGTCCTCACGCTGCATCTTGAAGAACTACTTGTCTTCTTCGTTGGTCATGGTTTTGAGGGAATTGCTTGTGGCAACATCAAAGAGATCATGAAGGTCATCCAGGAACATCTTCTCCTTGACACGGTCCGACTCTCGCCCACGAGTCCGGTGTTTCTTGAGTGCTTGGTATTCGTCATTGATTCCTCAAAGTTTCTGACACAAGCATCTACCCGCTGTTTCGGGATACTGACCTTCTTCCTTACGGTGAGGACCTCGCCACATGCCAAGTTCTTGCCTTCCGAGACGGGTTTCTTTTCCACGACGTGAGGGAACAGGTACAACTAAAGCACATCCCGCTTACTTGAAAGACGGGCACATGACAGGGAATCAACAGGCTTCCCGATAAGCCACCACTCGAGGCTAGAACAGGTACTGCTTGCCATAACCTGAAAATAAGAATGAAAAAGATTAAAAGCGGGTCGACCGATAATTATCATTATATTGTGATTAAATTTCGCACACAAGGAGAGGAATGCGACAAGAAAGGAAGCAGTGATGGAGTGAAAGGATAAGTGCACTTTGAAATTTTACCCTCGTTTTTTGGACCACCCTAATATATATATATATATATATATATATATATATATATATATATATATATGAATCCATTAAAACACATTGAAAGAGAAAACGGAATAATTTTTCCTTGTAGTAATATTTTTATTACTTTTTTTCGAAAAAATCGGTGCAGGGAATCGATTCGAACCGGGCACACTGAGGCAGCGAGCACCGCTTTGATCACACTTAAAAGTATGCCGTTAGAACACTTTGCTACGCAGAGAACAAAAAAAATCTCTGAATAGAATAGCTTTTAAGGAACACTTTCGCAAGCTCGAACGGAGACTATGAAAGAAATAGAATATTAATTGGGAATTCAAAGAATAAATGAGGAATAGTTAAACGCGTGGCAGATATATATATATATATATATATATATATATATATATATATATATATATATATATATATATATATATATATGTGTGTGTATATATATATATATATATATATATATATATATATATATATATATATATATATATATATATATATATATATTATAAGACACAAATTGTAGAATATATACCGGTAGCGAAAGAGGCAACTATCATAAAAATCGAGATAGATTTTTCGAAGTATTACCCAAGAATAAGGTTGGTAAGGGAAGTGGTCTCAATTTTCAAAAAAGTGTCCGCAATTTAAAGCTGGAATTCTCTTCTGAAACCACAGAAATCCCGGCTAAGTTTGACCAATTTAATAGCCATATTATAAATGTATCCCAGTTCATTGAATTATAACGAAACACATCACTTCTTGTACATTTTGAAGCGGGGAACCTAGGAAAGACATCGTATGTTTTGTGATGCTCTAAGAAAGAGATTTCCAGTTTACACTCTTTGAGTTAGAGGAAGTAGTGTTTCTAGTTCTTTGGAGTAGTGTTTCTAGTTATTTGGAGTATTGTTTCTAGTTATTTGTAGTTGCATCTTAAAATAGATTCAAGTTACCTATTCCTTATGTTTCGAGATTTACATATAAATAAAAAAACGGAGGAAAAGAAAACAGTTGCATTCTTATTTATTAATACACCAATGTTTCATCAAAAGGTTACTGAAAATACCACAAGGACAATTAATTTAGGACAATCCAATATTTATATATTATTTAATCAGACACTTCAAATCTTGTAAGTATAGAAGTAATGATAAAGGTGCAAGAATTAACGAATAACGAGCAAAGGAACAGATGATATCTGATTCTTGTGAGAGGGGAAAGGGGATAGCTTTCGAAATGTATAAGGATTCAAGAATGTATAGGTCTGAAAGGGTATTTGCAAAGGAAAGTAAGGAGAATTTGTTGATCTTTATCTGGGAATTACAAGTTTTAGCATGGAGTCTTATCTTAGAGTAGTCTGGTTTGCCCACCAGGGACCTGTGCTCCATGACATTCTAACGTGATGTTTGACTCTCAAATGAAGTGTTACCATTGTTGAGCCGATATAGGTTAAGTCGCATGACGCACAATTAAATTGGTATATAAGAGAAGAACAGCAAGCAATTCTAAGGGTGTTTATGTAAACAAAGAGTAAGCCGATTGTATAACTATTCGCTGTGATTATCTTTAGATCCAAATAGAAAGAATTTCTGGATTATGGAGCGGATTTCGGTGGTCATTTCCGATGTTTGTGGACCATTAAAGGCAAAGCGACGAAAATAGGATTATATTATTTTCCATGGCTTTAATTACAGGGGGATTAACCTAAAGGTCAAGGCGCTTCTTTATGATGATGTATATATGAGAACTCTGGAATCCATTATCTTTGAAAGTTTTCTTTAGAAAAGTGAATTCTTGATGTAATAGTTTATGAGTGGAGCAGATATTTACGGTTCTGTAAAGAAAGGTAGCAATAGACTTAAGTGTAATTGAACGACGAATGAAACTAAAGAAGCTTATGCTAGCCCAGTAAAGGTGGGCTTGTGGTATATGGTAGAGGAATGGCCAGTAGGGGTGCAGTTTAATTTGATATCTAAATAGGGCAGCGAGCCATTGTTTTCTAATTTCATTGGGATTTCATGTTTAGGTGTCGGTGGTTAACAAATTTCATAAATTTAAGGGTATGTTCTTGTTTACGGAACATCATTGAATAGTCGTCAACAAAACGTCTATAAAATACAGAAGATAATTTCCTTGGGCAGATTTAGAGCCAGGAAGCTTCAAGGAAACATAAACTAAAACCAATGGGCAGCTTTATCCCAACCCCTTCCTTTTGTAGGGTAAAGTTCATTATTGAAAATAAAGTAGAAATTGGAGACAGATAAGTTGAGAAGAAAATGAAATAGACGGTGGTCAAATTTATATTGGTGTCACTCTCGAACCCGGATTTGCTGATTGCCGATCAGATGCTCTACCGTTAAACTACTAGGCAGCTAGACTCAAATTCACCTAGAGCGTTACCTTATCAAACCCAGTATCTCCTTAGGCTAGGAATTTACAAGGAATTTTTATACCATATCTTCTTACCCGCTCACAATTTAAAGGAACTTATCCATGTCACAATACAAAGATGGAAGCACAGCGCTCTCCTATTCACACACAAATGGCCACTGTAGCAGAATAAGGTCGAAGGGCGACCACGTGCCCTTCTGTACCCTTTTGCAACCTCTACGTGTACCAGCTGCCTGTTAATCTTTGGCCAACTTGCACTCTGAAATATTTGTTTTAAAAAGGACCCCGCAAAGTTAATAATAAACCATCCCCACTGGACTCATAACAATTTCCCCATTCACTAACGGTCTTCAACCAACTTCGGCTCAAAGTCGTCAAAATACCTATGTATATATATATATATATATATATATATATATATATATATATATATATATATAGAGAGAGAGAGAGAGAGAGAGAGAGAGAGAGAGTCTAGCAATCTACGACAGCCCCACTACATGAAAACAAGAAACTAATACCACTCGGAACATAGAACCACGGCCGTTTAACAAGATACATAGGTACATATACACGGCATTAAGGAACCCCGCAGTCAATACCTATCTACACATAAAATAACAGTAACATGAACGGCGTGTTTCCATAAACATGCGCATCTCCTACCACCCCTTATCGTCCCGCCACACCAGTGACACCAATATCACTACCTACACACAAAATAACACCACGCATCGGTGTCTAGCCACCGACATTTAAACTCTTTCTATCCTCTCTAAAGTTTTTTCCATACCCTTTTCTTTCTAACTACACCATCTCCTGCAGTCTTTCACAGTTATCCCTCTTTTGTTCTTTCTATTCACATTCGATTCGATTCGAAACGAACTTCATCCTTTGGTGCTCACGACCACCAACCCAACTACCTCTCCGCAAAAGGAAGCAACATGAATTGAAAACTTAACATCAATGCATTCGACTCTTTTCAAGAGTCGAATGCTCACAGCCACAATTTGAATTAGTTTGAAAATAGGAACAAATAAAATGGTTCTTCCTCAGCTGATTTTTAATTTCCAGCCAGATACCAACAAACTGCATTCTCCAATTAGAACGTTCAAAAATAAAATTGCTAAAGTCAAATACAACCTGGTCTTTAACAAAACATGTATAGAAGAGAGACGAATGCTTATATATATATATATATATATATATATATATATATATATATATATATATATATATATATATATATATATATATATATATATATGTATATATATATATATATATATATATATATATATATATATATATATTTATTTATAGATATATATATATATATATTTATTTATATATATATATTTATTTATATTGTGATTGTCCCCAAATAACTGCATGAAAATTTGCACAGCTCTGCGAAATGATTCCAAGAAAAAGGAGTGGTGTAATATATTGCCCGGATATATGAAACAAGTCTCTTAAAATTGAGAATTTACCGGATAATTTTAGATCACAAAAGAGAAACAAGAAAGAGTGAATGGCCTATTTGCACAGAGTGGCAGCCACCTTATTGAATGGCCTATTTGCACACGAAGTCAGACGCCTTATTTTGACCTACATCTATCTCCCTACATATTTTGTAAGATGAAAAGAGTGAGTTTACTGCAAACATGGATTTCCAGTAAATGGCCAGTTTTTCATGCTTGGCTTCGAGGCAGTGTCTATGCGGGGATACAGATCGCTAAGCGTAAGGTTAATTATAGAAAACACATTTACTCAATCCTAAATTTTGTTGGATTTGATTAGAATAAATGGATAAAAATCAATTGGTTATTCAAAATAAATAAATATTAAGGAACTAAAAAGGCAAAGTAATGATTAATTATAGAAAAAAACGTGAAATAATAATTATTAAGTAGCTATATATTGCTATATATTTTTATATATAGCTATATATTTCATCGGTGTGCTGAAATATGGATTTTAGGGCACAAAAGAGAAAAAGTGCACTAACTTCAAGCATATGCGAGTATATGTGAATAGGAAAACAATGCTAAATTTCCTATTTGAAACCTGTGTATGTCACCCGAAAGTTTTAGAAGCTTCATAAAGGAACTAGGAAAATTAAGGGATGTGAAAATCTATTGCAGAATTACGAGCAACTAAAGAGTGAAAGTTTCTTGGATTGCTACGAAACCGAAGTCTTAATTGGTGTTTCTGGTTTCGCGTCATTTTTCTTATCCCAGATTTCCCGGGAAATCCTGGGATAAGAAAATTGAACCGTGAACAATTTATAGTTCTTTTAAATTTCAAAATAGAATTTTTTCCCCATTTGAGTGTTTTGTTTCTTAATTAGAATAGGATAGGGAATAAGGTAAAAATTTGAAGGATTGTCCAATATCATCTTGATACCTAAGTATATATACAATTACTATAGTCGTATCTTCATAAGTTTCCTATGCAAGTTTGCATGTGTTTTCTACTAATCGGATTCTCAATTTACTGATGGATAGGGTTTCAATAAATATAGATCCGCTATATAAATGTTTTATTCATAATAACAAATTAACGATATTCCTTCGTGTAAATTGTAACTTTAGAAAATAAAGTAAAACTTTCCTTTAAGTAAATAAAAAATAAATAACCCTAAGATTTTTCTAGAAAAAAAATTAGGATTATAACGACTTATTAAAAAGGTAACATATTCATTGCCTAATAAATAAGGTTCTCTATCGTCTGTTAATAAATCGACCTGTAACCGAGGAAAAACTTTAAGCTTCGACTGAAGGAGGAGATATTTCAAATAAGAGCATTAAATGAGAACGCAATTGACTCTTGTGGTGGTGGCAGACCCGTCCTCGGCCCGATAGTGGGTCGGGGACCCTGACACCTATTCCAGGTCCCACCCCTAGCTTCCCGGACCATCGCAGGAGCAGACCCACCGCCTCCTGGGGTCTCTCCCAGAGATCCACCGGACCCAGGTTTGTGTGTATATGTGGGCAGTTGAAGAGATGTTTAGTGCTGTATGGGCGGTAGGAGATATTCACCAATATCAATTGACTCTTGTTTCCTGTAGCATCAAATTGACGCAATTCCTGCTTCAAAATCTTATCAAAATAAGTCGATCGACCCGGGCGGAAACAAAATGGAGACAAAATATTTGTTTTTACTCAATTATAGCATCTAGTTTTTCAGATAACATGACCTTGTAGTGTATCTGACTTACTCACCTTTTTCATTTTCCTCATTATTATCTACAAAATCTAATACCGCTTTCCATTCCACCCACTAAAATTTTAGTCAATGTCAATTTTTCAATTTGTAATAAATATTTTTTGTTTAGTAGAGGTGGTAGGTCGGAGATATCAGCATAGCTATATATTTTCTGATTGTGAAGGAGCATAGTCACACTCTGTACTTAATACTACTGAGTTTAGCCAAACGGTGGAAATATTTAATCTTTTATTTAATCCTATTTATGAGAAAACTTTTCATCTTTTGGGCAAATTGACTTTTGTTGGTCCAACTCATGGATTATATAGGGTGTACCAAAAGTTACTGTGCATTGGAAATAAATAGTCCTGCCACGATCATAGTGAAGAAAATGCAACTTTTAGCGGGCCTACAAGAGATACTGTTTGGAGACCATTCAAAGATCCGCTCCGCTTTTCATATACAGGGTGTCCGAAAAGTTACTAAACTGGATCTCTTGTAGACCCCCTAAAAGTTACATTTATTTTCACTGTGATCCTGGCAGGACTATTTATTTTCAGTGCATAGTAACTTTTTGGACATCCAGAAGCAAATAACCCTTCGGGTGTGGGCACTGTGCATAAAAATAATTTAATGAGTAAAACTATTGATATTAAGCACTTTAGGAGAAGGGAGGAGTGGTTTCGATACTACTAAGCTTTCTGAATATCAACAGGGTCGCGAAGTGATGACCGCCCTACAGTACCAAGTTTACCAAAATAACTATAACCAATGTTATCATGCTTTTAAATTTTTTACTCATTTCTATATTAGTTGAATTTATGTTTATAAACTATATAAAAGAAATGTAATTATTAAATATTTTTTAGCAATAAATATAAAAAAATAAATTAAACATCAAAATTTCCCAGAAAATGCATCATAGTTACTTGGATTCATTAAAGCAATGAATTACACGTAATCCGAGATTCCAGGATTCATTAAAGCAATGATTTACACGTAATCCGAGATTCCAGGATAAACATTTGTCGTAATTTTCTTTAATTTGTCCCCATCTCGATACAAAGCAAACTCCACTCCCCATAGTTCTTACATTCATATATCTTACAACACAAAGAACAGACCCTTTCCATAACACAATTACCATTATTTTTTTGCATCCGTTTAGTAATGTTATATACTTCTCTTGCTTGTCCATAGTTTAGACTTGTTATCTTAATGTCTCCACCTTTATTCTTCTCTTGGTTTCTTACCATCATCATTTCTCTTTTAAGAAGGTTCTTGATCCCATCCGGATCTTCCCTCGCCATCCTTCCAAATGCTCCATTTATTGGTTTAGTATAATTTCTCCTCCCATTTCTGCGCCGGCATCATATGTTGAAATTAAACTCTTCTATAATTTATAAACATGTTTTAGGCACTAAATTTTAATGATTCAAAGACTCAATTTGAAATTATTTTAAAGATTCAAATTCGTTTTCCTAAAAAGGATTTCTACGGTTTCTAATGATCCCATTCGGTTAATTCTACCTATTCCATTTTCTTTTATCTCTTCGTCCATTCTATAGTTGGGATAGACTCGTCTAAGTAAAGAAATGGCTGGAAATTTACCACCAATCCGGAAAAATCCTTTTGTTTTTCATTGGAGACCCTTGGTTTAATATAAGATCCAAACCATGGGTTTTACAGTGTATGGCAGCCACCGAAAAGTCGATATAAATAGGGTCACCATTTGGTTACTAACCAGACTCAATGTGGCAAAACCTCGTTTTAAGCGGAAGTGGTGTTTGTTTCCATTCTGCTAAGCGGTAACACGATTTGAAGATAGATTACGTGAAATTTAAGTAACCAGACGTCATAATGCCCGTATGACATTTGCCACTTCAAGCTTTACCACGCACGCAGCTAGCCATAAACCACCCCTTTTACTATCCACCCTAAAATATGATTTTATCCCCTTATTTTTTATTTCTCCAAGGTTTCTGTTATTGGGTACGATGGGATTTATGCCCTCATTTAACGACGTTATTTGAAAACGTTATCTCTGTGAAGCGTAATCAGAAAATAGAATAGAAATCTGTAGCACAAAATTATGGCTTTATGCCATGATAAAAGTAGTTTATAATCTACAAAATTATTTTTGATGTGCGGGTAATAAATCTTAAGTACTGATTATTAAACAAGATACACAGAACGTAGATAAATAGCAACAAAGAACAAGAATGGGAACCTATGAGGTCAAATAGTCAAAATCAATGTTTAAAATCCGTCGAATCATAGAGACCTAAACTGTGTATAAATCTATTTTATCCAATAACTGCCTAGATAATCTCTCCTAGAGATATTTTGGTTGATATAGTGAATCCAATATGAATACTGGACCTAAATTCTTCTTAAACTTCAAGTTTGTATTCATGAATGTATCAGATTTCGATTTCGACGCGAGATTCTTGGAATAGAGTCATTTTTCTCCCTTCTGAATCAAAGGAAGGATTTAAAATTATCGCGTGATGAGTAAGATCACTCAAGGAGTATTCTAGGTGACTCGAAATCCATTTTTTTTCAATACTTTGTAAGTTAAAAGATGAGAAACGATTAGCGTTATACGATCGAAAAATGCTTCTAGAATTCATTAAATGCGCCGAAAATGCATATGTAGATGGTGGAATTACAAATTCTCTCTTTCCATTGGTTGTTTACACAGATATGAGACAAAATTTGTGTATTATACATAGAATCGGTATGATTTCTTATTAAGAACAATTGTGATTTATGTAACATTCTGTATTCCTTTGCGAGAAATATAAGGTTTGTTTTTCTAAGATATGCTACGTAACTTCCCGGACAGGTAAAAAAACTAATAAAATATGCGTTTCTCTGAAATACGGAAACACTGCCCTATCGCTCAATTAATCCCACAATGCAACACATAACCATATCAAATTAAATTGACACATTAAAAATAATTTATGTTTCAGAGCAGCATTGATATTCTCTGTAACGCTGATAAAAATTAATGGTCACTTTGAGATAACTACCACCTCGTTGAAATAATGCATCTACCCAGCACGCACCATTAAATATCCTCGTACCTTACGTCACACTCCACCCCCCCCCCCTTCCCTATCAGGCGAAGAACCCCGAGAAGGCTGTTTGAGGCTAGCGTTCTTCTCGACCAATGACAGCCTCTCTCTAGAATCGGTGCTAGCGAGGAAAAGATCAAAACAATAATATCATTCCAGGAATAGTAAAACTCCCATATCATCTATTTAAGAGAAATAATTTTTTACGTTTTATGCATCAGTAAAGGACATAACTGTGCCTTTTAGGAAACTCTAGGACACAGGGATATAAACGAGTATTTTTATTTTTATGTCAAAAGTGCCAAATCGTCGTAATGAGAAAGTTTATCGTCGAAAAGAATGACTGGCGCGGGCATTTTCACACTAAACGAAATTGTTGTTCTTTCTTTCGTAGATTTTGCCAAGTAGATCTAATTGTTTTCGTTGTACGGGATTTCCTTTATGTAGGTAGATACACTTTATAATACATAAAAAATAAATGGTAAACAACCTCAAGGATATTTTTGTGCTAAACAAAATTATAGCTATTTTCTTCATAGAATTGTTGACTTCAGCTAAATGAAAATAGGTTTGATTAAATTTGAGCCCGTTGAAATTGATTTTAGGAGTATGTACACGCGATGTATCATGTACACAGGAATCACGCTTATGTGACCATGTATGTTCTCCTAAATGTGTCCTAGCAAGTGAGTTCAAATTTTCATATTAATTTATTCCTGCGAGTTCATTACGGTTGATGAGTATAATAACAGTCATTGTTCTCTCTACTTTTAGCAATTATATATATTTTTTGTCTTTTGATTCTTATATCTTCATCTCCCGGCACTCTTTCTCACATGGAAATGAATCCATGGGTAAAGGATGGTATAAAACACACTGTCTCAACACGTAACATACCAATATAAAAATCTCAAAATCCTGACCCTGTAACATTACAAACATAAATCGTTTCCAAACACGGTTATCTACATCCTGCTACACACGTTCATTGAGAAATTCTCGTACACATCCTCCTTCACTAATTGCACACAACAATTTTATTGCAATAGTTATATCAACGTCATTTAGAGACTTATGTTCCAATTTTTGTTGGAAAATCTTTTTAAAAAAAAAGAACGTCCACGCTGTTGTTAAGTTCAAGAAAAATCTCTTTAATAATTGAGTTTACGAAAGACGCGAGTTTTATGACTTTATTATTACTCTTTGAAATAAAAGACTGCCTAGCAAATAAAAGAACCTATTGTTCACCATACACTCTTCTGGATATTCTGTGTATACAAGTGCATTTTTCATTTGGTGTATATGCCTGTATTGATAGTTCATCTGTGAGATGCTATTACAATGGCTGTACTGATATCTACTAATTCATACTTAGATAGATGTGTATTGAATTGTGGAATTAACTTTGAAGTGTGTTCCATTAATTTATACAATTGAATACTTACATACTCATGCAAAAACCGCATATTATCAATAAATTTAGTTGTAATGATCATTTGTATGCATGTTTACTAATATAATCTAATGTGTACAGATGGTAGCTCGTAGGTATATGTGTATACGAATATATACAAAATTATCCGTATACATGGAAAGAAAACTTCCATATTTTCTAGTTCGTAAAGTTAGTTTTTCAAAATATTTGGCTCTTTCATTGTTAAGCTCTCAACTTTATATTAGGACCCCAAGATATATTTTCCCTCTTATAAAAATAACAAAGGATCGTTTATTTTGTCGAAGTTTATAAAAGTAAGTAAATGTTTTAGTTCTTGGCAAAAGTCTCATTCAATGGATCTTAGACAATATCTTCGGGAAAATTTTGCTGAATTTTTCTTATCTTTAGAAAAAAACTAAATTAATTTATAGGATAAATTTCCTGTTACTTTACATGGATTCATACAGACATGCCCCAAAATGTTAGCAAAATGACTCTTTTAAATAATTTTATACGTTAAGGCCAAAATAAAAGTCTAATATCTTTCATTTTAATGTGTTATAGAAACAAGTGTATATTATATCAAAATTTCCAGAAGCTACGAGTATATCCATAGAATACTTTATAAACTATATTATATTATATTATATTAACTATATGAGTTAATGCTTATGGTAATTGACTTTTATTTGTTATATCTTTTTCCTTTCTCTTTAAAATTGCACACATATTTTCCATCTGGCCTGTTCTCAGGCCAGATGGAAAATATGTTTTTGCCATTCTAAAACTTCATCACAACATATGAAGCGCCCTATACTTTTCAAGCCTTAATTTAGTATCTATTTGGGTACATGAGGCAGCAGTCGTGATGTCAGTATTGATTTATACAGAGCTTATCGCAGAATGTATCTACAATGTCAAGTGTCTAGTGTCATAAACCATCAATGCAAGCCATATCATGATTTTTGTTGGATTTTGACAGTTTGATGGATGTATTTTGTGCAAAAAGCCTATCATAGCCTTTGACCAAAATACTAAGATTGTTCTGTAGTACACTGAATGATCAATTTATTAGTGAATGTATAAAATTGAATACAAGTTTTATCTGGTAAATAAACGAAAATATTCTTGTAGTTGAGGTCTATGACTATGAAAATTCGGTTTTGTTTACTATATGGACGTTCTATCATTGAAGACTAATATGACATATTTAGTTTTCATGAACAAATGTTATTTATCGGACAATGTACGCAAACTTATACTTTACTTTTTCTCTATCATTTTCGGTTTAATTAAATAGTTTGGACCTAAAAGTATTTGTTAGTATTATTTTTTGTTTCTCTCCTTGGACGCCACACTGTCATTCTTCCCACAAACACCAACGTTGGGTGATTCGAGAGCGAACCTTAACTCTACTTTGCTGCAATAGAATATGACGCATCTTATTATCGTTCCTTTGCTTCTCTTTGCGTCCCTTACTAAAATATTGTCATATCTCTCGATTGTAGCCCCCGCAAGGGGGTGGGTACCCTGTATATAATGTTTTATCTAGTAGGGAAAGGTGGGGTAAGACGGACCCATGGGGTGAGATGGAACCCCTCATCGAATCTCAACCAGAAAGGACAAGGTTCAGATTGTGGCTGCTACTTGTCCTTCACGTCATCCCTAAGTGATGTATTTGCAGGCAGAAATCACGCTCAGTAGTCCATTTGCGCTTAGGAGAGAAGTTGTGTCTTTTCATGTTGCTGATGTTATTTGCACAAGGTAAGATACTGGATTGTTTGCATTGACATATTAGCTATAATGATTTACTATTTATGCTGCATATGCCCATTTGTGTGTACATTATAGGTACTCGTATGTGCCATAAATTGCTATACAAAACAAGGATGTTCTGTTGAAAATTTCTGAGATTGAATATTTACAATGGGGTAAGATGGAACCCATGGGGGTTCCGTCTTACCTCTCACCCTAAATATTTCACAAACCCTTAACATTTTCTTTCCTTTTTCTTTATAGATGCCACGGAAATACGTAAGAGTCAGTGGTAACGGGGAATGGAATGAGGCAGCTATTAATAGTGCAATAGCTGCAGTTAGAGAAAAAAAGATGGGCTTGAAAAAAAGCCTCAAAAGAATTCAATGTGCCCAAGATTACTCTCGATCGCCATGTCAGAGATAAAAATAAGATAGCAACTGGTTCAACAAAGGTAATAAACTGTCTAGCACATGCCAAAGTTAACTATCTTGTCTAGCACTTCCTGAAAGCTTAACCTTTTTGAATTACTTATGCAATGATTCCTGTTAACCTTTGTCTTTAAAGTTTGCTGTTTGTTGTCCTGCAATATTTTATCTTTTGTCATATTTCTTTTAATTCAAACTTCTAACAAATTGCATGACTCATTTTCCAGATGCTTGGTCCTATCAGGACGGTATTCAGTTCTGCACAAGAAGCAGAGTTGGTTACTCACAGCGGAAAGGAATAACGTGGATCACAAATTTAGCAAAATGGTGAGATCTTGCTACGAAATAGGTTTCTTCATTTCATGCTTAGTTTACATCCTACAAGGAGTATGATACACATAGGAGTTTGCCTTTATTCCAATTACATCACCTGTTTCTGTCTTTTAACCAGGTTGGACTTGCTGGTAAAGACTGGTTACTAGGCTTCCAATGGCGCCACCTAGAACTTGCAATTTGAACTCCAGAACCAACTTCTGCTTCTTGAGCAAGATGCTTCAATCAGACAAATATTGAAAATATTTTGACATCTTATCTTCAATGTAAGCAGATCATTCCTTTCCTCCACACAGGAATTTTAATGTCGATGAGACAGGTGGAACAACGGTGCAGACAAAGCCTACAAGGATCCTCGTTCTGTGGGGTTAAAAACAGGTCGGCACACTGACTTCTGCTGAAAGGGGAGTTTTAGCTACAGCAGTTTGCTGCATGTCTGCTAGGGACTAGTTTGTTTCACCTTTTTAATCTTTCCACGAGTTCGAATGAAGCTGCTCTTTCAAACACAGCCATCAATGGGTTTAGGAAAACAGGAATTTTCCCATTGAATAAGTATGTTTTCGGCGAAGCTGACTCTTTAGCTGCTCACCCCGCACATATTCCATTAAATAGTGAACAGGAAGAGGAAGATTCGGACGACCCAGTTCCCTCTCCAATCATGACTACTGAGAGTGAACCTGAATTGGAAGTAGCTGATGAACCAGAACACCCAAGTGCTGTGTCTGAACCTGTAGCACCAAACGTGACTTGGAACCTGTTCAGGCCAGATAGTTCACCCCAGGATATAATTCCCTTGCCAAAGGTGCCCCAGGTCTCATGGGCGAGCTCTCATTATGACAGCATCCCCATATAAGAAAGACCTAGAGTCAAAATTCAGAAGAAAAATAAAAAAGAAATCACTTTAGCAAAGAAGCGCAAAGAAGAAACCAGAAACTCTAGCATCCAAAAAAACGACCTAACAAAAGCATGATAAAACAACAAACAGCGCAAGCAAAAGCTGGACCATCCTGGGTTCATGAAGGTGAAAGTGAGAGTGAGGGAGATTCAACTATCTGTTTGTATTGCAATGACACATTTGGTAATTCTCTGAGAGGTGAAGGGTGAGTTTGTTGTGCCATTTGCAAGAGATGGGCACGTGAGCAATCTGCAGGAGTGCAAGATTATGAAGAGGTTTTTGTGTTTGAAGTATGCAGGTAATAATCAGTTTCTTTATGTTATGGTATAGCGCTATGAAGGACCCATACAGGAGTAAAATGGGCAATGTACATGGGTGGATACAGGATGATGAGGAAAAAAAATTTTTACGTCATTTATGCCAATAAAGATATGTTTCTTTGTTTTAAAGTTGAAGATTATGACAAACATTTAGAGGGGTAAGATGGACCCCTGGGGTCCATCTTACCCCGTCGTATTTTATTTTGGTGGTATTAAAATTTTTTTTTAACATTCCGTGTTTTAATCTTTTCCTCCAAAAACCAGGGTGCGTATTGTAATCATAACACACCAAAGCACCACCACAACCCCTAAAACCTCACAAAACTATATAAATGTGGTTTCTAAACTAGTTCTTTTGTTAAGTAGTCCGTCTTACCCCACCTCCTCCTGCCTAGAGGGGCCGCACATCATCCCGGTCTCAGTGTGTGCAGTTACACAACCTCTTACCCGCCCTCCCGGAACTCTAATGCCTACAGGAAGACCTACGGCTTTATATCCTCCTCTATTTTTCACTTTGTCTATTTTCACTATTTTTTTAAATATCTCTCCCTACTAACTTTATACCCGCAAAAGGATGGATGGTGTAGTAAGGGTAACGCCACTACTACAGCTGATACCTGGAGGACAGGCACGTTTTCCCGAACCCAGTGCTGGAGTAAAGGTGGGCAGGTGGTTACTCACCATGCTTTTCCTTGCTATGGGTCGTCCATCGAGGTCGATGATGACGGATGCCCTCACATTGAGGGCATCAAATCTGCACTTGGTTTGAATGGGTAGGAATGTGTGCAGCCTTCGGACCGGTATCTTGACCGAGAGAAGAAGGAGCCTGGTGGCAGGAGAGGCTCGAGACGACCAGGCTTTATCCTCGGATGCAGGGAGCTACCGAGACACCGGTCTGTTTGTGCTCGCCTATAGGCCTTCTCTTTCCTGGTTTGTGTTCGAGGTATCCTTCCTCTAGCCGTTGCCTAAAAAGGAAGTGGTGTAGTGGGGTGCAGTTGCTGTTAAGCGCCACGGTGTGTCCACACAGCAGGGGGCCTGGACGCCGTACCTCTGTGGCCCACTGCTGCTCCGAGATTCCCTGCTGATGGTTGGACACAGCTATCTCTATCCTTCTATATCACCTGCACTAGTCTACGCCTCTTAAATTTCTCTCTTGCTATTTAGAGAAGTTATGTCAGATAGTTTCAGTTTCCTCCTCATGATAAAAGCTAGTCCATTGGCGGTTATGCCGCGATGTTCCTACCCACTGTTATCGCCGTTTCCAGTGCGTATGTGAGGTAACTTGCGCCATCTTTTATACAATAAAGTACGAGACAAAGTCATTCAGAATGTAGAGTCGGGTTATCAAAGTCGATCTGAGCTCGAAACCGAGGCAGTTCATGTGTAAAACATCATATTATGGATGTTTCTGGTCATATGGGGACTTTTTTCTATACTTTCTAAGGCATTGGAGGGTCAATCTTTCATGCTTCTCCTTTTCTTTTATTTGTTGTACCATGGCCACAACTGAGGGTAATATAGCAATGCGCTCGAGAGAAACGCCGCCTCTCAGCGCGGCGTCACCCTACCTTAGTGCCTGGAGGGAGGAGAAAAAGAGGTACCTTCTAAGCGGTGAAAAGGTTTTACTCCCCCCTCCTTCACCAGGTAAAGGGTTTTCTGCTTTACAATGTTCTGAGCACCCTCAGGCAGTTTCACCTCTTGAGGAGAGGTGATCCACGGCTATGATTTTGCTCCGCATCCTCCCATCATCCCATGCCCGAGAGAGGGCTGTTACTCTCTCTATGCTTGGCAAAGAAGATGGGAGACGGTCAAGGGAACTTAAATTTGCGTGCCATTGCGCCGCTACTGTTCCCATGGACCTATCCCCCAATGCCGCGACGGCTTCAGGTCGCTTTCTGTCGTCTCCGAATCGGACACACTCGTGTGACGCATCGCTATTTGATGGAGCGCTCGCCTGCGCCCTATTGCGACAACTGCGTCGTCCCCCAGACTGTTCGGCCCATTCTTGTCGAATGTCCCAGTCTGGGTGATCGCGCACGATACCTGTCCCGGTAGCGGGATGGGCGGGGTCGCTACCGCCTGTCCTTTGTACTCGGGACGAGTGCGTGCACTTTGACTGGTGGAATTGTTGACTATTTGGGGGAGGCCGGCCTTCTCCCTTTCATTTAACTAGGTTTAGTTGTTGTTGTTTTGTTATTGTTTTGTTATTGTTATTTTTTTTATTGTTGTTTTCTGTTCAAATTTTTTAAAGTAGCCTAGAACTAGGCTGTTTGTTTACGGCGACCTATGCCTAAGTGGGCAGTCGCCAGATAGCACCTTAAAAAAAATTTTACTCTCTCTCTCTCTCTCTCTCTCTCTCTCTCTCTCTCTCTCTCTCTCTCTCTCTCTCTCTCTCTCTCTCTCTCTCTCTCAGCTCTGGTTAAAGTGTTTTCGAATCTATTACCTTCCTTTGTCTCCTCCTTGGAGTCTCTCTATGTGGAATGTTGGTGCCTCCGTCCCTTTGTTTTCCCGTAAGGGGCGCGTCGATTTGCCTTCCTGGCCGCCGTGCTGACGGGACTCAGCGCCTCGTCCGGCCCCAGCTTAGCCTTTTTCTTTCTTTCAAACAGCCTGTATTTCTCACCTACTTCCTCACCTTCGCTACAACCTTTCCCACAACTTTCTCTGGTCGGCCTCTATTTTCACAGGGTAGATGCTGACCTTCTTTTCAGCTAACTATCCCGGAGCGGGGCTGAGGGTGGAGGGGACAATGTTCCCTAACCCCAGAGCTCCAGTTTGGGCTGGTGGGTTTTTAACAACCTGTTTCATCTCCACCCATACCTTCCTCACATCCCTTTTCCTTCTCTCTTCAATATATATTTTTTACGCCATGTCTAACGTGGAGCCGCCATGCCGAAGGGCTGCCAGGTCACCAGGCGGGAGGGGTGGCATTGAATGGCGGCACCTGGCTCTGCCAGCCCCGTACGCAACCCTTGAAGGGTGGGCTACTGTGAGGGGTAAGGAGCGTCTGCATCTGGTAAAGAAATTAGGGTCACCATGCCCAGTGATGTAAAACCCCAAAACAAAACTCTTCCCCTTTCCCCCTCACGATCAAAGGAGCTGCCTTCGGGCAGCTCCACAGAATAAATGGAGGTTCCCCTTCCCCCTGTGCTCTCGCAGGGGACCCTCCAGACCACTCTAACCGGAGCCCCTCCCCCAGAGATAGACATGGTCCTTGAGGCAAAACAGCCTTCCATGGGGGCAAATCCGAGCTCGCTGCCAAACACCGAACTCGAGTCCGCCCCTATGCAAGGTTCTCCTCAAACGGCACAGGTCTCTAAGGCCGTACAAGGAGGAGAGGGATCTCCTCTTGTTGGTGCCCCTACGACCGCCAGGACATTCTCCATCTCGGAGAAGGACCTTGCCGAGGCCGGTCCATCCAGCCTGGGGATCCTGTTGGGCATTCCACGCCCTCATCTACTAAAAAGAAGAAAAACAAGAAAAAGACTAAGAAGACTCGAGGCTCGTCTCCATCCGCGTAATGTGTGGGGATGGATAGGTCTGCTGTCACTTTGGTAAGCGACCAAGCCAAGATCGGTACATCCGGCCCCTCTGCCCCCCTGGGTGCAGAGCCCCTGACTAAGACCAAAAGTGCAAGTGCGCAGAGAGGACCGTCGATTAGATCGGGGCCCCTCATTCAGAGATTACCCGGAGTTTTCGAGCCCGCTGGCTTTACACGCTTCCTGGTTATTCGCTCCACTGATGGGACTATGTTGGCTAATAGCAACATGATCCATCAGAGAAGAGCTTTAGCTAGTGTGATTGGTAGAGAGCCGAAGGTGACCCGTTTCTCGGACGGAAGCCTTTTGGTGAATGCGTCAAATATCTCCGAGCCGGCCATGATTAGTGCCGTTCGGACACTTGCTGACACGTCTGTGAGTGTGACGCCAGAATCTACCATGAACTTTGTGAGAAGAGTAGTTTATGCGAGGGAACTCGTGGACTACTCCATAAAGGACACAACCTAAGAGCTAGCCAACCATGAGGCGGTCAAAGTCGAACGTGTGATGAGAAAACGAGGAGGGGCCTCGAGACCCAAACATGCACTCTTCGTCACGTTCAACTCTGACAAGCTCCTGAGTCGGTGAGTGCCGGTTGGTACCGCTACTACGTGAAGACATTTGTGCCACTGCCACAGAGGTGCTATTACTGCCACCGCTTCGGCCATAATAATCGCTCTTGTCGACGTGCAAAGTCGGGGTTACCCGAAACCTGTGTAAGTTGCTCAAAAGCCGCACACGATAAGTCCAAATCGTGTGATGCCAAGTGTGTTAATTACGGAGAGCCGCACCCCGCTTCTTCGAAGCAATGTGGTGCGTAAGGTTTCGAGCCGGAGGGAGGAAAAACTCGCATGGCGAGCCCAACTCCCCCGATAAGTCCTCGAAGGCAACAGCGCCTTCAGCGCCTGGTCCGGCCAACAGGGCGCGGGGTTCTGCCTCCGGAAAGCGTACGGTCATTCTTGGAAGGGTTTTCTCCTTCAATGTAATTACCACGGACTCCGAGCCAATTGGGAGTTGCTGCAGAGGCTCGTCGCTCGTCTCCTCCCGTTTCCCATTAGTTATCTTTATGCAGGAGACCATGTTGGGCGCATGCCCCCTGCCCACCCTCCAATGGTATAAGAGTTTTGCGACCCTTCCACCACGGGATGGGGGACGGGCGGGTGGATGTGTGATTTACACCCGGCATGATGTCTCCGTTCTTCTTTTCTTTTAGATACCTCCTTTCAGGCAGTAGCTGTGCAGCTGCACCTTGAAGGTGGTATATTGTTATTTCCGCATACATTTCACCGTCGCCCGACTCCGAGGCGGGGAACTCCTGCCGCGTCGTGGCACAGTTGCTAAGGCCCTTTCTCTTGCTCGGAGATCTAAATGGTAGACACCCTCTCTGGGGAGACTACTCTATCAATCCCCGGGGTTAAGTTCTTGCCGAGCTGATAGACGAGCTTGATATGAGTGTCCTAAATTTGGATGATTTTACGCATCACTGCCCAAGAACCGCTTCATTTTCCTGCCTCGAACTATCTTTGTGTTCTCCGGATGAACAGCTCGATTTTGATTAGGAGTGACAACCATAGTAGTGGTCACTTTTCCATTCAAATATCCTTTTCTAGGCCACTGCCGCCTGTAAACCCACCTCGGTGGTGCTTTGCGCGGGGGCGGCGGTCTGCATTTCAGGAAATTACTGAATTCTCTATCTCAGTCGAAGAGTTTAGATCGGTAGATGAGGCCGTTGAGTTCTTATCCGTCAACCTCATCGCCGCAGGCCTGACTACTATTCCTAGAACGTCTGGCCGTTTGCACGCCGACCACTCCCATGGTGGTCGGCCAAGTGTGAGACGGCCCTCAAACAGAAGCGTTATGTTTACATGCGCTATAAGCGCCGCCCGAACAATTTCAGTGTCGGCGAATTTCATCAGGCTAGGGCTAGGTTCCGGTATATTTCGGAACCTAGGACCGGAATCTCGGACACTTTGTTCGTCGTGAAATCCTTCGCGACCGCTTTCTCCGCATTCTCTACCGGGATACTGCTCTTCCAGCATTATCTGGACTTTACCTCCAAAAACGGAGAACCCTTCAACGAAAGGTTTACTCTGAGTGAGTTACGTTATGCTCTTGCTTCGTGCGCAGGTACCGCCAATGACCCGGATGATGTTCTGTACGCCATGCTTCGACACCTGTGTGAGCGAGGCATGGCCCTTCTGTTAGATTTGTTTAACAGGATTTGGGTGGAGTGACTCCTCCCGGATTCCTGGCGAATCGCTACTGTGCTCGCCTTTCAAAAAGCGGGGAAAGATCGAAGTTACCTGGCGTTTTCGAGCTCGCTGGCTTCAAACGCTTCCTCGTTATTTGCTCCACTGATGGCTCCATGTTGGCTAAGGGCAACATGATCTATCAGAGGAGAGGATTAGCTAGTGCAATTGGTAGAGAGCCGAAGGTGACCCGTTTCTCGGACGGGAGCCTTCTAACGAATGCGGCGAATCCCGCCGAGGCAGCAAAGATAACTGCTCTTCAGACACTTCATGGCAACCCGGTGAGTGTGACGCCGCACTCTACCATGAACTTTGTGAAAGGAGTAGTTTATGCGAGGGAACTCGTTGACTACTCCTTTGAGGACATCACCTTAGAGCTAGCCGACCATGGGGCAGTCAAGGTCGAACGTGTGATGAGAAAACAGGGAGGGGCCTCCTGACCCAACCCTACACTCCTTGTCACGTTCGACTGTGACAAGCTCCCCGAGACGGTGCGTGCCGGTCGGTACCGCTACCGCGTGAAGGCATTCGTACCACTGCCGCGGCGGTGCTATTACTGTCACCGCTTCGGCCATACGAATCGTTCTTGTAGACGTGCAAAGTCGGGGTCACCTGAAGTCTGTGTAAATTGCTCCAATGCCACACACGATAGGTCTAAATCGTGTGTGGCCAAGTGTGTCAATTAGGGAGAGCCGCACCTCGCTTTTTCAAAGTAATGTGGTGCATATCTCCTTGAGAAAGAAATCCTGGCCGTTCAGGCCCAGAATCGACTCTCATTCCGCGAGGCTAAGGACTTGGTCCTGGCGCGCCTGGCTCTGCCTGGGACGTCATATGCCTCAATAGTTATAAAGGCACCCTCTGCTCCTGGCTTAACCAGAACCAATGAGCACGGTTGTTTCCGCGCCCATTCGGAGCCTTTCTACGTGCTCTACTCAACCCGGGCGCTCCCCTGGCAAAGCTGGCGGCAAAAAGGGTTCATACCCAGCCCCGGCTAAAACCAGGGCTCCCCCTCTTCCCCCAGCGTGACCGTTTCCCGTAAGTTGAAACGGCCATGCGCCTCCACCGAGTCGTTAGAATCACAGGGGGCACAGCCCTGAAGTTAGTCGCCAGACCATCTTCCGGGGTTCCTAAAGCTGCCCCCCTGAAGGAGAACAGCAACAAAGGAGCTTCGGCTCCTTCGCCCACGCCTAGTGGTGGAGCGAGTGGCTCGGAGATGGTGGTTCCCCGGAACGAGGGCCCCCCGCATCCGAAGCCGAAACGCCCGCCTAAGGTTCCGAGGCGGAGGGAGGAAAAGACTCGCATGGCGAGCCCAACCTCCCACAATAAGTCCTCGAAGGCAAGAGCGCCTTCAGCGCTTTGTCCAGCCAACAGCGCCCGGGGTTCTGCCTCCGGAAAGCGTACGGTTATTCCCGTGAGGGTCTTCTGTTCGAGGAGGGCTCCCGCGTCTCCTCCGAGCTAGGCCTGGAGAGTATATTTCTTTAATGTAATTGCCGTGGACTCCGGGCCAACTGGAAGGAGCTGCGGAGACTCGTCTCGTCCCGTTCCCCGTTCGCTAATTTTCTGCAGGGGATCATGATAGGCGCGTGCCCCCTGCCCGCCCTCCCGGGGTATAAGGGTCTTGCGACCCCACCACAACGGGATGGCCGGGCTGAGGGATGCGCGGTTTACACCCGGCATGATGTCTCCGTTCTTCCTTTCTCTTCTCTTTAGATACCTCCTTTTAGGCAGTGGCTGTGCAGCTGCACCTGGATAAGAGGTATACTATAATTTCTGCGTACATTCCACCGTCACCTGACTTCAACGTGGGGGACTTCCGCCGCGTCGTGGTACGGTTGCTGAGGCCCTTTCTCTTGCTTGGAGATTTGAACGGAAGAAATCCTCTCTCGGGAGATTACTCAATAAATCCCAGGTGACAATTCCTTGCCGTTTTGCTCGCCGACCACTCCCATGGTGGTCGGCCGAGTGTGAGACGGCCCTCAAACAGAAGCGTTATGCCTACATGCGCTATAAGCGCTGCCCGAACAATTTCCTTGTCGCTGAATTTCGTCGGGCTAGGGCTAGATTCCGGTATATTTCGAAGCACGCCCGCTACTCTTCTTGGCGGGCATACGTGTCTTCACTTAACGGGAAGATCCCTCTAGCAGAGGTGTGAAAGCGAGTCAAAAGGATTCGTGGCAAATTCTCGCAGGACCCCCCTCCCGTTCTCCATGTGAATGGGACCGCAATCTCGGACCCCGCGTCCGTGGCAGAATCCTTCGAAACCGCTTTCTCGGCATTCTCTAACGGGATGCTGCTCCACCAGCATTCACTGCACGTCGGGATTTCGCCGAAGGCCGCCGGCTGGACTTCACCTCCAGAGGCGGAGAGCCCTTCAAAGACAGGTTTACTGTGAGTGAGTTGCGCTCCGCTCTTGCTTCGTGCTCGGACACCACCCATAGTCCGGACGATGTCCCGTACGCCATGCTTCGACACCTGGGTGAGCGAGGCATGGCCTATCTGTTAGATTTGTTCAACAGGATCTGGGTGAAGGGTCTCTTCCCAGATTCCTGGCGAATCGCTACTGTGCTCGACTTTCGCAAACCGGGAAGAGATCACTATACTCCGACCGGTTTCCGCCCAATCTCTCTAACCTCTTGCGTGTGCAAGTTGATGGAGAAATTGGTAAATGTTAGATTAGCCTTTTTCCTGGACAGCGGAGGCCATCTGTCTTCTGCACAGTGCGGCTTCCGCAAGTTCCACTCCACGTCGGATGCTCTGCTTCAACTGTAAAATGCCGTATACGAGGCCTTTCTTAGTAGACAGCACTACGCCACGGTGTTTTTCGATCTGGAGGAAGCTTATGATACTCCATGGCGATACGGTATCATGGAGACTCTCCACATGATGGGGGCGAGGGGATGCCTCCCAATCTTTATATCTGAATTTTTGCGAGATCATCGATTCCGCGTACCTGTAGGGGAGCTATCTTCCGCCCAAAGGAGCAGCAAAAGGGTGTCCCGCATGGAAGTGTCCTTGTGTCACACTCTTTGCCCTGAGCATCCACGGCTTCACCTTGGTGCTGCCAGAAGATGTTCTCGCTACCCTCTACGTGGACGACCTTTCGATCTCCTTTGGCGCGGCCCAGATGCCAACTCTGGAGCGTCGACTCCAACAGGCATTGAACCGCGTTTCTCGCTATGCCGAAGCGCACAGGTTTCGGTTTTCCTTAGAAAAGACTAAGGTGGTGCACTTCTGCCGCCATTCACGGTTCCACCACCATCCAGATTTGTTTCTTAATGGGGTTCGCCTGGATGTGGTTAAATCGCACCGTTCCTTGGTCTTGTATTTGTCCGACGCCTCACCTGGGAGGCTCATATCCACAGCCCTGGGGTCTCTTGTACCCGCGCCATGGACATTCTCCGTTCCGTGACCTTTAGCGCTTTTGGTGTGCTGATAGGGCTACTGCTCTACTTTTTATCGATTCTTTGTTCGTTCGAAGCTCGACTACGGATGCGAGTTTAATGCATCTGCAGCCGAGCGTTTATTGCGGAACGTGGACTCGATCCACCACACCGGCCTTCGACTTGCAACCGGTGCATTCCGCACTTCCCCCATTGATAGCCTGTTGGTCGATGCTGGGGAGATGCCACTTACTCTACGCCGCGTGCAGTGCATCACTCGCCTGTACGCGCGAGCACGGCGCCTCCCTCAGTGGCCAACAGCTTTCACTGCATCCGCAGCTGAGCTCGACGGTGCCTATTCCGCCGAGAGACGCCAGTTATACCCTAAGCCCTTTGGGTTTAGGGCCAGGAAACTCCTTCAAGAGCTAGGTATAGCTTTCGGGCCGGTGGCATCCTTGGTTCTTCCCAGGACGCCACCCTGGAGGGTACCACATTTAACTATTTTTCGCTACGCCTCTGCTCCCAAAGCTTGTACAGCGCCGGGAGTATTGCGTTTAACCTTTTTGAAGCACACCTCGTATCACGCTGGAACCGTGCCAGTGTATACAGATGGCTCCAAGTCCCAAGAGGGGGTCGGCATCCACGCCGTATCGCCTCTGTTTGAAGTCAGCGGGGCTCTGCCAGACGCTGCGTCTGTCTTCACCGTCGAGTAGGTGGCAATACACCACTCGGTACGGGAAATCACGCGACGTGCCCGGTTCGGAGACCGGATTGTGATCTATAGCGACTCACAAACGCCCTGAGTGCTCTCGGGGCATCGGAATCTCCGCATCCCCTGGTTTGCGATATCCGTGATGCCACTGTTTTGGCGAGCCGGGCGGATGTTGAGATTATCTTCTGCTGGGTTCCTGGACATGTAGGAATTGCGGGTAATGAGCACGCCGATGTGGGCGCCAGAAGAGTCCGCTAGGACTCTGCGACCGGACCAGCGTTTTGCTCTTCCTCACACCGACTACATGGCAGGAATACGGGCAGCTCTTCGGACTGCTTGGCAAAGAAGATGGGAGACGGTCTATGGGAACTTAAAGTTGCATGCCATTGCGCCGCGACTGTTCCCATGGACCTATTCCCCAATGCCGCGACGGCTTCAGGTCGCTTTCTGTCGTCTCCGAATCGGGCACACTCGTGTGACGCATCGCTATTTGATGGAGCGCTCGCCTGCGCCCTATTGTGACGAGTGCATCGCCTCCCAGATTGTTCGGCACATTTTTGTCAAATGTCCCATTCTGGGTGATCTTCGAGCACGTTACCTGTCCCGGTACCGGGATGGGTGGGGTCGCTACCACCTGTCCCATGTACTCGGGACAAGTGCGTCCACATCGATTTGTGGACTTGTTGACTTTTGAGGGGAGGCCGGCCCTCTTCCTATTATTTAGGCAGGGTTTTTTTGTTTTGTTTTGTTTTGCTTTTTTGCTTTTGTTTTTTCCCTTATAGGTCGCCAACTCCTGCGCCGGGGGGACCTCCCCCCGACGGAGGAGCTTGCTTACTGCTCGCTTCCTTTTCCCCTTTTTTTTTGGGGGGGGGGCTTGTTTTTTGTCTTTTTTAATTTTATTTTAAAGTAGCCGAGTACTAGGCCAGTTTTTAATACGGCGACTAATGCCCAAGTAGGAAGTCGCCAGATGAGCTCTTAAAAAAAAAATAAATAAAAAATCACAGCATCCACCTTTGTTTTCTTTTCCAGACTGTGGTGGAAGTAGAATGCTTGGAGCACTTGTCCTTTTGAGGGAAGACGGTTACCGGTGATGCTCTCCTCCGGGTGACCAATCAACCACCACTGTTCGCGAATAGTAACAATCGTACCTGTGAAAGGAAAATGGGAATATTGAAGTTCTCTGTTCTGTTAGTGATCACGACTGAAAATGATAACTTTCAGTTCCCCAAACACAAGTAATGTTCGTGCCAATTTACCACCAAAAGAATGAAGAAGTTGGTGACCTCTAGACACCAAACAAACACTTCCAAAGGCCAATCCACTTGACTAACTGCCAACGTCACCTCAATAATGGACCAGGTGGTGGACGCATGAAGGGAGAGGAGAATGTGTTGCTCTGGGGGACCTTTATATCTTATCTGATCGAGTTCAAATTTTATATGCACTTATACGACCCCAAGTGGAACAAGAACAACATGTGGCCTGAAGTCTCCCACAACTTTTATATTTTCACAATATGAACTTGAACAGTCCCTAATATGTATATATATATATATATATATATATCCATATGGAGCTCGGCCGTGAAGCCTGCATTTAATATTGAGGATAAATCCCAGAGCCACGAGAAACGGATGTAGCATCTTTTAATTTTTCACTACGTTTCGAAAACTACAAGTTTTCATCTTCAGGCTAGAATAAGTTTACAAAGTTAATATGCATAAAGAAAACTTGAAAAGGCCAACAAGACATTATTTTACAGGTGACCAATTACAGAATATCAGTAGAAAGTACTACAAGTTAAATTTAATATGACTTGGCAACAGTTAAATTTGCTTTAAGACTGACTCAAAAATTAGTTCATAAATTTAAAGATTATTGCAGAAATTAATTACAAACTAAGAGAAATTGACTTGGCATTATTTAAAGATAATAAATTTAAACTTTTTTTTTTTATTATTAAATTTTGTAAAGACTAACAGTTAAAAACATTTAATATAAAAATGGAAAATTTGGGTACTTACTAAAGCGGATCCATCCTAGAGAGTGAATGGTAGGTTTAACAAAGGGGCTAGTATATATATATAGGTTACATTGACGGTTGGTTTATTAAAAGGCAAACCAACTAACAAACTGTAGTTAAAATTATTTAATTAATAATGATATTGCACTTAAATCTTCATTGAGTGTAGGTTTGTAGTGTTTTATATATAGAGATTCGAGGGTTCTTAGGCAATGTTTGTTGTTGTTAAAGGCTAATACTTTAAAATTCTCAATAGAAATGTTAGTTTTACAGCTTATGGTGTGTTCCCTAATAGATGACTTTTCCTTTCTATTTAATATTTTGCTTGTACGCTAACTAATCCCCATATGAGCAGAGAACCTAGCTCCAAGAGACCTAACAGTGCTACCAATGTAAGAGGCTCCAGTACAACTGGGACATTTAAATAAATAGACATTATCACTGCGGAACTCCAAAGAGATAGGATCTTTACTGTTAAAGAAACTTCCTATCGATAGTTTGTTTATAAAAACTATTTTGGGGTTGATTTGGGGAAAATATCTTTTATAAATAAATAAGATTTTTCTTTTAAAAGTATCGTTCAAAAAACCCATCTCTGAAATTAGTAAATATATGGGCATTTTAGGAACTTTTATGCAGGGTTGAGGGGGGTCAACGAGATTATCAAATAGCTTTTTTAAAACTCTATCATATAGGTCAGAAGGAAATAAATTATTTATAAAATACTTCCTAAGAAAAATAAATTCATTATGGATTGATTGGTAAGTGGATGATAGCGAGAAACTTCTATGTATTAAAGTTTTTACTGTGGATATTTTATAACCGAAATCACAAAAACTAAAGTAGTTCAAACCTAGTCCTGTGAATGTTTTTTTTCTGTAAATGGTTGTTTGAATTTTTCGTTGGTCATTATCTCGGTTGATTAAAAGGTCAAGAAAGGGCATCTTATCATTTGACTCGACTTCCATGGTGAATTTGATGTTAGGGTGTAAAGTGTTCAAAAAATTAAAGAAAAGTTGGCTATGTGCAGGATTATTAAAAACTGCCAAGGAATCATCAACAAAACGGCGGTAGAAGGAGGGTTTGTAATCTAAATTAGTGGAAAACATTTGATCTTCGAGATGTGTCATAAAAAAGTCAGCTGCAAGTGGTCCCATTGGAGAACCCATTGCAACACCATCGATCGACCTCTTAAAGGAAACTTTACTGACTTTTGTTCTGAGTTATCTTCTCTCTCCAGCGAATTTTATTCTAAAATACATTCATCTAGAAGTTCGAATTTCATAATTAAACCTAAAGATAGAAAGGTATTACGGACACTTGCGGGCAATAAGGATATAATAGTTACTAAACCTGATAAGGGAAAGGGTGTAGTGATCCTTGATAGGGAGGACTATGTACAAAAAGCCCATAGTATATTGAATGACAGAACAAAATTTGAACCTATCAATGATTTACCTAAAACTATTCTTCTACGATTCGAAGATAAAGTTAATCGTTTCTTAACACAACTTAAACAGGCTTCAATTATTCCTAAAGATACTTATAATGAATTATTTGTATCTTCCAGTTATTTAGCATCCATGTATTTTCTACCTAAAATTCACAAAGAATGAGTCCCTTTGAGACCCATACTTGCCTCTTATTCTTTACCATCATACAAACTGGCCAAATATCTTGTTAAAATACTTTCACCTTTATCTAAAAATCAGTTCTCCATACAAAACTCCTATAAATTTAAAGAGGAATTACTCAGCAAAGTTAACGATGGATATATTGTGAGTTATGATGTTGAATCTTTATTTACTAACATTCCCCTAAACTATACAATCAGTTTAATATTAAATAAGGTATTCCATTCCCAAAATACTTTTCATGGATTTTCACGAAGCCAATTAAAAAAAGCGCTGGAATTAAGTCTTTCTGAATCTTGGTTCACGTTTAATAATAAAGTTTACTGCCAGATCGATGGTGTTGCAATGGGTTCTCCAATGGGACCACTTGCAGCTGACTTTTTTATGACACATCTCGAAGATCAAATGTTTTCCACTAATTTAGATTACAAACCCTCCATCTACCGCCGTTTTGTTGATGATTCCTTGGCAGTTTTTAATAATCCTGCACATAGCCAACTTTTCTTTAATTTTTTGAACACTTTACACCCTAACATCAAATTCACCATGGAAGTCGAGTCAAATGATAAGATGCCCTTTCTTGACCTTTTAATCAACCGAGATAATGACCAACGAAAAATTCAAACAACCATTTACAGAAAAAAAAACATTCACAGGACTAGGTTTGAACTACTTTAGTTTTTGTGATTTCGGTTATAAAATATCCACAGTAAAAACTTTAATACATAGAAGTTTCTCGCTATCATCCACTTACCAATCAATCCATAATGAATTTATTTTTCTTAGGAAGTATTTTATAAATAATTTATTTCCTTCTGACCTATATGATAGAGTTTTAAAAAAGCTATTTGATAATCTCGTTGACCCCCCTCAACCCTGCATAAAAGTTCCTAAAATGCCCATATATTTACTAATTTCAGAGATGGGTTTTTTGAACGATACTTTTAAAAGAAAAATCTTATTTATTTATAAAAGATATTTTCCCCAAATCAACCCCAAAATAGTTTTTATAAACAAACTATCGATAGGAAGTTTCTTTAACAGTAAAGATCCTATCTCTTTGGAGTTCCGCAGTGATAATGTCTATTTATTTAAATGTCCCAGTTGTACTGGAGCCTCTTACATTGGTAGCACTGTTAGGTCTCTTGGAGCTAGGTTCTCTGCTCATATGGGGATTAGTTAGCGTACAAGCAAAATATTAAATAGAAAGGAAAAGTCATCTATTAGGGAACACACCATAAGCTGTAAAACTAACATTTCTATTGAGAATTTTAAAGTATTAGCCTTTAACAACAACAAACATTGCCTAAGAACCCTCGAATCTCTATATATAAAACACTACAAACCTACACTCAATGAAGATTTAAGTGCAATATCATTATTAATTAACTAATTTTAACTACAGTTTGTTAGTTGGTTTGCCTTTTAATAAACCAACCGTCAATGTAACCTATATATATATATACTAGCCCCTTTGTTAAACCTACCATTCACTCTCTAGGATGGATCCGCTTTAGTAAGTACCCAAATTTTCCGTTTTTATATTAAATGTTTTTAACTGTTAGTCTTTACAAAATTTAATAATAAAAAAAAAGTTTAAATTTATTATCTTTAAATAATGCCAAGTCAATTTCTCTTAGTTTGTAATTAATTTCTGCAATAATCTTTAAATTTATGAACTAATTTTTGAGTCAGTCTTAAAGCAAATTTAACTGTTGCCAAGTCATATTAAATTTAACTTGTAGTACTTTCTACTGATATTCTGTAATTGGTCACCTGTAAAATAATGTCTTGTTGGCCTTTTCAAGTTTTCTTTATGCATATTAACTTTGTAAACTTATTCTAGCCTGAAGATGAAAACTTGTAGTTTTCGAAACGTAGTGAAAAATTAAAAGATGCTACATCCGTTTCTCGTGGCTCTGGGATTTATCCTCAATATTATATATATATATATATATATATATATATATATATATATATATATATATATATATATATATATATATATATATATATATATATATATATATGCCGGGAGCAATTGGAGATTGTTTTCGTCTTGGTTTCTGGACAATTAAATATCACTGGAACTGAGAGCACTGACAAGGGCGCTAAATTGTCTGCAGAGTTTGGAAGAGCTGACCAGCGTTTTGTTCTTCCTTACTCTTACAACATATCAGCAATCAGGACAGCACTTCAGGCTGGATCGTAAAAAGTTTGGAGATAGCTGATAAGAATATAAAGTTAAGTGGCATTAGTCCCATGATGTTCTCGTTGGCCTGCTCTTCAAATGCGTCGACGGTTTCAGGTCGATTTTTTTGGTCGCCACCGAATCGGACACTCTCGCAGGACGCAGCGCGATCTGGTGGAGCGCTTTCCTTAATCTTTCTGTCTAGAGTGTTTGCTCGCCCTGAGAGTAAGACACTTTTTTGTTTAATCTCCTTGGTTGGAGAAGCTCCATGAGCAGCATCTGTCCATGCACCCTGACAGGGGGGAGGGGGGCTACCTCTAATCTCTCCTGGATTTTTTACCTCTTGAAGGGTTTAATTTAGTGGTATGTTGTTTTTGTTTTTATCTAGGGGATTAATATTAGAAGGGGTTGCCTGTTATTTTCCATTAGGTTAAAGTTAGAGCTGTATATTTCAATGGTTGCGCCCTTGCTTGCGTCATCATATGAGTGAAATAATTTTTTTAGAAATATCTCGGGTTTAACTCTTTTCTTGCAACTACAAATCCTCCGTTTTGAAGACAGGCGTTCATCATTCAATATTGTTTTATTCATTATTGATACCACAACCTCCCATACTATCTTTATTAGTAATTTCGGGATATTTTTCTTTTCTTTATTTGATCTTGCTGCAGCGGCTGATTATACAAATACGCTCACAGTTTATATTCTTTATTTATAATGTCAGGTTGGAATTTTTCTTGTTTTCTTCAAGTCAGCGGGCTCGCAGCTCGCCTGGAAGGAGAACTTCTTGGACGTTAAGTGAAAGCTGGCACTTGGGGTAGAGTGAAGGTGGCAGTGATGGCGTTGTGTGTATGACAATTGGTTATTCTCTTCTGTGCGTCCAGATTTAGTAGGCTTCGAACGACGTGAGGTTGCTAGACGTCGGCATAATAGTGTTACCAGGGTCTCTGCCCGCTTTATTGATTTCGAGATAAATAATTATTTTAATCATTTTATACAGCGAAATACAACACCCCCCCTTCACCTTCTTTGTGAAACAACTATTTTTTTTTTCCTACGTTCGATTTAAACATCTAAGTAGTTCCTAATCAGGAGATTTATCATTGAGGGACTATAAATTTAAGCTGTGATAATAATCCCTTACCAATCTTTTAAAAAATTACAAAAAAGTGGGGGAGATTAAAGTGTGCAAATATGAAGTAACCACTTACAGCAAAAGCAATAGTTTAGGTAAAAATTATCAATCCGCAAATTTTATTAACAAAAATGGTCTATTTTTCCCAAAACAATCAACGATATTATTTTTACTAGTACTAGTACTAGTCTTCCAAAAGGCTAATTTTCGTTTTCTTCAAAACAGTACAGAAAATAGAAATATTTTTTTACGACAATAGTTTAAATGGACAATTAGATTTACATATGTTTAAAACCATAAATATTTAGAGTATTTACCTAGTACACTAGTCAAAACTACTAGAATCAGCTATTTGATATTTGAATAGCCGTGTGCTTCTTGAATTATAACAAAAAAGAAACAAAAACAAGAACACGCACAGGCGTTTTCGTTCTGTAGGTCGACACCCCACAAATATAGGCCATACACAGAATAAAAACCATCATCTTCGATCTGTGAGGAAACACCACGATAACGAGTACTACTTCTAGCACCATTATTGTATTTGCTACATTTCTCCTACCAATATCATTCAATAGTGTTGCACAAATCTCACAAAGATTCTTAAAAGGATTTGAAAAATACGAAAAGTGGATTTTTGAAATCCGGTAACCCTTTGCAAGTGCTAAGTCGAAAAATATTCAGTCTACAATGGCCGTTTTCAGTCTATTAGAATATTCTATTCCAGCTTTCCTCAAGGGACTGCAATAACTTTACCAGAAATGGAAAACGGCAGCAAAATGGAACCCCACTGGAGGGAAATACTCGACCACGAATTAGATTCTGAGTGTGACACTCTCTCAAACGATAACGATCTAGAAGATAAATCTCAACAGTTCCGACCCTCGAACATGGCAATTTCGCCGTTCCATCCTTCATTCGGAAGCGATATCTCAGAAGCGGGTTGCGGAATCCAATAAAAGGAAAGAACCAACGTTTTTGCTTTCAGTAATGTCAAATTGGGTGAGGGAGTATCTCGTGCTCCTTTCTAATTGTTCTTTTTAATCTAATCCTCTAAATTCTATTGATTTTTCAGATAGGAAATGTGTAGATTGCCGCATTAAATGACAAACAAAAGCCTAAAAAGATATCAAAGGGACGTTTAGGCCTTACGACTCTAATTTATTTCCCCTGCTGCTTCTTCAGAATCGTTGACTTTTATGGTGTCTCACTATCGATAATTCTCACTTTCTTAGTGCGAGGGTTTGTTTTTTTGTTTTTTTCGTTTCTTTATTTGTTTCGTCTTTTTATTGACAAATTCATGTATTTGAGCCCTCCTTCCATATGTTTGGAACGAAATGAGGGTAAATGAAGAATAAGACGGGAGAGATCTTATTGTAATATAAGAAAAATACAAAAATCTGGAAAAAAGAAAGGACACCATTAAAAAATTCAAAGAAAAAAACTTTTTTTCCAATAAGAACGATGGGCATGATGATGAGTGCAGAGTCAAAGACGGCACACTCTTTTTATCTTTTCCACTTTTCTTTCTTTACGTCGCCTCTATCATTTCATTTCTATCCCACTGACACACAAATCGAACCTTCTTAGAACCTACCACAACGCGCAAACGCAAGGGTAATTTCTTTTCTTCATTTTTTTTTTATTTTGATACAAATATAAAATCTTATAATACCCACAAATGCATCGGAACAAAAAGTAGTCACATAGTTTGAAATATTTTAACAACACCACGTGACTAATTCTTTAGTCCGGTGGGCGTACAATCACGTACATAACTTTCAGGATTATTCCATCACATTTCACACAAATCAAAGAAAGATTCTTTGCCTAACTTATTCACCAACTGAATAAATATTGCATACTTTGAATGTCCTGAAGCCATCCTGGCTATCCATTGATCCTTTTGTGGGGTAAACATGTCACCTTAGGATCGTGCGAGTGAAATTTTTAAAAAAAATAAGATTTTTTTTCATGCTTAGTTCTGGCTAAGAAATAGGATACGAAATAAAATCACACTAAGACTTGCTGTAGTATTACTACATAAATAGTAAAAAAACAAAAAAAACACAGGATGAGTCCTTTTGTATTAACGCATTAGAAAAATCGATGTCACGGTTTTGCCCATTAGTTAAATAAAAGTACCATGGAATGCACCTTTGATGAATAGAGGCCCCAGGTTTGCCCATTTAAGCAAAATGGGCACAGGTGTATGGACATCTAAAGAATAGAGGCCCTAGGTTTACCCATTTGAGCAATTAGGGTATCCATGTGTGCACATTTGAAGATTACAGGTCCCGGTTCTGAAATTTGAGCGATAAGGATAGCACTGTGTGCAAATTTGAAAAATAAATATCCTGGTTCTACCCAGTTGAACAATAAATGCACCAGTGTAAGCACTTCTGATGACTAGGGGTCTGGTTTTGCCATTTGAACAATAAGGACACAAGTGTACGCATATTTGATGAATGGATGTCCGATTTTGCCCATTTGAGATAGAAGTCCCAGTTTTGCCCATTTGCGCAATAAGGGTACAAGTGTATGCGCATTTAAAGAATATAGTCCTGATGTTTCCAAATTGAGCAAAAGTGGTACCAGTGTATGCACTGTTGAAGAATAGTACTCCTAGTTTGGGCATTTGAACAGTATAGGTAAAGGTTTATGCATATTTGAAGAATATAGGTCCTGGTTTTGTCCATTTGAGCAATAAATTACCATTGTATACACATTTGAAGAATACACATTGCGCATTTGAGAAATAGGAGTACCAGTAAATGCACCTTTGATAAATAGGAGTTCTTGCTTTGAGCACTTGAGCAATAAGGATACCAGTGTGTGTGCATTTCTGGAGAATAGATATCCAGATTTTGACAATTTGAGTAATAAGAGTACCAGTGAATGGCCATTTGAAGAATAGTGGTCACGGTTTTGCCCCTTTGAACCATAATGGTACCAGTGTAGGCGTATTTGAAGGATAGAGGTCTCTGTTTGCCCATTTGAGCAACAAGGGTACAAGGGAATTCATTTTGAATAATAGAGATCTCCGTTTTGCTCATTTGAGCAATAATAGTAGTAGTTTAAATACATTTGAAGTAAATGTGGCCTCAAAAAAATAAATAGGAAAGCAATAGTCGAAAAAGTAAAATCATTTATATAAACGTTTGGTTTGATGATCGAGCGAATCAGCTCTCTTCATTCCCGTAAATATAAACATTGACTAAACCTAACCTAAGCAAGGAAAATTTTACCCATCCACGCTCATATTGAAATACCTTTCACTATTTCTGAAGAGAGCCTACGGGTCACAAGGCCTACCCATTCTCATCGGTTCATTTTCAAATTGACCCATTTGCCCATTTCAACAATAACCGTCCCCGGGCCAATTGAGACAGCTATTTCCAAAAGCTCTAAAATTACAAGGACATATAGATAAAGTAGTGCAATTGTCTAAAATTTGGTTCAAATAATGCAAATTACATTTATATTTGATTACCCTATTAAGACTGGTTAAGATACAAAGAATTTGGGTAGCATTATGTATATCTTGTGACTTAATGCTACAAAACAATATTTGGTTGCGTGCGGTAGAGCTAAAAAAAGGATTCACTACAGAATAATAATATCGCTTACATTGTTACTTATTACATGAAAATTGTCTTGTTATTTTTACATACTCGTATGTGTACTCAGAAATGAGCAAAAAATCGTGACAGTTGTCTCCGCCAAATTTGTTTTTAGATATTTTTTTTTAATAAATTAGATAACTTTAGTTTTATACTCACTCTTAGGTTTATGCCTAGAAATTTCCTTAAAAATTTATTACAGAAAAATGATTGAACATCTTAAAAGTGAAAAGTATTATAAAAAATTATAAATAAGAAAAAAATGTCCTATTTAGGACTCGTTACTACCTTTCTCTCTAAAATGCCATCTAAATTATATTTTTATGAGAGGATGGAGGTTATTTCTCTGGAGATATGGAGAGGAGAGAGAGAAAGAGAGAAGTTAAGATGAAAGGGTAGAGTGATGTATCACATAACGAGGTCCAGGGGCAGAGAAAATACCGGAGGTAATATGAAAAACTTGGAAAACACAGCCAGATTACTGGGGTAATTAGAGAAATAGACTGGGAGGTCGCGCTGGAAGAGAGAGCCATAAGAAGTTAAGTATTGTATATGCATTGTTTTTGTTATCAGAGTGGATTCGGTGGTTGTGAGCTACATATGCAGATTTCAAATGGTCGCTGAAGTACTGAGTTGCACGGCTACATGCATGAAAGAGAATTTCATTTTATGGAATTAAAGTTCTGAACTGTAATTAATTTATATTTTTTAGTATAAACAAGTAAATAATAATTATTATTAAATATTGCCTTCATTTTTTACGGCATGGTGACACTAGTCAAGCTATATTACCCGTAATTTTAATTCGAGATACCTAATTTTCGGTTTAAATCGTTCGTTCTTCCTCATCTATAATATGCAATGAACTTTCATTGTTGTAGCTTGGTAAAGTGAAAGAACACAAAGAAAACACTGAAAAAAGGCAACTAAATCGATTCCACATCTTCCTAATAAATCAGACGAAGAACAGCTCAAAAAACTGGGTCAACAGAAATACAGCAGTGTAGATTAGGTGTTCATTTAATATAGCTGTATACAAATGTTTAATAGTTTGGCAACGTTTACTCAAATTATTTCTTTATCATGGCGATGCTAACTCATTCCTTGCACACACTTCTCCATTGTTGCCATATACATGATTTACCTAAAGTCTCCATACATTGAAGTAATTACCTCTCTGATAAAAGAATAATGACTTGACACATGAGTGTGCAGGAGGAAAAGACCCCTGGATCGTTTAAAGAAGCACAATTGAATTATAATTCCAAACATAACACCACATGTCTAGGGTAATACAAGAAAATGGAACCGAGAAGAAAATCCCTGTTATTCTTAAAGTAAATTCAAGTTTATAGGCTCATATAGAGGGGGCCTTCAAAGTTGAGATAAATTAAAGGCCACCATCACCAATGAGATATAGGCTATGGCACCGCATTCGCTTGATGAAGTGAGCCCTAATTTTCATGTTAAAACAATGGAATTATTGGAAACTAATAGGAAATTAATATATCACATTTAAAAAAAGCCATTTTTAAAGAATAAATATTTAATAATAAACTTAATACTCTGGTCCACAATTAGTGGTAAAGGGGCAGTTTGGTTTTATATTGTTGAAGATACATTGCAGTAGGATCAATATCGAAAAGTTTGGGTAACAAGAGACATTCATTAGATACGTGACTAGTTTTTTAACTAAGAATCATTCCAGGGTAGATAGAGAGTTGTAGAAAAATGGGCGATGAAAAATTAAGTAAGAAAGTAGCGTGAGGCTAGTTGCGAACGCCTCCGTGCGTTTCCGGACCGCTGTTAGAGAGCGGCGAATCCAATGCGCCATCCTGAGTCTCAAAAAAGAGACTCATCAAAGCGACGCTTTTAATGCAGGGTTAGGTGCTATTCTACAGCACAAGGTCATTTAAAACATTTTTGCAATCATAAAATATTCCTCTCTTTGATTGACCCGATAGAAAATTGATGGGAAAAGTAAAATAAATAGAGAGTTCGTAGCAATCAAAGAAATGTTAATAGAAAGAATAATGTGAGTATGAACCCATGAGGATGAGGTATATATAACCTGCTATTACCACAAAGTCTGCCTCGACATCTGATGTTCGCAATGGGGTCATAGGTGACGCAACTAAGTACTAAATGTTTGGTATACCGTTTCAGGATATTTACATATACTTTCTTGCAACATACAGTGTGGTCCGAAAGTCTTGTCACGCCCTGTAAATATTGTTTGAATTTTCTATTTCTGATGTGCTGACACGAGTTCCTCCATTTGGAAAAGAGGCTGATGGCAAGTGTATGGACACATGATCGTGTGCATTCTGGCAAGAGCATGGAGGATGTGCGACATGACTTCACTGCAAGATTCGGCAGACTAACCCCTCCGAACAGGACGATACTCAATTGGGAAGATGAACTATTTCTGGCAGGATCAATTAAGGACAAACCAAGGACAGGACGAGCCTCACACGATGGAACACATGTGCAGAGATGGAGGCATCTGTGCTACGATTACCCTCGAAGTTACCGCGAAAACGGTCTTCCGAGCTACGAATTCCATAAACCACAATGTTAACACATATACCAAAGCATCTTCATTTGAGATTATTAGGTACTAGGGGCGGTCAATAAGTTTTGCGAATCGGTAAGGCAAAACAGAGGAAGGAGGATGGCTTTTTGTGGGGGTGTTAGGACTAGTTATGACAAGTCAGGACCTGCAGCCGCACGCTCCTGCCTCGTTTATTTAAGAAGCAGTAGCTGATTGCAGATCGTCAGTCAGAGATCCATGAACGCATGGTTGAAGTGTACACCGATACCGCCCCTTCTATGCAACCATTGTTTGCTGGAATAAGAAGTTCCGCCATGGTCGTGAGTCCCTTGAAGATGACCCCCATCCAGGACGCCCGTCAGACGTGACCAACGAGGACAATGTGGCCCGTGTGGATAGGATGGTCCTCGAAAATCGACGGGTAAAGGTCGAAGAAATCGAGCGAGAACTTGGAATATCACAAGGAAGTGTTATCAACATCATCCACGACAATTTGGCCAGGACCAAGGTCTCTGCCCGTCGGGTCCCTAGAAACCTCACGCCCCATGATCGATTCCAACGTCGTCAAAGTCTACAAGGCCAGAGTTGCACAAGCTGCCCTGCGCGAGTGCGGGTTCGAGGAGCTCAATCATCCCCCTACAGTCCAGATCTGGCCCCTAGCGACTACTTTTTATTCTGACAGTTCAAGGCTGCACTGCGTGGACGCCGGTTTTGGGACGATGAAGATTTCCAGCTCGCCGTCCGGGAGTGGATTGAACAGCAGTCGGGAGATTCCTGGTTGTCGGGAATTCGAAGCCTCAGGGACAAGTGGCGCAAGTCCATTGAAATCGAGGGTAGTTATATTGAAAAATAATAAAACACTTTTCCTCGTATCTCGTTTCCTTATATCCGAATTGCAAAACTTATTGATCGCCACTCGTGCATTGTTCCTCTATTGTTCGTATTACTTTTCGATAGGGGCTGACAAGACTTTTGGACCACATTGTACTTGTATCATTTGTCCACTAGTTTTGAATATTTGTTATATATAACACAAATTAAACAACATTTACAATTTTTTGTCGCTCTAATAATTTGGCACTTTCCACTATTTGTGTTTTGGAAGCTTTAAATGCTCTAAGTCTATCACGCCACTCAGGGTTAATGAAATTTACTATAACAGGCCACTACAGCTTGGATCATTTTCAATATTGCTATTTCTGTTCAAAAATTAAGTTCTTTTTTATCTAGCCTTCCCTCTTTGTACGCTGAAATTTGCCCTCGTTGGCCTACATCAGTTTCTTTTCCTTCTCAGCTATCAACAACTTTCACCCTATCCCTTTCCTGAATTTCGTTTCAATACTCTTTCTCGCTTAAACAACCGCTTTTATTATATATAACCTATCTATAAAGTCAATAAATTCATATTGCTCTGTAACCACTTCACATTTTCCTCGTAATTCAATCAAGTGCTCATATTTCCATTCGGCGAATGCCTAAAAAAGCAATCTTGCAATTCATGGTGCTTCAAACATAATACACGAATGTTTATATTTCGAGTGCACCTCTTAAGCCATAAGGAAAATTGAATACCAGAGTCCTCCTGAACAATTTATCATTTTCTGTTTTTTCTTGTGCTCGAAAAGACGTTTTTAATCTTGAACTTTTTCATTTTCGTTGGTACTCTTTGCTTGGTGGTTTCCGAGTCTATCAAAATTAATAGGACATTTTTAATTAGCTTTTTTCAGATCTTTTCATGTGTATCATTATCACGGGGATAATTTTATCGAGAAGTTAATATATATATATATATATATATATATATATATATATATATATATATATATATATATATATATATATATATATATATATATATATATGCATATATATATATATATATATATATATATATATATATATATATATATATATATATATATATATATATATATATATATATATATATATATATATATAATATATATATATATATATATATATATATATATATATATATATATATATATATATATAATGGCCTGCATTTATAAAATTCCGTGCAAATCTGCCTTGTTTTTTACATAGGCCAGTCAACAAAAAGCCTAGATGTGAGAATTAAACAACATAAGTACTGTTGTCGAACGGGGCAAACTTCAAATGCTCTGTTTATTCATCAATCTACTTTGAACCATCAAATAGATTGGTCTAATGCGAATCCATTATTTTTGTGCCCAATTTTATTTAAAGAAATTTAATGGAATCAGCCATGATCAAATTCTCCCATAACTTTAATTTCAATCTAAGTGAGGGTCTTTTTAAATTAGATAATTGGATCCTGAATAATATTTGTTTACAATATAAATTTAATTTGTTTAATTGATTTTTATATTGTAGTTCTGCGGATGGGCTATTCATTTGTTCGTCAGTACGTTTGAATGACGTCACATTTCTCTGTTTATCGACTGTTTCTCTATTCCATTGTTCTTCTGCCCCTGATGATGTAAACACGAAAGCGCTTGGGCTCATTCTGTGTTTTTTTGTGAATATTTTTGCATATATATATATATATATATATATAAAGAGAGAGAGAAAATAAATTATTTTATTGCTTATTATGATATTACTGATATAACATTAGTATATTATTCGCGGTAATTCTACAGATGAAGAACTCCAACGTTTTCTTAATAAAATTTACTTTCAATATATTCGATAGGCCTCTCTGAATTGTCTGATACTATTTATTAGGCCCGAAAAATAATATTTTCCGAGTTCTTAAAATTTGAAAGTAGTATTTTCCAAGGCATAAAGTCATTATTTTGTTGCTCTATGACTGCATAAGAATCATGGAAAAAAAAGAGATTCCTTTCACCGATTCAAGAAATATATATTGCCAATTTTTTTTTAAATATAAATACTTATAACAAAGTGCCTTCCATTGCGTTGAAGTTGTTCATCCGTAGAATTGCCATATTCGCAATTATATTAACGAACAGGTATTAAAGGTGAGTTAGATTTAATTCAAGATTAGGGATCGAAAATAAGACAAACGTTGGTATAGTGTGTATCTAATGTGTAGAAGGTTAGAATTAGTTTGATATTTAAACACGTTTAGTTTTAATGTGAAGAAATTTACAAAAGTAGAAAAGACTATGCCACGGCGTGTCGCTAGAATAGGCCCGCCTCTTGTTGTGCGCTTTTCCGGCGGGAAAAACAGCACACAAAACCTAACAACTTACAAAAACAAACTAAACCAACCAACAAAAGTAACCTAGTCTAAAAATAAACTAAAAACTAACCATCCTAAACCCCACCTAACCCAACCATTATTAGGGGGTTCAAAACAAGCTGTCAATGGAAAGATGTCTCAATCTAGTTTCCGTTATCATCATCATCATCATCACTAACTATAATTTGAAAACGGGATTTTTTTGGAGTATTTGAATAATAATTTCCCCTTAGTTTGGTTATGACTTAAGTATATTTTAAATTTTTATCAAGGTAATTTCTAAGAATTTCTTTAGAGTTTGAAAAAACAAAATAGTTTAGTTCAGAAAAAATAAATATGATTATCACATGCTTTAAAATGTTTTAAAAGAAAACGAATTAAAATTGGTGAAGTTCAGAAAATTATAAAATTTAACCATGGCAGCTATTTTTTAGATTTTAAATTTTAATCTCAGGAGCGAAGCACAAGCTTCCCCCCCCCCCCCCATCCTTCCCCGTAAGGCGGAGTGGCGAAGCCATTGCCTGGTAACATCATAATTAAAAATTTCTGCCCCTTAATTACTTAAAGTGCTATACGATATACATACACTATATAGCATTCTGCGTAATATAAAAAAAAGAAGAAATATTCATAACAAAGTGCTTCGATTGCGTTGAAGTTGTTCATCCGTAGAATTGCCATATTCGCAATTATATTAACGAACCGGCATTAAAGGTGAGTTAGATTTAATTCAATATTAAAGATCGAAAATAAGGCGAAGGTTGGTATAGTAGGTAACTCAACTAATCTTATCAGCGGAAATTCCATGAGTATAGGATGCATTTACAAAAAAAACAAAACAACAACTCATTCATCTGTAGCGTGCCGTTAAGTGCAAGAGAGCGGTTTAAAAGCTTCGCTTAAATTATTTTTCTTGCGACTAAGCGCTCGCTAAGATGCAGGAAGCCCTTCTTGACTCAATTGCGTTATTTTCATTCTTCATTTTTCTTCGCCCCTTTCCTAAAACCCTCTCTCTACAGATCCATATGTATTTTGTAAATGTATTTGTATGAATCATATGCCAATAAACTTTCGATTTAGTTACAAATATATGTTAATTTTTAATAAGCCGGGCAATAGCGTTTTAGGCTATTAAATCATGTAATACTTCTTCGTATCGTTGTAATTGTCCTAAGAGTAATATTTGGATAGCGGAAAGGCTGAATCTCACTTTATAAAGTCACGAAAAGTCAATATTTCAACCCAATTCTAAAACGCAAGAATTCTTCAATAACGCTATACCACGAGATATCTTAAGTTACGCTCGTTCATTTGATGATAGCGAACTAAGGGAACTTTTTTAACGTTTATCTTAGTTAATTTTAATTTCGCGGGCCATGATTAACGTTACAAAATACCAACGCGGGCAAGCGTTTTCCTGTCTTTCTTCACCCCAAAACGAAAAAAAATGTCCATGTCAACTCGCGTTATTATGAAAACCCAGTTAAATGGCCCTACCCTACAATTGGAGTGACATAATTTAAGGGGGCGTTAATCTGTAGATGCTTTCGTTTGTTTTCGCTGTAAATTTAATTTTAAAATCTCTCTTTAAATACTTTTAAAAACATGTATAACAATGATGTATGAGTTCGACGTGCCTTCCACCACTTTACTCTAACACCGCTCCGACGTTGTTCAACACATGCGGGATTTTTTATATTCGCCTTCATTTAAAATGTTTTTTAGCAATATTTCAAAATTCGTTTATTTCTGTACCCACAAATCTCAGGTAAAAAACTAATAAACCGATATAAAATTCACTAAAACATTATATAGTTTTATATCTATCTATTATATTAATGATTTGAGGCCAACGGCCGATTGGGGACAACTTTGTGATGGCAGTCAAATGATGCAGATACTCATAGTTCCGATTCCACTGAGTACAAGAAGTTATGGGCTCAAAGAATGAGTACAATATAAAAGTATGGGCTCTAAGTATGAGCAGCATATAGTATGGCCTATAAGTATGAGGGCAATAGAGTATGGGCTCTAACTATGAGCACAATATAGTATGGGGTCTAAGTCTGGGGACAATATGAGTGCAATATAGTATGGGGTCTTAGTCTGGGGACAATATGAGTGCAATATGAGCACAATATAGTATGGGGTCTAAATATGAGGAAAATAGAGTATGGGCTTTAAGTATGAGCACAATATAGTATGGGGACAATAGAGTATGGGCTCTAAATATAAGCACAATATAGCATGGGTTCTAAGTATGAGGACAATAAAGTATGGGCTCTAACTATGAGCACAGTAGAGTATGGAGTCAAAGTATTAAGCAGTAGATTATGGGCTCTAATCATGAGAACAATAGAAAAGTATGAATTCTAAGTATGTGCTAAAAGTATAAGTAAAATTGAATATGAGCTCTCAACACAATACAGCGCAATGAACACAACAGAGTATGAGCTCTAAGTATGAGGATAATAGAAGAGTATGGGCTCAGAGTATTAATTCAATAGAAGAGTATGGACTCTTAAGTATGAGGAAAATAGAGTATGGGCACAAACTTTGGCAATAATAAAGTATGGGCTCTAAGTATCAGAATATTTTATGATAGTGTAAGCTCAAAGTATGAGAACAATTGAATATGGGTATAAACTATGGGTACAATAAAGTATGGACTCTACATAAGTATCAGAACAATAGAGTATGGACTCTAAGTATGAGGACAATAAAGTATAGGCTCTAAGCAGAGATGTTCACGATCTTGATCTTTAAGATCTCTTTTATTATGGTGATCATGATCTAAGATCACTTTATTTCCTGTTAGTGAGACGTACCTTGCCGTAACTGGGGCTGACTCGTCATGCAGTCTCCCGCATTTATCCACCGACCCCTACCCATCTTTTGGCAGCAGTATGGGTGCAAAAATACCCGCAGTGCTAAGCCTGTCCTATGATATGCTTGAAATAGCCTAGGGGCGGATCCATCGCGCCATCCTAATTTGATTATCTACTGAATCTCTCGTTCTGAGATTGGTCTGCCACATTTGCCAGAAATCTGCCGTCGAAGAACTGTGACACCATCGGGTGTTGCCCAACCAAGCTGGAATTTACATGGCATAGGAAGATTAATTTCCGTCAGTGGGCCTAATGTTTAGTAGCCTTTTGAAGCTGTCCAGTTCGAAAATGTCTGGTATTCCAGTCTGAAATGCGCGTGGTTTATTTTCTTTTTTATTTGAAGTTGCGTGATAACTGGCCCTTTTTAGCCCTTCTGCCCCTTGTTTCAGATTCGGCTCAAAAGCCAGATCTCTCTATTTTGAGCAAATCGGGCAGAAAATGGAAAATTATTGCCTACTTCCACCCTTTAGTAAACCTTTTTCTCCCTATTCTATCTTCATTTATTTCTGCCTTTCGTCCCTTAAGAATAGGCTTGGACTTAGGATCTTCATCCAGTAATGAGCCTCCCTATGAGGGGATTCTGTATCGAAAACAGTAGTTACTGTCTTTAGGGCAGGGCTAACTCTACGACATAATTCTCTTTTCTGGTTTCACCATTTACCATAAGAGATGAACCCTCTTCTGCCGGTCCATTTTTATTTCAGAAAGTAGCGAAACTTCCCTCGGAGGCCACCGCGGCAGCATTTACTAGAGAGAGGCTGGATGTTGGTTGGCCAACTCCCGCGGAGGAGGAAAATCTGGCGCATTATGAAAGAAGACTCAAAGGGGGTAGGTACTCTTCTTTTGCCAAATTCAGGCCCACTCCAAAGTGTGTAAAAGTGCACGGTTAGATATTCTCAAATGAGCCGGCCCTTGAGAAAGTGAAGTGTGGACTGGCTTAATAGTAGGGAGGGAACAGCTGAGAGGTTCCTATGTATAAAATATTGAGAGAAGAGAAAACAAACACCTTTGCCCCAAATAGGATCTTCATAATGAATCATGATATTTCTAAAACATACAACTTTAACTTTAAAGATACTGAACTAATAGGAATAAACTAAATGAAACTGATGCTTCTAAGATTAAGATTTACTCTGGTTCACAGTGAAAGAGGTTCCCCTTTGCCAAATATTCCCCTTCTCAGAACCGCTTTCAAGAGGCTCCTTCTCTAGTGGCAAGATGGAACCCCACCCCTATTTTCTGTCACAGGTCTACCTACAAAGGAATATAAAGATCAGACTATGGCATCCTTATTCTCAAAGGGAGCGCAGGGACCGTCCAGATCATTTAAAATGGACTTATGTTGACAGATCACTAAGGAGATTCTCTCCCGTGCTGGACCCAGATTGATTTATTTCACGGGAACCATCACGTCGTCCTCCGTTTACTCACACTTCATACTGGCATGCTGGCTCCTATGATACTCTCCTGATGGCGGCCGTAGGGTTCGCCATTTCAACAACGGGCCATCCCATCCCAACCACCCAGAAAGAATACCAAGCAAGAAAGCGGGCCTCAATGACGTCGAGTCCCTTATTGCGAAGCTACCCGACCTTTTCGAACTAGTTATCTTCAATCGATTCTCTATTAGACCCTCGAATCCTAAAGAAGGTTATCTAATAAGTATACGCTGCCCAACGCATAAATTTATTTTCTTTCATCGATAGAAAACCAAAGATCTCTCTCTGTCTTCAAACGGGGAAATCCCTCTAGTCAGTGTGGCCAATCTCGCTAACAGTGCCAAATTGAGTGCGCTTAAGGCACTCTGTAGCACATCCTTGTGAGTGACCCTCTATTCTACAAGTAACCTTACGCTAAGCATCTTCTTTACTACTCTCTCATTGACATTACTGGAAAGCTGTAGGGCCAAGAGATTATCAGGATAAACTTCTTGTGAGGATTGGGGAAAAAGAAGGGTCTAGAGACCCAAAACCATACTCTTTGTTAGCTTTTACTTAGACAAGCTCTTTGAGTTAGTGTGTGCTGAAAGGCATCGCATCCATGGGAAGGAATCAGTCGTAACTTTATTCGCGAGGTGTTGACGTGCAAAGAAGGGTCAACTCAAACTTTTCTAATGCTAAGCACGATTAATCTGCTTCTTGCACTACCAAGTGCGTGAATTGTGGAAGATATCGCCTTGCTTCGAAAAAATATGGTTGGACATCAAGGATAGACCAGCAATTCCTAATGATTTACAACTGCCCAAGGATTAAAGACAGGACACGAGAATAGTTCGCGTGTCCAGTTTAACCTTCTCTAGTAAGCCCTCGAATTCGACAGCGCCCTCGCGCGTTACGTGGTTAGCAGCCTTTGAAGTGCTGTCTCTGAGCGGCCTACGGCCATTTTCACTACACCTCCTGTAGTCTGTATTCTAAGTGGGCCGAGACGGTTCGTCCAAATAGATCCAGTGAGCAATTTCTTTCAATTAAATTTTCGTAAACTCCTGATTTACGTGGGTGAGCTGCAGAGGCCCGTTTCTGCCCGTTTCCTTTGATGGCTCCCTTCAAGAGAACATGTTGAGCGCCTCCCTTAACCACCATCCTGTGCTAAAAAGGTTTGCTACCCCTAACCATGATGTGGGCGTAGCTGTTAGGAGCAATATGAACATCCGATGTATGTCTGTTTTATTATATATCTGCCCCTTTATACCTCCACCCAGACGAAATCAATATAGCTCCACCTACATATCAGGTGTTCTCTCGTTTTTGTATATCTCCCACCGTCAATAAGCTTCGATGAGGCGGTGCTCTGTAGTCTTTTAACCCAGTTATCGAGGTCGTTTGCCTTTCTCGGGAAACTTACCTGTAAAGACCCCTTCTGTTGAAAGTGCACCGTCAGTAACAGGGACTAGTTCATATGGGAACCGATCGAAAAGAAGGAACTGGGCATCTTTAATGAGTCAATTTTTACGGAACTCATTTTATTTTCTTGATGTATCTCTGTGCTCTCCTGATGTACAAGCGAAGCAAACTTTCAATGGGAGGTGGTCAATGACTTCTACAAAAGCAATCAATTTCCTTTTTAAATTTCATGTGCCGAGCCACAGCAACTCAAGATGGCACCTAGTTGGTACTTGGAACGAGCTCGATGGTCTAATCAGAAAAGGTAATTAACAACACTATCTTAATCGAGGAGTTTAGGTTGATAGATGAGACCGTTGATTTTTCTCCGGTACGTTAATCGCCGAGGAACTAGCTTATATTCCTGGAAAATCTGTCCTTTTACTTACCGCCGCTTCCTTTATTGTAGACCGAGAGTGAAATGGCCCTCAGAGTAAAGTGATATACCTATGAGCGGCGCCCCTCAATCAAAAGGAGTCAGACTAGGTTCCCCCAAGACTACTGTTCCCTCTTCTAGGAAGGTAAGACTGCTATCTTGGATACTGTGTCCATAGTTGAATCGTATTTTGTGTGCAAATTGAACGATAAATTTGGAAATGTTAGGTTAGCTCATGTCCTAGAAAGCAGAGCTCTACTCTATATTCAATACTATGATCCAAATAAAGAGTACTATCTATGAGTATTTACTTTGTAGGCAACAATTCTCTACGGTATTTTTTTTTATTCAAAAGAAAGCCTATTAGAACGCGTTGCAATACGGTATCCTAGAGACCATCCATTCAATGGGGGCGGCGACGGGATGCATCATCATTTCTTTTGTCTGAGTTCTTGAAAGATATAGATTGCTCTTACTATGCTCGTATGGCAAGAGGAAGAAGCCCCTATGAGACAGCCCTCAACCTCACCCCGAGTGTCGCGATCATCAACGGTCCCACCTCGGTCCTGAGGGAAGGTGTTTTGCCCCACTATACGTAAACAACTTTTCTATTTCTTTTGGGGCAGTGAAAATGCTACCAAGGATAGATGACTGCAACAGCCTGAACCGCTTCTATTGCCATAGCGAAATGCATTGGTTTAGGATTTCTCGGGCCAAACCAAGGTTGTGCTCTTCTGACGCAGGATTAGGATTATCTCTAAACGGAAATATTTGTAAACGGGGAGCCTAGCCTGGATGTGGTGGACTTATTTATACCCATTCTTTTGTCTTGTTTTCACTGGTTCCACACATGAGTTTTTTCATTTCAATATAGTGCACTTTATTCTAATCTCCATCTTTTATAAACTTTTTAAGTAATTTGGATACTTATAAGGTTATTAATGAACAATTTTTCGGGTGTATGAATATTTGTTTCCCCTCAACTGTATATATTGAACACATGGGAATAATTTTTTCATTTGAACTCTGATGGCAAGTACATTTAGCGGGATGTTAAGTGGGTGCTGTATATAAAGAATGTTGCAAATTATGTAAATAACATTCTATTTATTATTTTTTGAGACATGCATGAAGGACTTTCCGATGAGATCCAAGTGTCTCGTAACTGGCTCAGACCCGAGAAATGTTCGACGGCCGGATTTCATTGGGTTCGTGATTTAGGGATCATTTTTATTTAATTTAGAGACTCCTGCCTTAGCGAAACTACTGGTTAGGTTTATTGCGTTCGTTTTTTTAATATTCATCTTAGGAGTCGGAGTAGTTCTAGCTATTTTCTTGAGTTATGTGATGAATTGGTTTGTTAGGGTGAGGGGACTTTTGTATTTTCCTCTGGGTCTTATACTTTTGGAATTTGCTTGTAAGAGACTTTTTGTAGATCGTTATGTAGCTAAGGTGCTACTTCGGCAGAGAGACTGCTCTTTCGGAGATATCTTGTTTGGGGCTTTCTTCTCGTTCTATGGATTCTTCATTGTTGTTTTTCCGATGACTATTGTGAATAGTTAAAAATGTTATTGTTCTCTAAATCCGTATCTTTTGTCATGTTCTTCATATTTACCTTTTGAGTTAATTTATAATAACTTTTTCATTTACTTTTCTTTTCATGATTTAATTTATATTTTATTTTTAAAAATTTAGGGTGCCATGACGATTTTTACAGTCATGCCCCAAAACGCAATTACCTATAAGATCAAGACGATTACTTGATACCCAAAAAGATACCTTTGGTAAGAGCTGCCCTTCAAGGGCATTTTTGTTATTTGGCCAATATACCTCCTACATAATATAATTTCCCTGTATTTCACTATTCTTCACGAACTCCTTTCCCAAAATGTTTCAGCAGTGATGCCCCCTTTTTTTCCCTATAGGCAAAGAGAAATTTCCTATCCCTTTGAATAAGCCCAGCCATACCGCCTCTCATACAATCCTTTATATAAAAACGTATACAATTTAATTATTTATATTTTAGAAAATGACATGCAACATAAACATCAAATGTATAATATAAATTCAATTTCAAAGTCCTAGAATAATTAATCATTCATTTGATCCTATTTCACCTACCCGAATTTAAGGGAATTTTTTGTTCGCAGAACAAAGAAAAGAGGGGAAAATATCGACTTTTTTCCCTTGTGTTGACACAAAAGGGTTGATTGAAACAGACGGATCAAATTCCGGGCCTTGATCTCTGAAAATCTATGAGTTCAGAGGAAGAAGATATCTTTTAGAAACTTGAAATATCAAAATACAATGGTGCATTTTCCTTAGAGAATTAATCAAGAGACCTGTAATAAAAGTGATAGATTAGAAATAAAAACCTATAAAGTTCAGTGGCGACAAAAAAAAAGAGAATCCGCGATAACGATACAGGAAAAAAATAATTTAGAATAATAAAAGTTAAAATAATTCCATATTCCAAAGTTCCAGGTAACATGAATTTTTAATGTTTAAATTAAAATAGCCATGCACCAAAGGAGGCTTAATTGTTAGACGAGCTGTTAAGTGCCCTTTCCCATGTTAATTAGTCTCATTTAGAGCTGAATGGGGTAGATAATTGCTCTACACCTTTCTGAAAAAGCCGGATGTTGCTTATATAAAAAATAAAGAAATTCCCGACTCGTTTGATGCATCTATACTGCAACATTAATTAAAAATATATATATAAACAGGAGTACACGAAAATAAGATGGATCTATTTAGCGATGATTAACGATGTCATCATAAGCAGATATTGGTGTTAAAAGACTATTTCGTATTGCCCTTTCATGATTCTAATGAGCAAAGCGACTAATATCGATCCAAATCCTCCCACCTTTCGCCATCAGCGTGTGCATAATTTTAAGTTCCTAAACAAATTAGACACATTAATTACATGGTGAGGAGCTAACAAATGCCAGTACCAATTAACTCTCCATTCCTTCATGTTAATCGCCATGGAGGAAATTGTAGGTTAGGACTTTAGAGTGCATATCTTCCCCTTTGTGGACTTGTCGTTTCTTTCTGGAAACTCTAAACGTTTCTTCCAAATCCATTAATTATTCAAAGTTGCTTTCTATCTCTAATGTTATTTTAAACTGAATTATATTTCTCGTCATTTTATATTCACCTCGACAATGAATTTCCATAAAGTGTCTCGAAAATATTAAATTCTATTTTGGAAGATTCAAAAAATAAAGATGCTCCTTGCCTCCTTTACCTTCATTTCCAGGTTTGTACCCATCCTAATTTTTTTCTTTCATTCGCTATTTTTATACAACGATGCGTCTACACTAAATGTGTATTGCAGTCAAGCTCAACAAAAATTAGGAATTAATAATGTTTTAGTTGCATTTCTTGATTATGGCTTATATTTCCTGTTGTGTCACTATCCGGAGCAAGATGCGAATAAAATCATATATGGAAGCTAACCTACTATTCCATTTTAAATCCTCGGTAAAATTTCAATACAGATATGGATTAATTTAAAATGTTCAGAGACTTTTCTTGTCTATAGTTGAATTTACCAACGCCTAGAAACGAATAAAAGAGCGTAAAAGGAAAAAAAATAAACAAAAAACAGCCGAAGAGTACGAATGACTATGAACTAGAGATCATTAGTTTAGATATGAAAACATAATCAAGTTTTGATTCTGAGGCGTGGATTAGGCATTAGAACTTCCAAAAACAAAATAAAACAAAAGCTCAAAGGTCAAAAGAAGTAGAATTAAACCCTTTGCAGAGATAAGACCAGAGATGCACAAGATCAACTTGGGCCATTTTAAAGATCAAGATCACTTCACAAAAAAAATGTGATCTTTAAGATTAAGATCAGATCACCAGAAAATGTGATCTTAAAGATCACATCGTCATTTTGTGTTTCTTGATTTTTTGGTACTTATATATATATATATATATATATATATATATATATATATATATATATATATATATATATATATATATATATATATATATATATATATATATATATATAGACACTCGCAATTTTGATGGCCTTTTGGCTCATTTGCGTGTAATGTGTGTTATGTTATGTTATGTAGTATTTAACATAGAATAACATGTTTATTACGAGCAAAGGGGCAAAAATGCCATCGAATTTGCGATATATAAAAAATACGGCAAAAAGATTATAAGGTACAAGAAAAATCGAATAAACAGGGATCGTAAAAAGAGGATAAACGATGGCGAAGAGTTATCTATCGTTTTGGCACGTCTTCAGCATCTTGTATTCGCCATGGTGACAAGATATCTTTAGCATCATCATATCACTGCAAGAAAATCTAAATCAAGTTATCGACATTGTCAAGCCTTAGCTAATGTTATGCCTTCTCCATCGTCACGTCTTCGCCATCTGCACATCTTCCCTATCGTCCTTTTGCGATCGTTGTTTTTTTAGATTGTTTTTTACTTTTTACTCTTTTGTGTGTATATATATATATATATATATATATATATATATATATATATATATATATATATATATATATATATAAGTGAAAGAACTCAAAGGCGAGTTATGGTACATTATAGTGAAACCACTGTATAGGCACATAGAATTTATTCACGATACTAGTTTCGGTATGAAGTTTACCATACCCTCTTCAGTCGTATAGTGAGAATGGAATGAATACAAAAGTCGCTAAGCAGCCTCAAAATAACGACAAAAAAAGAAGGAAAAGGTCAGTAATCATGAGGTGTAGTTCTGAGATAATTAACTATACTGTTTACGATCAGGTCTGGGAATAGAAACTAAATCTAAATTGACCGTCAGAAAGATTGAAATTGGAAATTTCTCCTATTAGTATCGATTCTACAATCGTAGATTCGATCCAAAGATGTGAAATTCCGTCTTCCGTCTACCAATAGCGACTGCAGTGAATTTTGCTTGGTTTGTTTGGATTTTCCACTTTTATTCGTACCTCGAAATTTTATGTGCCTCGGCTGCACTCGTCCTCGACATCACTTCCAGATCTGGTTTGGCGACTCACAATCTGGGTGATGTCGTCCGCGTATTGTACGTCGAGGGTTCGGGGAAGCAGCGGTTTCGGAATATCCCTTGTGTATGTATACCATAAAGAAGGTGGAACTCAGACACCCTCCTTGAGAAAGTCCGGATAGCAAATCAAATGGGGTTCCGACGTAATCACCAAATGCTATCACCACACTCCTGCCCCTGAGATAGCTGTAAAAAAATTTTTAGAAATGAAGTGCTGTCCCGAGTCTTGAGATCTTTTATTTGAATCCGTTGATCCACACCTTGTTGAAATTTTTTTTTTCACGTCCCGGCAGACCATATCCACTATGCAGGCAGAGGCGAGCCCCTTAGCTGCATGCTGGTATGTTAAGGCGATTGCAGTCTCCGTGCTCCGTTTCTTGTGAAAGCCATGTTGTTTGGCGTTCTGCAGTGAGTGCAACGTCATACATGAGACCAGTCTGTTATTCAAGGTCTTTTCGAATACTTTCCCAATTTTCTCTGGAAGTGAGATCGGCCTGCAATTCATCACCTGACCATTGGGCTTCCCTGTTTTAGGAATAAAGATCATTATGTATGTCTTCAGGCCGTCTGGGAAATATTCCGCTGCTAATGTTGCATTGAAAAGGTTCAACAGTCTGATTTTTGTCCTGATTTTTGCCTTGATATTAAAAGGCTTAGGCCAGGAGCTTTTTGCTTAAAGCAGGAGATTACTGCAATTAGCTCTTTTGGGGAGATCGCCATGCTTTCTAGGGTGCACTCTCGCAACCTGTTAAGGTTTGCGATCCTGTGCGGAGTGAACCTCCTGTCACGCCTCCAGAACTCTGTCTTCGAAACCCAGATCGAAATTTTCCTACTCTTCTTCGGAGATACAAAAAACGTCGCTCCAAACTTCTCTAAAAAGCTCGGCTTTCTATTCTGGAGTCTTGTCGCATTTGTTAAGGATCATTATGGGAGAGTCAGCCTTCGATGTTGGTTGTCCTTTTAGCTTGCTGATGGCGTTCCAGAATCTTCTGGGATTGTCCTCGATATTCAAGTTGTGGATCGTACGATCCAACTGTTTTCTGATCTCCCGCAAGAGCGCAACATTCACTTGTTGTCTGATCTGCTGGACCATCGCAAAGTTCAGTGAGCTGGCTTAACCAGCAGCCGGAATATCATCATAAATCTGCTGGGATCGCTGTGCGCGTTGGGAACAAGATCTTGTTCTTTATGGCGGGGATTAAGCTTTACGCGGTTGCAATGCTGTCGAAGATGTTAATCATCTCTACGTCTACCACTTTTTGTGTGGCCCCTTCCATCTCGGGAACTTCCTCCTGTAAAGACCTTCTGTAGGCCTCTCAGTCTGCAGCCGCAAAATTCTTCCTCGATGGTGTCGGGATAGGAATAGGCAGGTTAACCACCATGATGACCATAAGGATGTAGTCACTAGGGGTGAAGGGGCCAGGCTGAATAAAGTGGTGTAAGGGGAGATTAGGATCTGCAAACACGATGTCCAGCTTTGTTGACGTCCCTGGATAAATAAAAGTTGGGAAGTCAGACACAATCCGCTCCGCTGCGCCCCTACGCAGGAGCAGGTCTAGGTTCTTCCCTCGTCTGACCGTTTGGGCGTAGCCAGGGATTCTTTTTGTGGCGTTGAGGTCATCAGCGAGGATGACGGGGTAGGCTTTCCCGGCAGGGTAAACAGGTCGTAGATCGGAAGGTACCTTGTGCTAGGGCGGGTGATACTCTGAACCCACTTCAATGTTCCCCATGTATGTTTTAAGCCTGATGGATAGGAATGACTCGTCCATTTCTCTCCCCTCCACATACTGTAGTCCTGACCTTCCGCAATTGCTGCTCCATCAAATCTCTCGCCCTTAGGTTCTTTTGCATGACGTTGAGCCTGACGATCTTGAGGTCGTCGTCAATCACTCCACTTTCGGTAAGAAGTAGAATATCCGGGTTAATTTCTCTGTAGATGTTGAACAATTGGTGTTTATGGTTGGCCCATCCTTGCACACTATGTGCAAAAATTACCAGTCTGTTTCTTACAGACATATTTTTTTTCGGGACCTCCGGCTTATATACGCATATGACCATTACTCTAACCATCAGCCACATGCTTAACCGATATTCAGAGTAATGTTCAGTCCTATCCGTATATAACCTGGCAGTCCCGTTCATTTCTTGACATTAGATGTCCATATTAATTTTTTACTAAATATAAAATAACTAAAACTTAATTAGTCAAATCAAAGGATTTGATAGTAATTATAGTGTTTAAAAAGGCTTAAAGTAAGAACTACATTGCCTTAATTAGAAATTTTACTAACACAAGCTCAAAATGTATATGACCTTTGAAATCTATTAACCTGAAATGTATATATTATTTTTTAACAATCATAACTCTAAAATGTAAACCTGAAAAACTATTTTTTTTTAAATATGTATCTATTATAAATTATTGTCGTATAATGTTAAAAATATGAATTCCATTGCAAGCTTTAATTTTCTTACTTCGACTTATGGCATTCTCTTTTACACAAAACTTTTATTTTCCCCATTATTAACTATTTTTATATTTTACAATTTATTATGTGATTAACGTAAGATGTACTTTAGGTATTTTCATTATTTAATACATCGTGAATTTTGTCTTAGATTCTAATTACTCTGAGGAAGCTCCCAAGAGTAAAAAGTACATTATAAAGTGCTTTGCATTTTGAAAGTATTCATAGGAAAAGGGATGATTAATCTTTTTTTCGAGTGGCCTTTGTTAGTAATAAAAGATGTCAAACGTTTGTTGCAGTTTTCTTTTAACCCAATTATACCCACAATTATGAAGGTTTTATAATTCCTTGAAACTCATATGCTAATGATGAGTGTGAAAATAGACCCACTCTAGTATTCAAAATTAAATTTAATGCAAAATTTGTAATAAATCAATATAAATGAAATGATGCGCTGGTGCATGACTGGGAAAGCCATAAACATCGTTCGTTGCGTCAGTGCAAAAAAGGCATACCATGGGTAGTATTGTAGGGTGGACTTTGAGTCTACATACACGCACACACTCATGAGCATATTCAAACACGTACAAATATACGCGAGCATACATACAACCCACACACGACCTTGCACCCAGAATCTACTCCCTCCCGTCCCGGCCTGCGGAAATTAAGATATGCGACCAGTTACCTTCTCGTCAAAAGGACCAACAGCAAGCGCTCCTGAGTCGTCTTGATGACGTCATTACCGAAATCCCCGTTTGTGCTACCCACTTTGAGCACAATATACACCTAACCACCCTGTAACCCATCCATTCTAAACCCTACCCCCTGCCTATATACCTTCAGGAAGCATTTAATAATGAATTGGATAAACTTCTAAGGTTGCAGATCATCGAACCTTCGGAGTCGAGCTACTGTTCACCGGTTGTCGTAGGAAAGAAGGCCGATGATTCTTATGAAATGTGCATCGATTTTAGAAAGCTAAATTTGATTACCGTATTCGATGCCGAACCAATCCCTACCATAGATCAGAACCTCTACCTTTTTGAGAAGGCCAAGTTCATCTCCGAATTGGAATGATGCAAGACCTATTATCAGAACCCCTAGAGGAAGGAAGTGAAGAAATTTACTGCTTTTCCCACTGATAAGGGCCATATGCAGTTCCGGGGGCTCTACTTCAGTCTGGTAACGGCTTGCAGCAATTATAACCGGATGAAGAGGAGGATTTTAAAAGGCTTACCCAACGTCACCTTCTATCTCGATAATGTTTATGTGGCCACCGAAAATTGGGATCAACATTTAACCACCCTTTAAGCCATTCTGTATCGACTCCGAGAACACAACTTGAAAATAACCCCGACAAGTGCCACTTCGCTTTTGGCACTATCGATTACCTCGGCTTTCATATCGGGAATAATCGATTAGCCCCCTAGCAAGAAAAGATCCGGGCCATCGTGGACATGCCGTTGCTCACTAATAAAAAGCATCTGCGATCCTTGATAGGCTTTGCATCGTTCTATCGTCGCTTCATACCCAACTTTGCGACTGGTTGCGCCCCCCTCTGAGAGCTATTAAAGAAGAAGGCCCCCGAACGCCTCGAGTTGACGCCACTTTCAACTCACTGCTTAAGAAAACTCAAAGAGAAGTTGGCATCCGCCCCTATCCTCCGCCTTCCTAACTCAGTCAAACTGTTTGGTGTTCGCACCGACGCGACTAATGACAGTATAGGATGTGTCCTCCTTCAATACGAGGATAACGCGAAAGCTTCCCCATCGCTTAAGCAAGTAGAAAATTACTCGTTTGTCAGAAAAATTACGCGGTAATTGAGAAAAAGGCACTCGCTATCATTTGGGGAATTTGTAAATTTAGAATGTATTTATTAGGCAAAGAATATGTAGTGGAAACGGACCAAAACCCCCTATCATACCTACGCCACGTCCAGAACAATTAGGTCTCTTGATGCGTTGGAGATTGTTCTTTCAGGAATTCCAATTCCTCATTTTGTACTTGAAAGGCACCGATAACTGTATGGCTGATAGTTTAAGTAGGAACCCGTTAGATCCTTCTCCAGACTAACTCCGAGCCATTTCCTCTTTTATATGTATATATATATATATATATATATATATATATATATATATATAGTTTGGGGGTGTTTGTTTGTTTATATGTGTAAAATGAATTCCTTTTATATCCTTTTAACTTTTTATTTTTTTTGTATAATCGTAGGATAACTCACCCTCAGGCCCCTATAGAGAGCCAATACAAAAATCACGGCACTTCATCATTGCATTTACTTATCATATCGTGTGACAACTGTTTCAGGGTGTTTCCCTACAAAAAATTAGTAGATTTACAGATCTAAGTATTTTCCTGTCATTTCACCATGTCCGACTCAACTCCATCAATCAAACCTATTTTTTTCTACTGAAGATCCCCGTCCCAACTGCTTCAGTTCTGTGCCTGATGGAAAACAGGAGTTTGGGACTCTGTTAGAACGAACTGTTCCCAAACAATATATTCCACTTTTTTAAAGTTCCATTTGTAGGTCGACACCACACAACCAATTATCAAAACAGAGTTTGGATAGATAAAAGATTAGAAGAAAAGGAAAAATAAAGATAAAGGATGGAAGATTGCTGCTGACCCTCCTTCTTTCTGGAGATGCATCCCCGACCGGATAACAGAATCAACATGAAATATCAACATGACAATCAATGTGCCGGCCGAAGGCCCTAGGGGTGATGAACAGGCTGAGCAGCAGTCCCTTCCTCAGTATGGCGCAGAGGGTACAGAGAAGGTGCTGTTCTTTGCCAGTTACATCCATAATGCAGCTGTGCAGACTAACGACATGCAGGCAAACAGAGATAGGACCTCCCCCAATATACATACATATAAATATTTATCATATATTTATCTGCTTTTCCTTCTGTTTTCAAATATTTTCAGTTAGATTAAATATATACGGTAACTGACATATATTCAGGTGGATAATAGTTTTCATTTTGATGACTGTCATCTAAAAAACCAAGACTTCATCACTGTTCTCTCGGGGAAGTGGTACATAGCTGTGATGTAAAAACTTGAAAGTTTTAATTATGGTGCACGCTACATACTCTTTGTTATTAACGTGTATTCTAGATATCTCTGGCTAATTCCTTTAAAGGAGAAGACGGATCAAGTAGTATCAAATGCTATACGAAATCTCATTGAAAAAACGGATGGATTCCAGGTTAGATATGTTCTGATGATGGAGGAGAGTTTAAAGGAAAAAGATGAAAGGCTCATTGAGTTAATATAACATTGGCGTATACATAGATGTAGGAGGAGGGGTTTATTGGGAGGGCAACACCAAATTTGCCCGAATTTCAGAAACTCCCAGTTTCTTTCAAATTGCCATATATTTGTGTAATGAACACCAAACAGCTGTTAAATTATATACAGTAAGTACAAACTTAAAGAAGTTTAGCAAAACCACGTAGCTGCTATTCTATTATTCATTCAGTGTTCATGCATACATCATCTTATGTGTGTTTTAAAAGTATCAAAACTCTCTCAAATACAATAAAATTCAGGAGCAACTTTTAAAATCTTACACAACTTATAAAGGAACGTAGTATCAACACAGATTATTTTTACATTATTTTTCATAATATATGGCATGAATAACATCACCAACTACATGTAGAAAAGATATACAAATACAGATGCAAATCCGTATTACACTGGTACATGTTATAGCGTATTTGGGGAGAAATTAGAAGAACATTTTGTCCCTTCCCTTTCGTCTGCCAAATACCTCCAAAATAGGGTTAATGTCTACCCTGTTGGCATGATTTCTTTCAATGCAGAGATGTCTTAATGCTGAGGGCCTATCCTGGCCCATAGTAGATCTAAGGTAGGTATTGAGAATGACCTCTCTGTTGAACAAGATGTTGCAGGTATAGTTGCCATGGTTTTAGCCACCTCACTGAAGTGCGGCACAGTTTCACACAGAGAATTTGACTGGAGATAGTTTACCACTTTATTTGTAGTTTCCAACTCCACACTTTCTAGATTGTGAAAAACGGCAGTTTCAGCCATTAGGATGTCTTGATCGACTTTGTAGAATTCAGACACTGCCTTGAAACTATCCTCTGCTGCTTTGCCTTGTACTACATCTGCTAGGGCAGGATATGTGTATCCTTGCTTGCAAATCTTTCTCACATTTCAGTGAGAACTCTGTCTAGAGCATCATAGTATACAATCTTGGCTCTCTGATGGTCTGTTAAAGAGATAGGTTCTTCAGGATTCTTTACTGAGAGTGGTTGCAGCCTCTTGGATGGTTCCTTTTGGCGTTTTATAGTTTCCACCTCTTCAATGTCTGGTGCAATTTCGATGATGTTTGTAGCAGTTTTTTTTTTTGCTTTTTCCTAGATAAGAGGAAACATATCTTCATACCTTCACTTATTGGGGGTTTCTATTGTAGCATCACAAGTGACCTTTCCAGCCATCACATCAACCTCATGACCCTGCAGGTAGCTAGCCAGGGTATTTGTGTTGAAGAAGATCATTTTTAAAGTGCGCAAACCAAGGATGAACTGGAACTCGAGCATAGCTTTGACAAGATCCTTAGCATCCACAGAAGTTTTGGCATCTTTATCCTTGGACAGCTCTATTAGAGCAAGTAGAATTCTCTTAGGCTGTTGCTCTACGGCTTTCACAGGCTGCCATCTTCAGGTCCGGCGTGTCTCACTCACAAACTTTAACTTGAATGTATGGACTGTATAGTGCCGAGTCAATATCTGACATGTGTTCAGAACGGAGAACATTTTCTTGCTTTGGTGTATTAAAGAAGTTGTGGATGGACTGGACAACGCATAGCGTATTCTTCATGATAATATTTTCTTGCAATGTATCTTGTAATGCAAGGTTGAGTAGGTACCCATAACAGTGGACATAGATGGCCTTAGGTGCGACCTCCTATACGCTTGTAGCCACACCCTTCTCTTTGCCAGTCATGTTAGATGCCCCATCATAACACTGGCCAACTATATCATAAATTCTCAGCTCCATGTTGTGAAGTACATCCAGTACCAGCTTGAAGAGTACCTCTCCCTTTGCAGACTTTACTTCATGCAAAACAACGAAGGGTTCTATTGGCTGACCATTTTGTATATATCGCAAACACACAGAGACTTGTTCCATGTTGCTAACATATGCTGCTTCATCCACTATGATGCTGAACTTCCTAGCTTCTTCCACAACTTTAGATATGTACTTTAACACAAGATCAGATGCAATATTCAGAATCTCATTCTGAATCTCTGGTGACAGCCACTGGTGATATGCTGCCAGCTGTGAAGTTAATCTCTCGGCAAGCTATGGAATGTCTCTACATCAAAGATGCAGAAGTTCTATCAAGTTTCCGCGATTTACATCTGATTGCTGTCCAATGCTAGACCTGTTTTCTGAATGCCTTCTTTGGAAAATGTTTTGTTGTGCAGTGCAAAGGATGGCCTTTACAATCACTTTGATAGGCTCTATTCTTTTGAACCATTTCTCTGTGAACACCATCAAGCTGGACCAAAACTGATGTTTCTCGTTTTTTGTTTATCTTTAATGCGGTCCATTTTGGCATGGCTACACTGTGGCTGTTGCTCTGAGCATGTTTTGCCAGCCTTTCAGGCTTTTTCCAGTTGCTGAATGTGAAGAAATGGTCACAGAGCAACCTCTGACAGGGAAAGCACATAATTGACTTTGTTGACTTGTGGAAGCTAATCCAGGGGTATTTCTTGAATAGGTCTGGGTTGAAATCTCTTGTTCCCTTTTCATTAGGAGGTTGTTTTTTGTGATATTCAGTCAGAATAGGTTGATTTGGACAACTAATATTGCAGTATCGCTCACTGCAGATTTTTCCTCTGAGCATCTTCAGATCCCTGGGCAGGTGTCTCCACATCTGGCACAGCAGGCGCTGGGACTTGGATCTCATCTTGTTTATATTCAATATCAACATGAATATTTTGAACATCAGTGGATTCAGTTGCAGAGGCAGCAGCTTCTGTTTACTCCTTTTTTCACTGGTATTTGTACTAGTTAACACTCCAAATGATATTTCCTTTGTTTTGGATAAATCACGGGACGGGACTTTACTTTTTGATCATTTTTATGAGCACTTTTCGAGTGTTGACGTTTATAATCACCATCAACTTCTTTGCCGCATTTTGAGCATTTAACTTTGCTTCTGTACAGCCTCTTTCTGGACTTCTCCATGCCAGAAACCTAAAAATGAATACCGGTATTTTAGTCTAGCATATTTAAAAATATATTCAATAAAGCATGAATGAATATGAGCATATATATTCTTTGAAATTTATGCTGAAGTAGGTGTAGTTGTGTACACAATGAATATGAGCATATATATTCTTTGAAGTTTATGCTGAAGTAGGTGTAGTTGTGTACAAAAGTCCCACTGAATAACTGAGGTGATATAGTCTAGTTACATAGAGTCACATGGTTTAATGGTTAAATACATCTGGGCCTGTGAAAAATAACATTTGTACCAGTAAATTACAAATATTCACCTTATAGCTAAAACATAATAAATGGATAATTAATTATGCAAGAAACAAATTAACAATAGTGGAGAATGTACAGAAACTAGAAAAAAGAATTACTTATATGTCCAGTAGTAACTTCCTACTATATAAGTAAATAATAAAAAAACAGTAATAAATGAATGTCAGGTTTAACCATACATTGGCAACTTGCAGAAAATTACCTAACTTGTTTCCGATGATCGTAAACATGATGTCTCTGATAAAGCTCTTACATGTCTAAATGAAGGCCTATGTTCTATTATCTTTCGTATGAATACATCATTACATCATAAAACCCCTAAAACAAGCACTAGAAAAGTTTCCTGCCATACAAAAGACAATAAACGGAAGTGGCTCAGTTCTTTTAACTTTTTCTTTCCTCGATTGTAATAAACATGTTTGACCTTGACAGGTGAACCATAAATATACGGCTAAAATAACGATTTTTCATAAATTATCTTCCTATTTCTACATACCAGACAAATAAATGATTATTCATTATGCTAATTAAATTGTTGGAATGTTAGAAACTTACATAAATGGCCAATAAATAGCCCTTGGATGCGGAGGTCCAAACACTGCCTGTGTAGAAGCAGAGATTGTGGAAGATTTATTTACAGTTGGAGTTTCCGTCCACGATTCTGGTTACAAATACAAGTTTATCTTCTTTTTTTTCTTATTGTCATTTTTTAAATTATAGACCCCCCTCCCCCTCCCATACCGAATGCCCGAATATGCCAACCCATTTGCCCGAATTTTAGCAGATTCCCGAATTCAGGGGTGGAATTTCCCCCGCCCCCCCGCTTCCTCCCGCCTAAAACTTTTCAGATATTTTACCTTTAATAATACATAGAAATACATCGACGTGTTAGATGATTTTGCAAGGACTTATAATAATTTTGGACAGAATGATTGGGAATACACCGCTCAGAGTTATATATGATATTGCTATACCGAATCAGAGTTAAAGGTAAAAAAAGGAGGTTTGATAACACAGGGCTGCGTTTGAAACTAAACTTTATGTTCCTCAGGATTTCTTTGTGGTTTCTTAATGAATCAAGCCTCCTGAGCTCAAAAATGGATGTATTTTTCTTCAATCAGGTTAGATTTTCTCAGTACAGCATACACCATTTTCATTGAAATTACCTCATTTTTCCTGGAAAAAAAATTCAAAAACCTTTCACAATCTAATAATGCATTATTATTGCTATATCATAGAAACAGTGTCGAGGAATAGGCCGAGGGGTGGTTGGAGTTTTCCCCGACCCCTTTCTATATACATATATATATATATATATATATATATATATATATATATATATATATATATATATACTACTCCTTATACTTCGTTCGGCCCGTGCCCTGAAAGGGTTTATTGACTCAGAGTGCTTAGAGAGGTTGGCTACGGAGGGATTGGAATGAACTTTGCCAGCAAGTGACCCAAAGGAAGTTAGATACACAACAATATGAAAATAAAGTTTTAATGAACACTAAACAAGAATATATATATATATATATATATATATATATATATATATATATATATATATATATATATATGATGAAAATTAATGCAATATCGTATCGCAAGAAAAGATGAGTAATTAAACCACATTCTCCGAAGACAATTTAATTCAGAACAGTTTCGGTGTATCTCACACCCTTTTTCAACTGACACTGGATAGAAAATATAAGAAAAGTGCATACAAGCATAACACAAGGTCAGGTCGTGAAAGATCCCCTCTTTTTTCCCCAATCCCCTACTTGTGGCTAATCTGGGAGGGGGGGGGGTTAGGCCTGAACATATTGAAGGGCTGACAATTTACTATTTTGTTTATTTTCTTTCTTATTACAGGATTAAAAGAAAATTGTAGGTTCTCCAGGGACCGACCTGATCACACAATTCCGTCACGATTCTGCTGGACGAAGGCGGTGACGGGAGCTTCTTGTTAAAAAGAGCCCCACGCTCGTGAACTCCGAGGAATCTTGTGTGCCTCTGTGAGGGGTTGAGGCGAAGTGACCAATCGACGCGTAGGGTCGCGGAGAAAAGCCGAGATGTAGTTTTCTCGCTTAGGGAACCAGAGTGAGACTGTTTGTAGCTTTGGCTCTGACACGTGAGTACGAGTTTGGGTCCGCACTGACTTGCAGATCACCGGGGTAAGGAGCCTTCCTAACTGAGATCGATCTTCTCTCTGAAGAGTTGGTGCTTCGAAGATTTACCACTACACCGAGATAGATGGCAATTCCTGCCCTGCCAGACGCTGTGCAAGCTCTACTACCGAGGGTTAAAAGAATTCATCTTTTATACTCGAAACTCGGGAGAGGTTCACATGGCTCCGGAAGTAGATTTGATATCAAGCGTCCTTCTAAGGGTGAAATAGGCTTGATTATCTCCCCCCATTTCGTCCTTTGGAAACTTTTGGGAACCACTGAAAGCCAAGATGGGCTCCCATCTATCGATAACCAGTCGAGGAAGGAACTCGGTGGTTGGCTGAAACGGCCGGTGGTTTCTTCCGGCGGAAGACCTACAGATATCGGGCCGGATGGGGAAGGGTTGATAACCGGCCTGCCCGGAAAGGAGGTGGGAGAATCGTGGGTTCATTATGCTATTCTCCTACATCCCTACCCATCCTAAGGTGACATTATTCTGAAGTGGAACGAGGGATAATGTCACAAGATATAACCTACTCGCAGTTACAATCTATAGCCAAAATGAGATCCCAGAAAACATACATACGCGAAACACACAAAAAAATGAACATAATGAAATGGCACTATTTCGCGACAAGGTCTTATAAATTACAGTTATAACTAGGCATACATAAAAAAATAGAACATACATATATAAACAAGAACAAAAAAAAAAATTGCCGAACAGTTCTGGTTAGTCGCCACAACGAGCGTCTTCGTCTAACGGATTGCGTGATAAATTATCAGCAATGTCGTTATCCGTTCCTTTTACGTAAGATACATTGTATTGGTATTCTGACAATAAAAGGGACCACCTCATAAGTCTGCCGTTCTGACTTTTACAATTTTTAAGTAGGCTAGTCGCCTATGGTTCGTTTCGACAGTAAAAGGTCTACCAAGCAAGTACATACATCCTAAATTTTTGAATGCCATAAATGATTGCTCAAGCTTCAAGTTCTATAGTAGCGTATGCTCTTTCGCGAACCAACAGCTTCCGGCTCGCTTATGCCACTGGAAATGAAGTTCCTTCTTTCTCATATTGTAATAAAACGCACCCAATGCCGAGATTAGAAGCATCAGTTCGGATGCCAAATTTTTTCTGGGGATTGAGAAAACGGAGGATAGGAGCGGAGACTAGTTTTCTCTTTAGCTCACCGAAACTCGCAGTCGCGGCGGGATTCCATAGGATGGGGTCTGGTGCGGCTTTTTTAAGAACGTCATTGACGGGTGACGCTATGGAAGCGAATTGAGGGATGAACCGCTGATAGAAAGAGACGGAGCCAAGAAATGAACGAAGCTGTTTCTTGGTTTAAGGGAGCGGCATGCCTTCTATTGCCTTAACTTTCTCCTCTTGGGGGGGGGGGCTAATTGTCTCTCTCCTACTTTGAACCCTAAGTAAAAGATAGTGCTAGGAGCAAAGTGGCACTTGGACGGCTTGATTGTCAATCCGTGGATCCTAAGCCGGTTGACATAATCCACGGGCTCTCTAGCTTCTATGACCGGAAATGGTCTTTTCCATTAGAATATGAGTTTTTTGTTGTCCGTGGGGAGTAAAAGCAGAACTTCATCGCCTGGTTTCAATTTTCGGGCCTTATATTTAATATCAAAATATGTTCGATAATTCTCTAGATTGATCTCGGAATTTTGCACGGCAACCTCCGAGCATTTTTCTAGCCTGTCACACAAGTCCAGAACATACGAGTAGGAGGTCTTTAGTTCCTCATCTAATCGAGAGTTCGTGAAAATCTCCTTGAAAATGCTCAGTGGACCTCGGACATTACGACCATAGAGAAGCTCGAATGGGGAGAATCCCAGAGTTTGGTGAGGAATCTCCCTACACGCAAACAAAGCTACTGGCAGGTACCGGTGCTATTCCTGGGGCTGGTCGTGGCACAGCTTTTAAAGCACGCTTTTCAAGGTAGCGTTTAACTTCTCGCACATACCGTTTGCAGAAGAGGGAAAGGGCGTGGTGAAAATTGGTCTAATTTGGAGCAACTTACTCACATCCTTCATCAATTCGGACGTAAATTGGCGGCCCCTGTCAGAGAGGATCTTTTTAGGGATGCCTACCTGTGAAAAAATAGAGATTAATGCCTCGGCACACGAGATGCTATCAATATAGTTGAGAGCAATTGCTTCGGGGAACCGGGTGGCCCAATCGACGGGGATGAAAACGTAGGAGTGTCGCTCAGTGGAAGGGGAATGTATCGGTCCAATATGATCGATGGCAACCCTGGAAAATGGTTCTGATATAACTGGAGTCTTCTGAAGGGGAGCCGGTTGTACTCGTCCTTTGGCGGTGACCTTTTGACATATATCACAGCTCCTGCAAAACTCTGCGATTTCCTTGGCTGCACCAGGACAAAAAAAAGTACTTAAATACGCGTTGCAAGGTCTTTTCATGACTGAAGTGTCCTGCAAACACACCTTCGTGTGCTATTTGTAAAATCTTCGCAACGTAGGCCCTAGGCACACAAAGAGCCTTGAACGGAGAGCCTACTGGATCCGGGGAAGTACAAAATAGCAAAGCGTCTTCTATCACATACCTTACTTTTCGGTCTCCACGAACCGATTCTGTCTCTCCTCGTTTGGCCTTTTCCCACAAGGGTTGGAGGGAAAGGCAGTCCTTTTGGGCACTGATGAATTGGGTGTTATTCAGTCCCTCGTAATCGGGGGTACATGGGGGCTTGAGAGACGCCGGGGTGCAGGAGTCTCTATTAGCCTGAGCCCGGTTGACGACAGCTTGCGACACAGCAGTTTGGGAGAGCTGCGTGCTCTGTCCCATCAACACTGCATAAAACTTATTCGGGGCAGCTACGACGTCGGTCCACCCCGTAAAATAGCGGCAATTTACGTGACAACGGACCACCTGGAATTTATTAGCGTTTCCCAAGAAATCGTGTACGACAGTGAATTTCTTATGTTGTGGGTCCACGGGGGGAAGCAGCTTGTCCGATACCACTATACACGTACACTCTGTATCTCTCACCAGAGTGGATATTCTACATCCATTAATGGATCCGGACTCGAATTTGAACCAACCAGAAGAACTTTTATTAAAAAGAAAGTTCACCTGGTGCACCTGAGAGGTCGACGAAGATGGCAGAGGCGCAGGCGCGGTAGGCTGTTCGGCAGCGAGAGTTGCGGAGACTTGGTGGACCTGTTGTCCAGGAGCAAAGCGAAAGCGGTTTTTTTGTGGACACTGAGATTTGTAGTGACCAGGAGTTCACAAAGAGAAGCATACAATGGGGTTACTCCGGTAGGGGTTACTCGACGGAGCATTAAAAATTGGGGTTTTCACCTCTTCCTGCTTCTTATGGTGGTTACCTTTGGGTTTAAAGGGGCCTGGGACTTTTACTAAATGAGGGGGTTTTCTCGGTTGTGATTGCCCTTGGTTTTTAGCGGGACGGATGAATGCTCTTCCTTTGCTCCTTAGGATAGAACTGATGATTTGTGGCGTAGAGATCCGCTTCTTCGAGGCACTCGTTAAAGGAAGAGGCACGCCTATCTTGCACAAATGCACGGATTTCCGTAGGGAGGGTGTGCATTAGCTGGTCCTTTAAAAAGAAATCTAGCAGGGAGTCGCACTTTAGCCGAGTCCAACCAAAATTGGAGGTTTTTCTTCAGGATGAACCCGAACTGTCGATACGTCTGTCCTGGTTGGATTCTAGCCGATCGAAATTTTTGTCTGTAGCACTCGGGGTTTAAATTAATCGCGGATAAGAGTTCTGCTTTAAGAGATGAATAATCTATTGTAGCTTCTGTTGGGAGGGCAATGAAGATTTCTCTTAGACGAGAATTGAGCAACGGGAGCAGGCGGCCTACTCCTTCAGACTCAATGTCCCACCCATTGACTTTGAATATATTTTCGAAATATTTGATCGGTGATTATGTTCGATTTTCACGCGTTTCCAGTAATTTCGAAAAAAGATGTGAGGTAGGAAGTAGTGAGGAAATCTACAAGATATATAAAATTTCAAATGTATTAGACCTGTAATATATTGAAGATTTAAATGGAGAACATATTGAAGGTGGGGTTTATAAAGAAGAACTACAGGCAGTAAAGTTTAACTCCCGTAAGAAATATGTAGTGGAGAGGATAGTTAAAGCAAAAGGCATGGAAAAAACAAGCTATATTGAGTAAAATGGCGAGGGTATGTGATTTTACCTAGAAATCTTGACCACATGCATTCGTGAAATTATATGAAGGTAGAAGATGAGGAAGGTTTTTTTATCAGTTGTGAAGATGGAGTCAGAGAGTTTTTATCTCACCCTTCCTTCCTCATCCTCCCTGATATTTACCCTCAAAAACCCTTGTTTGACTATAGAATTGAATTGCACAAATCCATTATAACAGACCACAGTCAGTATGAGGTAGGGCTTTGTAAGTTTCAATTTACATGGAATATCTATAATATTACTAAGCCTACACATGCAATCGGAAAATGACGGAAGTAAATAATTATGCATCAAATAAAACATATATTAGCAAGACTAAAGGAAACAAAAATAAAACGAATTGACTCTGCTTATGATATTATCAAATTGAAAAAGCACTCATAGAGAAAATTAATCTGAAAATGAGACAGAAATTATCATCTCAAGATTTATTGTTTCAATCTGAAAAAAACGCAAGGTAAAATCTCTACTGAATATGTGTTAATGCTCACTTCACGTTTATTGCTCAATGTGAAAAGGAAAGAAAATCTATTATTTCATCTTTTAAAAGAACTTTCCGGTATAATAAAAAGATCTATCAGAGATGATATCCCAAAATTAGATCATTGTATAGCGTTTAATATAGATTTACCTGTGGTTATATCTCATCCTAGATCATGTTACATTTACTCTAACCTTGTAGACTATCAATTAGTAGGCGGGACACTGTCGAGGCTGACGAGAATTATTCACCTTCCTTTCAATGATGGTTCATTCAGTATAACTTTGGATAATTCACACTATCAGAATTTAAGCTCTGGGGACTTGACATCAATTTATATCTATATAATAACGGTTAAAGGTGAAAATTTTCCATTCATTTTTGGTCATTTGATGATAAAACTACACATTAGGAGAAGACATTAAAAAAAAATAATTAAAAATGTTGAATGGCCCACGCGTGTTTAAAGGATTAAGAGCTCAGAGAAGATATAGTCCTGGATCCCCATTCTCCTCCCTATTCCGAAATGCGGCGTCCTATCTAAAGAGTGGTGCTCGCTATCTAGGAAAGAAAGCCATGTCCGCCGGTTTTGATATCGTTCAGGATATTATGCATGGAAAGACCGTAAAGAAAGTTTTGAAAGATCAGTTGGGAAGGACGACAAAAACTATTACAAGAGATACGAGACAATATTAGAAGAAAGTTAAAATCTGAGAGTGAAAATGAGAGAAATCCCCCAAAATGAGTGATATAAATAGGCGAAAATGGATGAATAAGAAGTTGAAGAATAGAAAAAAGTTGAAAAGAGATGAGCATATTTCTTTCTCATAATATAAACAAGCACACATTTCATAGATGTTCTCATAAACTTATCGTCGGCTGTAAATCATACACGTGTAAAAATGACAGAACTCGATTTGTTTACTGTTCCACCGGCCCAAACTTCCATCGTTCAGAGCAATTACCAGTCATACTTTCCACTTAGCAATATCTCATCAGATCTCACCCCCTTGAATATTATATATCTGGTTCGGACAGTATTATATAGACCCGAGTGAAGTTTATCTTTATATTAAAGCAAGAATTTTGAAGGCAAACAGAAGCGAACTTAAAGAAGGGGAGAATATTTTTCAGTAAAATAATATTCTTCACACTTTGTTCAACAATGTTGATATTTATTTAAATAAAACATCTGTAAATTCCATTGGAAATAATTACCTCTATCGTGCATATTTAGAGACCCTGCTGAACTATACTGTAGAAGAAAAATCTACTTTTCTTTCCACTGCTGGATATTACTCTAGTAAAGAAAGTATAGAAAAGAAATTTAGCAGATTGAAGAAAAAACTAATTGATCTATATGGAAAACTACATGCCGATTTCTTCTCGCAACATGAGCCATTGATGAATGGATTCTCACGAAAGATAAATTATCCAGAGCATCACGTTGATTTACACTTTTGGGGGGAAACCAGACCGGTTTAGAAGCTAAAGTAGAGTTATCAGAGAGGTTCCTTTACCTGAGATAAGTCCACCTATCAGCATCAACACATCTGGAGATGGAAAATAGGTTGCTTACATCAAACACTAAGTACCTTATTACACAAGTTCGTATGCGAAATTTTACAATTAAGAGTGGAATATCAATGAAGAGTGTGGATAATATCTTCATGGGGAGAGAATATCTACGCGGATGGTGATTGGTATGGTTGACCATTAGGCATTTTCTGGTAGTTACGATGCCTCACCTTTTGAATTTAAACTTAGCTTATATCATTAATCTGGATAGCAGCCATCGAACTGTATCGCATTGGATAGCTCTATTTGTTGACATTTTTTTAAAATTATTTTGATAGCCCATGTCTAGGGTTCCAAAACGATGTTTATATTCGTAAAAACTTAATAAAAATGAATAAAATTATTATCGTCAATCCATTCAGGGTTCAGAGTTACTTTTCAGACTCATGCGGATTGTTTTGTGTATATTTCATTGAATAATGATAGATTTCTCCTTACTTCATTAACCACTTCTAAGTTTTTACACTCGAAAAAAAGCTGTAGATGCCACATATGCTAAATATGGTGTAGACATTATAATCTTTTTCTATTAATCTTCCGACATTAGTAGTATCAATTTGAGTGACACATTCAGGTGACGGCATTAGTGTCACGAAATATTTAAGCACGATTCCTTAACAAATAAGTTTAGTCAAATTCTGGGGAGGGGCGGTACAACTGAAGTGCGTTGGTGGGGGATCTCTTATGACGTCAAACAAATCAGCGGCTTCAGAAAACGTTCAGCAGTTCTGAAGGTTCACTATGCAAATGCCCTTAATATTTATTGTTGCGGATATAGACTTATTAATGTTCGAAGAAGTCGATGGTCAAAAAATGAAACATAAAAAGTGGGATGCTTAAGGAAAAATTGGGTAAGGCTCGTTTCTCTCGCAATTTCGTAGAAATACGGAAAAATAATGAGATTGGAGAAGGGGCGGGTACAACTATGGTGGGTGGATCCATTATGACGTCAAACCAATCAGCGAGTTGTATCACTGACCTAACCAATTAGTGACTCATGATTAGTGCTACAAATTGCCAGAGTCGGAAGGGGTAGGGGCCCACAGCTAAAATAGGTTGGTGAGTGGATTCCTTAGGACGACACCCAATCAGTGATTTCCATCCAAAAAGGTCGCTGACCCAACCAATCAGCGACTCTAGATTAGTGTTACAATATGGCGGAGTCGGCATTTGTTTTACAATACTACTACTAATAGCATGGCTGATAGCTTAAGATAGGTGCCATCTGTCTTCAACCAATGGTTTTCGCGCTTGCCCGCGTGTAATCCCGCATATCTTCTTTGTAACCACCCTCTCGTACGAAAATCTAGGCATTGTTTACACATAAATACGAGTATATTAGGTAGCAATTTGTCAGGAAATGTCATTTCTTACCGCGGATTGCAATTCGCTAATGAGAAATGTTTTCATTGTCTTTGATTGAAACCACCCAGATGATGTTGTACTTTTAGCATGGGTACCAGAACTGTTTTCTACTCGACTCCTGAATACCAATTTCTTTTTTTCAATAGAAGTGACTCGTGCTTGTTCGATACAATGCATACTTGCCCATTGTCGCTCCATCTAACAACTAAACTATTCGAATCTCTATTCAATTAATGTTCCGCACTGCCTCGCGGAAGTTTTGTAAAGCGTTTACTCTAGGTTTGTGGGCATTCTCCACATGATTATTGAATATAGTGCCTGTTGCTTCGAGTCCCTCTCATGGGCCTCCTCTAATAATTTGAGTCAAGTGAAAAAGTTATCAAAATAAAAGATATTTTACTTCATACTCCATTTCAAACATATTTATAAACTTTAATATTATTGCTTAACCTAATAAAAAGTTTCTTCTCGTCAATTGATATGGGAATTGCATTGCTCCCTTGTTGTGGTACCTAGTTTGGCTCATAAATAAGTTCAATGCAACATACTTTAATAATAGTTTGAATATAAGTAATGGCCTACGTGGAAAATTTGCAAGAGTGGATTATATAGATAAATCACAAAGATACTTTTTGGTAGATCTTTAACGTCCATTGTCTCCTTTTTACTTTCTTATTTGCAGCCCAGGATTCAATATATAATGAAACTTTACAACTATATATCTTAACTATAGATGTTTTCCTTTAGGATCGAATTATGGAAGAAAGTCTGGTTACTAGGCAAATTAGAGATATGCACATTATCTTCATCACCTGAATCGTCAGCAGTCTTTATACCATCTTCTGGAGCAGGGATGTACACAGTAACTTCTATACTTTTATGACATACAACACTCAGATTTTCATGCTCATTTGAATCATTTTGTGATACTTCAGTGCTCTCTAACACTTCTATAATTTCATTCAAAATTAGCTCTTTGAAAAAAAGAAATGTAAAGTTTGGCGAGCAAATGTTGGTAAATTATAATATAAATGGATATGTTATTCTGACTCTTGATTTCATTGAAGATGGAAGAAGTTTCAAAAGATCGCTTTGTTTCATCACTTTGATTCTGGCCTTCATCACTAATCACTAATATATATATATATATATATATATATATATATATATATATATATATATATATATATATATATATATATATATAATTGCAGCTTCTTTATAGCTTTAACTATAATTTCAATTGCTGGCTCTAGGTGAGGAAAATTACTCGGAAGAGGCATAACTTTATTTACCTAGACGTCTTTCGACCTAGTAGTAGGTCATCTTCGGGGCAGAATGGTGAAAAATGAAAATGAACTTAAAAGATAGGAAAATGTGTCTGGGATAGTATGAGAGGGTATAGTAAGAAGAAGGGTTGTCTTAGTAGAGGGGTTTGTGTGCCAGGATGTCTGGCAATATCTTCACTTTGGCTTCTTTTTGTCTTTCATGTATCTATTGAACAGGATAAAAGCATTCAAGCCTTTGTTTTGGGGTCTGCTTGAAATTGTGTCTATAGAGTTTACTCAGTTTTGGCGTCTTCATACATATATGTTTCACATGCTATCTCTATTTCTTTTTACATTACGTTTTGCATCATATTTATCTATTTCGTGTCCACTTTGGATCTTTTATTTATTTGATTGTTATAATTTATTCTTTCTTCTTATGTTCAATTTATCCACTGGAGATCTTTTTATTTATTTATTTTTTTGAAAGACATACATGATATCATGTATGAAATAGTTCATTAGGTTGTCCTACATTTTGGGAATTTTACTTGGTTAGCGTTTTTCCGAGGTATGTTTAGCGATACAGTGGTACAATATCCTCCTACGTACGCAGTTGGCTGCTGCCAAATCCTCGTCGGTAGTGTCTATTTCGGTGATCAAGTTCGGGTGGTCTTATGCCTTGAAGTACTCTTTCCGGTATGTATGCATATATCTTTCTCCATATAGCTTTTGCCATGTTATGTAGAGTCACGTTTAGAGGTTCGATCTAAGCGAGATTATGCAGTCTGCTTTAGGGGATGTGGTCCAGGCGAGTGGCATTAAAGATGAGCCATAGTGACTGGTTCTGCATCGCTTGTGCCTTTTTTAATTGACTTTTACTTGCCATGTGTAAGAGAATGGTGGGGTGCATCAAGATCAGTCTCACCAAGCTCATGTATAATTTTCTTTTGTTTAAGCGGAGAGCCCCTTGAATCTGTAGAGGTATCGTAGATTTCTCCTGGCTTGCTCGACCTTCACATTAAGATGATCGCCATACCCGCTCGTTGTAATTTTAAGTCCAAGATCCCAAGCTTTACGAGTATATGGGTAAAATTCATCCCGTACTAATATATCGGCTGTTTTATTACGTCCAATGGGAAGGACTTTGAACTTCTCCACATTAGTACATATCTTGTTCCGATTTTCGTAAATATTAAGGTTGTCTATTTCGCTTACCTTCCTGTTCGCAATGTCGGCTGGGTTACGATAATTGCTGGTGAACACTTGTGATATGTCGTCAGAAAGTTGAACATACAAGGCGTAATCTTGGGGGATGGGGGAGAGGTCACACATGTAAAATGTGCATAGCGTTGGGCTTAGACAGTCCCCTTGAGGTACCCCGGTTTTCATGGGAAAGGGCTGTCCTCCGGAATCATTAATCTTTATAATTGTCTCCCGATCTTCAAGATAGTTGCAGAGGAGTTTTGTGATATTTGCTTCCATTCCGAGATCGCATAACTTCTTTTTCAGTCCTGGGGTCCATACTTTGTCGAAAGCCGATGTTATGTCTCTGAGCACTATATCCACGTTCTTATTCTTAGCCTTTGCTATGACAATGTACTCGGCCATCAAGGCAAGTGCTGTTTCTGTTCCAAGGTTTTTCGGAATAACCAGGATAGTTTCTGGCTGAAGTTGTATGTTAAAAAAGCCCTTGCATCATTCAAACAGAGATGCCCAAGAATAAGTGAAATCCTCAAACACCACTTAACAAACTCCCCAGAAAACAATGTGACGGTCCCTTGCGCCCAGACAGTCTCTCAGCCTATCGTTGATTTGTTTTTCGAATAACTTCCCTATGAACTCTAGTAGAGATATCAGGCTGTATCTCTTGACTTTCCCTTTAGGCTTCCCTAGCTTTAGAAGAAAAATCATCCTCGCTCTTTTAAGTAAGTCATAAAAGTACCCAATATTAAGGCAGGCATTGAAGAGGCTCAGTATTGACATATTGATGTTTGATGGGGCATTTATTAATTTATTAGATGCGCTCTAGTGATACCTGAAAGGCCTGAGGCTTTCTGTTTGAAGCTTTTTAGAGCTGCTTCACACTCATCATGGGTAAAAGGTTTCCTTCTTCTTCCGCCTGTCGAGTGATGTCCACGTAGTGGAAGGAAGTTAGGGCTGGCCCTCGCTCCTTCAAATTTGATAAGACTTCCTTCTCATATGCCATGTCAAAATCCAAGTTTTCCTCTTCTGTAATATCGAATTCCATTTTCAGTGTTCTCTGAATTGATGTTCAATAGCCTGGTCATCAGTGATCTTCATTCGGTCAGTTGTGTTGGCAATGTTGGGCTTGGTGGGAAGAGTACATTTTAATCTCTTGACCTGGGACCAAAATTTCTTGAGGTCGCCTTCTGTGTCCGTCCTATCAATGATTCCGTCCCAGATCATCTTTGATTTCTTGCTGATTAGAAATTGAAGATCCAAACGAAGGTTCCGGACCATTTCAATTTAGGCATTTCTTGTTTCCTCCATTAGTGCACTCTTTCCAGGTGTGTCAGGTGCCGGCGCACTCTGAGCACACTTTGCTCTGGAATTTGCAGTCTTTTGTCACGCGCTATTCTGAGGCGTAGCACGTGAAACAAACCTGTACGGATACAAAAGTTTTCCTCTCAATGCACGTCACAAATATCTTAGTACAAAACATTATTATATCAGCTTCAGACGCCTTAGAAGCCATTTCAGATGTCTTGAAGGTAACCTTGAAAAGGTGTGTATACTCCCCTCCATCACGGTTCTTAAATTTGTAATTTTCATCGACCTTTGCCCAACTTTGTTTTGCTTCTATCTCTGTTCTCGTTTACTCTGCGCAATGTGAACCGACCCAGGGAACCAAACGACGGCAGATAATCGATCTTTGGGTAGATACGTGTGGTGGGACCTTCGGTGTCAGGTGAATTTCGTCGAGCTTCCTGAGAGATTTCACGCTGAAAGATTGTCGACATCTTGGTTGCTATCGCAAATTGCCAAATAGCCATAGGACTGATCCACTAAACGACATAACGCAACTCCTATCGTAGCAAAGGTTGTCTCGAAAACCTTTTCCCTCTGGAGTTTGAGACACTGCTCTTTAACTAAGAATGGTGAACATAATATTAAGGGGAATATATATACGAAGTATTTTAAACATAATCGTGAGATAACCGACCAATCAGCTAACTCAAAAATGTAAGCTAATTTCTTATGTAGAATTTAACATAGAATTTAAGACTAGATTCTGATTTTCGAAAACAAAAAGTTAAGAGTTTTGTAATTTTTGAGAATATACAAAAGGATGCAATTTTTTGAATTTTTTTATATGAGTTCTGGTTCCATTCCGGGGCGTTGTAGATTCCGCGGCGACTCGTTGGGAGGATAGTTTCTGGCTGAAGTTGTATGTTAAAAAAGCCCTTTCATCATTCAAACAGAGATGTCCAGGAATAAGTGAAATCCCCAAACACCACTTAACAAACTCCCCAGACAACATTTTGATATCATTACTCAAAATCTTCAACGCATGCCTAAACACAGGGCACTTTCCAGCAGCGTTGAATAAAGCGAGAATGATATTTTACCAAAACCTGGGAAACAAAAAGGGCACATCGAAATCTACCGACCGATCTCGCTTTTAGAATTTATTGGTAAACTGCTCGAGAAACTCCTTTACGATAGGCTTAGAAATTTCTTGGGGAGATAACGAATTGCAGACTCACATCCAACATGGATTCCGAAAACATCGAGGTACCGAAACAGCACTGGCACTCATCACTGAAAATCTCGCAATAGAAATTGCAAGAGGTAACAGAGAGGATTTAACGCTCCGTGAGGTTGCCAAAGCATTTGACAAAGTATGAGTGCCATGACTGAAGCTGAAAATAGCTGAACTCGGACTGAATTCAAACCTCACGCGAATCCTCTGCAGTTATCTTACAAAAATGAAAGCAATAATTTCTATAAAATGTTTTATCAGCGAAGCATTCACCTTAAATGCAGGGGTCCCTCAGTGGGGGGGGGTCTCAGCCCCACGCTCTACACTACATATACAAGAGACCTCCCCCAACCCAGGGATAATTGCGCAAGGTATATCCGATTCACAGGCGATATCTCTCAGATCATTAACAGCGAACGACAGAACCCGATAGGTATCGCTCAGAGAATTGCTCGCAAAATCAAAAATATCAACGATTTCGAAAAAGCCAATGAAATTAAAACAAACACGGACAAGTTCCGCACGATTCCAGTGAACAGATATAAAGTCCACCAAGTCACCGCAAACAGCATCGTATATCCTTACAATACCGAAGGAAAAGTTCTCCGCTTGAAGACCACAAGAAAAGGATACAGCTCACACGCAAATGAAAAAATCAACTATGCAAAGACCGTCCCATCATCATTGCAGAGGTTCTATAAACTTTCAGTAAATAATAAAAGAAAATTATACTTACCACTAGTACGCCCAATTATGACCTATTCGATTATTCTACTACACACCTTGGCAAAGACAAAGATCATACAAATGCAAAGGGTCCAAAACAAAGCAACCCGCTTCACTATGCGATCCAGAAGGATAGAAGAAAGGACATCAAGAGCTCATCATTAAAGATCAAATCAAAAACCTATAAACATCTTTATGCACGAAGGCGCCGAAAAGATATGGCAAAAAATACGAGAAACCCTAGGGGGAGGGGGCCTCTTTATTATAACTTTATTTATTTATCAATATTATTTTGCTTTTCAGTTAGTTTCCTCTTTTGATTTTCTCGATGCAGGTTGTCTTCCTCGAATCCATTTTCTTCTTGCTTTTTCCTTTTTGATTATGTCGATGCAGCTTCCTCGAATCTATTTAGTTCTTTGACTGAAATTCCTTTTTTTCTTTAAGCAATTGCCCCTTCAAACATTTGTCTTCCATTTATCTTGACTTAGGTATTCTTGTTGGTTGGGTTGGTTCTTAGTCTTCGTTTTTCTTTCTTGATGCTTTTTCTTCATTTTCTTCCAATTATCTTGAGAATACCGAACATTGAACTTTAAGCAGCAATTCAAAAGCAGTAGAGAGAAAGTTCTAGACGAAATAGAACCACTTTACAACTAAGACTCAAACAAGAAAAAAACGTGCAAAACAATACAAAAAATAAATAATAAAAAAATGTATAGAAAAACAAATAAGTATAAAAGCTATCGAAGAAGGAAATAAAAAGACATGGGTGCTTCAATAACCAGAACCATAAGTAAAAATAAAAAATTACAAAGCTCGCAAGAGAACATTATGAAAACAAAGGATCGAATGCTAAACTATAAGAAACCTAATACAAACAAAAGAAAAATAACCTCAAGATAAAAAAAAACGAGAACAAAGGCTCCTTTGCTGTAAACAAAAATAATATAAGCAAAAAGCAAAACAAAATATAAAGCGAAAGCGTTACCCAGGCAACCTGACACATATCACCATCACTCTCATTAAAAATCATTAATCAAATCAAAGCCTCTCCTCATTCATATCATCAACATCATTCATCCTTTACTTACACAATCTTTTCTTCCTTTTCTATCTCTCTCCCACACTTTCACTACTTCTTTTATCCATATCCCTTCACCATTCTTCCCCGAAGATGATCTACTACTAGGTCGAAAGACGTCTAGGCAAATAAAGTCATGCCTCTTCCCAGTTATTTTTCTTGCCTACAATCATCCAGTAAAATTATAGTTAAAACTATAAAGAAGCTGCAATTTAAATTAAATAATCCACCTCTCGCTGTGGACTTTAATGAATCCTGCATAAGAAATGGCTTACTTCCAATATATATATATATATATATATATATATATATATATATATATATATATATATATATATATATATATATATATATATATATATATATATATATATATATATATATATTTATATATATATATATATATATATATATATATATATATATATATATATATATATATATATATATATATATATATATATGCGGTTAGGTAAGGATAATAATCAAAAATCCTTAATCCGTTAGTTAAGTCTCCTAGAGTTCCTCTACCCTCTTCAGGAGCGTTACATATACGATTCGATTAGGCAACAATCCATTTCTCTAAAAAGAGGAATTTCAAGAAGCCTTTTGTATAAGCTAACGTTTAAAGTTAAACGTTAGCTTATACAAAAGGCTTCTTGAAATTTCTTTTTTTAGAGAAATAGATGGTTTTATTGTCGTATAGGTAACGCTCCTGAAGAGGTTTGAGGAACTCCAGGAGACTTATCTAACGGATTAAGGAATTTTTATTATTACCCTTACCTAGCCGCATTGATTAAAACGTGATTGTTCAGTTATCAAATATATATATATATATATATATATATATATATGTCGTAGGATCAGGTAGTCCCCGCTGACCTTTGCGGCCCTCCCTAGACGTGGGGGAAGGAGGCTCAAACAAATATAGGGAATGTCTCCCTCTTAAGTGCATGGGAATTAAAGACGAGTGAAAATTCTAATATTAGCCGATTGTGATACTATTTCAATAGGCTTAGAGTGGTTATAGAATACAAACAATTGAAACAAAATAATCTTTAATACTATACAAATAAGAACGATACACTTTAACAATTTCGTTAATCGGTCGGCAATTGAAAATTGAATTGAATTTGCAAAGAATGATATTGGCTGAGCCGTACGAGGCACAATAATTACCCGAGAGAGATCGGGAGGAGACTATGAAATGAGTCTTGCGGTCGGAGAGCGTCACGCCTCTTCGATGATGGAAAAGAAAATGTAATGGCTTATGATTTTTCTGGAGGAGATCTCAAGTAGTCGCTCGGGGGAGTATTCTTCTTGGGGAAGCGTAGCTAAGCGCGTTATTCTTGACTTAGTCCTTCGTCCTTGACCTTTGTCGTTTCGAATAATGGTTGCTGCCTGCGAGTCCTTAGGGTGCCGGGGTGTCAGTCGAGAAGTGCGCGTCGTCCTTCGATGATCCCAATGACCTCTCAAGATGCTGCGTGAGTACTATGAGAGTACTGCGTGAATATTGTTTGCGTGAAAGCGGCGTGAATACAGCTCGCATCCCGAATACTCTGAGAATACTCATTTGATCATTCCCGGCCCGGGGAATATATACGACTCCACCGGAATGGGATAGATGGTAAATAAATAGAAAGGAATATCAAATAAATACACGTAAAATTACATATCTAGAGACTTGAACAATGTACATAGATTGACTATTATCAAAAAAGACTAATTTACAACAATCAGGCTTATAAATAGTGAGCTTTCAGAAGATGTCACATCTGCAAAAATAATGGGTAGCGTTTATTTACAAAAGGGGTTCATATTTGATACCGAAATTTATTAAGACAGATTTACAAGATAATAAAATAGTAGGCTCAGGATTCATTGGGAGTGGAATCTAAAGGATTTTGGCTCAGGCTATCGGCTGTACAATTCTCGAGGCCTTTTAAATATATTATTTTAAATTGCAGTTCTTGAGGGAATAAACTGCAACACATTAGTCTCCCATTATTGTTTTTGATGTTCCTAAGATACAAGAAAGGTTTATGGTCAGATTCGATCACGAATTCCTTTCCTATTAAATACATTTTAACTTTTGGAGATCCCATATGATAGCAAGGGCCTTTCTTAATCACTGCGAAGTTCTTTTCACGTGATAATAATTTCCGGCTAGCGTACGTGTCGTATAATGGCTAGCACACACACACACACACATATATATATATATATATATATATATATATATATATATGGGTGAGAATGGATGGGGAGAAAGAAAATTCCAGACAGAGTGGGCGGTCAAGGTCAATTAAGTGACCTTCGCTCGTCTCCCAACAGCGGCAGAAAAGGGGGACGATAAGGGAATGGAGTTTCCCAATTCGAGCGCGTGGAAGGATTTACCTACAGAATCAAGTGCAATTGGCCGTTAGTATAATAAAGAAGGCTGCGGGACTCTGGGACTATTAAACGGAGGATACGAAAATAATCTTTAATAATTACAAGAGATATAGGACATATATACAAATAGAAAAGGTTGGAAACAGATACTAAGTGTTTACAGGGATCAGATAAAAGAATTACCGGGAGCCATTAAATAAACTCGAACGTGAGTTTAAAAAGGCTGCTGTTGAACCAATAAACGAACATACACTTTACTGGTCGACTGGTCAAGAAACCACAATTTAGTCGCTGGAGCCGAGTTTGAGGTTGGTGGAGGCTTTATGAGACGACGCAGGGGATGGGTGATCGAGCGAGTAAATCGTAACGGATGGAGTTTGACTAGGGGGAAGAGAATTTGAGGGATTACTTGTGCCAGACGAGGTTAAAACCGAAGCCAAGGATAGCTAATTGACTGAGGCTAAATTCCTTCGTTAAGAATTTTTGCCTTCGAGCTCGAGAAGGAGGAACGGAGCTGAATCGAGAAAACGACGTGTTTCATGCAGAAAGGCGGTCCTATACTGCTTTTCCCAGGCTGTGTCTAGCATTATATATGGGCCGATTGGAAGAAAAAATGCCTCAGGCCAAGGAGGGACCTCTCCTTAACCAAACACTCCACCGGGAAATACGGATGAACTCCAGCGGGGTTTCTTTATATCACCCGGAGAGGGGGGCAGCGTCTTCTTGCGGCCGCGTGCTTGGAATTCTTGCTCCTACCTTATCAGCGGGAGTGGCTCGATTCTCTCACGGTTCTCACGACTTTGCTCTGCGTTGCTCTACTTCGTGTTCGGCCTCATGGCGGTATTAATCTCTATTGCCGACAATGTTGATATGTAGATTTCTCTGGCCTTTATTTGTGTCAGGAAATCGAGATTTCTGAAGGGATCAGTTACTATTTGTGAGATGTAGTCAGCGAACTGGATGTACAGTGTGTCCTCCATGATCGCTTCAGGAAGGTCGATGGTCTAAACGCTGCAGAGAAGGGGCCTCAGGCACTCTCCCTGCGGTACGCCAGAAATCAGCTCGAAGTCTGGTCCGGTATAGCCTTTCATTTGAATGTAGGACTTTCCTGTCTGTTTTTTAATCACATATTATTTTTTTAGTATTAAGTTTAGTTTTAGTCTTAGAATTTTGTATTATAGTGCCGTCTTCAATACTCTGTCAAATGCCTTTATGACGTTTTGGATCACCATGTCAGATATCTTTCTGGCTTGCAACCTTCGCAAGCTTCTCTGTGCTAGCTGCTAGTGCCGTGTCACTCCCACTTTATCTTCCGAATCCATGCTGTTGGTGGTTGTAGAGATTATTCTCCTTCATGAATGCATGGGCGCTGTTGGCCAGCAGCTTTTCTAATAGCTAGCCTGTGATTTGAGAAAGGAGATGGGCCTGAAGTTTGCTAAGGAGTCAGGTGGTTTCTCGGATTTTGGAATGAATATCATTTTAGCATCTTCCATTCGTCTGGGAAGTTGTCATCATGTAGCCACGCATTCATAACGTTGATGGGCCCCTCCGTGATGTTTTAGAGGGCGTTCACTAAGTTAAGTTTTGTCATTTCATATTTTCAGGGGTTCTTTGTCTAAAGGAACGAAATGTCTCTGTGAGTTCGTCTTTTGTTATATTTTTAACGTAGTCCTCCATTTCTCTGTCTGGGAATGCGCTGTTAAATGAGTGTCTTGACTAGTTATTGACCTAGCTGGTCGTGTATGTAGCCTTCAAAGTAGAAGTAGTAGCGGTCATGTTCTTCCGGGAGATGGTGAATAATTCCTTTCTGAAGTATCTGAATGTTTAATCCCTACTATTTCGTTATCTAGTTTTATTCCGTCATCCTTCTTCAGATTGATATTTTTTCCGGGGGTTTTTCTTTTGTTTTTGATCGTGTTCCAAAACGTATAGGAATCCGTCTCTAAATTAGGTTTGTCAATAAAGTTGTTCCACATAGTCTCTTGTTGTTCCGTAATGCGTATTGTCATTTCTTTTCTTATTGATTTTAGTCGTCTGATCTTTTCTCTGTCTGTTTCTCCGAGTCTAATGCCTTCATACAATCTTTTGTATTCGTCTGTTAAATCATAGTTTGGGGCATCCTTGCTGGTGCTGGCAACTTCTTGAATGCTGTTATTGGTAGGGTTGACCCTATCGATTCCACCATTTTCTGGGTTATGTTCGCCTGCTCTTGATCGATTTCTTCTACAATGTTTTTTTCGATAGATTGGGGCACTTATCAGTTTAGAAGAATTCTGTATTACCTACAGTTTTTTCGAGAGAAACATTTCCTCTTCCTTGCAGGTACTTGGATTGGACTTGAAGAAACTGTGATTTTAATGACGACGTGGTAATTTGGGATGAGGGGAGTGGGTTGGATGTAATAATTGTGGGGAATTTAAGGCTTGTTAGAATCATGTCTGGTTTTGTTGCACAACGGTCGGTGATATACGTGTAAAAGTCAGATCCAATGGGGAAAATGGTGCCCATGACTAGGAGAGTTGTAATATTTCTTTATATCCCGTTCGTGGCTCCGGTGTATCTGGAGGCCTGGCATCTGGCGTTAAGGTCTCCTCCAAAAATGACTGCATTACCGTGTCCACACAAGTGCAGAAAGTTGTGTAGTGACAAACAGTCGCGTCTTAGGGGGTTTATATCATGTGGACACCACAGGGGTCCCAGGTGGCTTGGACATCGATGGCCAGATATTATTCGTCTAATGACGGTAGCTCTTTATACTCAAATCCTCGTCTGACTGCAATAGCAGCGCCGTTGAAGCATTCTTGACTGAGGATTGTCGTCAGTATGCTATATATGTATATTTTTATCTTGGTTTGTGTCGTATTAATTCTCTGTTACGAAATTTATATAATGGCGATGTCACATTGTTTAATAATGTTATCATAGGTCCCTTTTTAATGTCCTATCCGTCATCGTTCATTTGCAAATTAGACTGTCCATGTCGTCGTCCGATTAGTTCCTCCTTTTGTCGTTCTTCAGGATGGAGAGGCTGGCTGGGGGATTCTGCACTTCCCGTATCGTTCCTTTTGGAGCTCTGCGTTATTGGTCGTTGACAAGGCAATTTGGTTCAGCCTAATCATCTCGTGGAGCAGGGGTTCTTCAACCACCCTCTCCGGGATGTCTCCGCTGTAATCCCATTTATAGATGTCACTTTTTATCCCTTCATTCATATCTATATCTGTCTTCACTTCAAGGAAGGGGGCTCGATCCGATGGGTATATTTGGGGGTTGATCTTTCTTCCGTGGCACATATGGCGATGTTCTTTGGAAGTTGAGGAAGATCAACCTCTGTTGGCCGATGATTTTTTTGCTGCGGGCTCCCTGTTGGGTGGATGGGTTCATTTCCGTTGTGGTTTCCGTGATGTTAGCTAATTTTGCTTGGGCAGCTTCTTCAGTGGGTTGTGGTTGTGGTTCCTGTTGTCTCTCACCTGGAGGGGAGTATTGCTTTCGTGTTTATGGATACAGATGTGGGAGGTTCGAGTTGGATCCATAGGACGTCTTCTGAGAGGTAGGGTTCTCGGGGAACCACGTCTTCTGCATCCAATTCTTGGTTGACATTTGATTTAGTTCCCTCGAGAACGAGCCAGGATTTTTCAAATTGTGAATGTTTGCATAACAAATGCAGCCATGATATTGGTAGATTGCTCGTTCTCTATTTTTAGGTATGCTTTTATGTTCCTGATTCGTTGATCGCGGGTTTCGCAACTTTGACCTTTCCTCTTCCTCGGATTTTTTAATGTTGTTGTTTTCTCTGTGCTGCCTCTTTTTTTTATTGGGTATGACTTGGCTATAGTCTCGTGATTGCGCTGCAGTTCACGCATTTTCTTGTGCTGCTCTTATAGTCCCTCCAAATATAACCGGTTTGGCCGCACATGGAATATAGTTCGTGATCGAGCAAGTATCTCCTGGTCGTATACCGGTCGTATTTATAGCATCTGAAGCAGGTTTGGATCTCCATAAGCCCTTTACTTTCAATCTGATCTGAGTAAACCATGTCTTGGAAGAAAGGGTGTACACTATATATTTGATTACTTCCGAAATTTAGAGCCACTAGTGGTTCTCTTAGATTTCAGCTGTAATGTCCCGCCCAGGAATCAAGTCGCCTACAGATAATGCTTCTATGAGCTTGGATCTGAAGTGGGATTTGGGAGAAAAGGTTGATTCGTTGTAAAGTGAGGCGTTTAGGGCGGAGAGTAGTTGTGGATTGTGAGTTTTAATAATGGGCGAAGTTCAAAAGGGTGGTTGCACGTCTGAACCCAACCCCATTGTTGAATCAGGATGATTTGCTTTATTGCGCGGGTGTAACGAGAGTGCGGGTCGTGACGCCGTTTGTGAGGGCCAGGCTGCAAAGCACTTCAATGGAAATTACAGAGACGGAGACTTCAAAACTAATCTTCAGAAGCGGTAAGCAAATTAATTCCTGCTGGATAGGAACTAAAAGCAGGGAGGAAGAGACTAGTGAGGGGGATAACTGCAACAGAGTGAAGGCTCAACGGAGCAAGGTCGCCAATGTAAAAGGCACTGGACTCGCTAAAATCTTCCAAGGGCGAGTGGGGACTTCTATGATTGTTTTCTTCTGAAGTTGTCAGAATAGACTAAGTTGAAGTCTCGATTAAAGGGTCGTATTCGGTTTAATACAGAGTCGATGGTGTTAGTCTTTGTGCTCTCTCACAAACTTCTTATATATGAATAAAAAACACGAACTCCACCTGAAATGACATTCCATTTATCAAATGGATTTAATTTTCTCTTTCCATTGACTGTATCAAAGAAGTATAATTTAAATTTTTTGCAAAAAGGAATTAGTCAAGGTTTCATTTTTTCTCTTATTTCTTTTGCCAGCTCGAGCTCTCAAGTACATATAGAAAATGATGGGCATTTTCATTTTCAATTCGAGTTTATGTCACGTGAATTTATTATTTTTTCCATCTTAAAACAAGTTTAGGTTCTATGTCTAAAATAATGTCTAAAATATATAGAGAAAAGAAAATCCTTGGCTTTTCGTTTTGGGGCCAAAAATTTATTCTGTCAGGTAACTGAGTAAGCAAATTATTTTTTTATTAGAAATCACGTTGGTTTTTATATAGTTAAAGATAAAGGCACAAACATTGATTTCACCGTATATAATTCATATATATATATATATATATATATATATATATATATATATACAAGTTTTCACCTTCAGGCTAGAATAAGTTTACAAAGTTAATACATATGAAGAAAACTTGAAAAGGCCAACAAGACATTATTTTAAAGGGTGACCAATTATAAAATATCAGTAAAATGTACTATAAGTTAACAAATTTTAACTTATATATATATATATATATATATATATATATATATATATATATATATATATATATTGGGTGACTACAGCCCTAGCTTAAATAAATTGAAATATAATTTTATGCTTTGGAAACGACTAGTAAATGTATAATAGTTATCAGAGTTCATATTTTACTAGAAAGGACGGAATAGTGCGATATAAAATTGGAACTTTATATTAGACAAAATATTTAAAGCTGCGATAGACTCAAATTTAGGGATGGAATCAATTATATTTTTTGAAAATTAAGATTTGTTAAACTGATTCCGTATCAATATCACCTTTTCCGATTGCCTTTTAAAGATTTGATAAACTGATTCTTTATCAATAGCATCTTTTCCGATCAGTGGCGTAGCTAAGGGGGGGTCCGAGTGGGCACAAATTTGAAATTTACCCAGGGCTCCCATTAGAGGGGGGCCCAAACGAGTGTCCCATCCCTTTTTCGAATAACAAAAAACAGTTACTAAAACGGTTAAATATAGAGGCCCATAAAAATATAGACAAATATTAGCTCAAGCAAAGTAGAAGTTAGTTAAAAGTGAAATTTTTGTCTTAATCAGGAGTTTCCAATTTTTATGTCTCTGTATTCTTTGGGCACATTTATAGCTCCATGTGCCATGTGTATCCTTAAAAATTAAGAAACAACTGATGGAATTTGTATGTGGACGTGGTGTCCTTTTCTGAATTCCTGAAATTGAACAAAACTAATCTACGAAGACAATGGCACAGGAAAGACTCAGCTGCTGCTTGGCATAAATGACAGTAGAATCATAAGTACTGGACAGTATTGATCTAGATGACATTATAGATGATTTTGCTGCGCAGAAAGAAAGACGTGAACCGATATAAATTTTAAATGCAATATAATGATGTGCATGATAGAGGAGCAGGAAGAGACTCCCAATGAATGGAGGGAGAGTCTGTTGGTATTCATCTTCGAAGGGAAGGGGGATGTACAAGAGTGCGAAAATTATCGTGGAATTAAACTGCTCTCTCACACACTGAAAGTCTGGGAGAGGATTTTGGACGAAAGATTACGACTTAAGGTGGAGGTGTCCAACAGTCAATTTGACTTCATGCTTGGAAGAGGAACAACAAGCCCAGTGTTTATATTGAGCAAATGGCGGAAAAGTACTGGGAGAAACAGAAGGAATTACATATGGTTTTTATAGATCTGAAGAAAGCGTATGACAGAATACCAAGACAAGAACTATGGAGATGCTTGAGAGAAAGAAAAGTGCCAGAAAAATATGTAAGATTCGTGAAGGAAATGTACAGAAATGTAGAAACACAGGTAAGGAGTGGAGCAGGGCATGACAGACAGTTTTGGAGTGGAGGTGGGGCTGCATCAGGGCTCTGCGTTAATCCCCATCCTATTTAACATAGTCTTTGACGTGTTGACTGAGAACGTGCGAGTGGGGACACCCTGGGACATGATGTATGCAGATGATGTGGTTTTAGCCAGTGAGTCTAAAGAAGAGGTAGAACAAAGGCTGGCGGAGTGGATATTAGTACTGGAAAAAAGAGGGATGAAGACAAGTAGAACAAAGACAGAATATATGAAGTGTACAGAAGAAGAGCAGGACAGAAGTGAAAGCATTAGGTTAGATCGTATGTAAATAAAGAGAGTAGATGCCTTCAAGTCTTTACAT